>JAODKF010000068.1:28251674-28263711 GCA_026779585.1 Mormyrus proboscirostris | reverse complement strand
AAATGCGACCGTCCATTCATTTTACATGAACCTCAGCGGACAGATGTCGGGTTTAAATGCGACCGCCCATTCATTTTGACCTGTCAGGCTGATGGATTCTTGAGTTTCCCCGGATAACGTTTAAGCGTCTTCCTCAAGCCGCACTGAAGTAGAGCTTAAAGTAAGTTACGGCTTAAGGTTAAGCTGATAGAGCCATTGGCCGATTCACCTGCTTCCCATGAGGCCACATGTAGGTCTGTAGAGGTATTAGTACTATGTGCTTTTAAAATGACCTTTAAAGTGGATCCCTGAATGCCAGTAATGGGACTGACTGAACTACTGTCCTGCTCTGCTCAAGTGGGACTAACAGTCTATTTATCAAAATACCCAACACACCTACTCGACAGGCACAGCTGCCCACCTGGGTGGGGGTATACATAAGGGTGGGGCCACGGGGCCACGGGGCCCCGCCCCCAGCTGAATGCTGATTGGCCTCTAGAGTACCGTCTGACCCATCACTCAATGTTTCAAAACACATTACACACATTAGCTAATGAGAAAGTTGGCCCCTCTGCTTGAACTACGGCCCATTTTATACCCCACACTTTAAAATCCCAGAATCACCCCTGTTGGGTAAAAATCCAAGGTTACCAATTTAAAAATTTAAATGCAGTTATATTGCATGTTAAACAGAAGCTGCTAACAGTTTGTTCTCCAATGTAATATCATGTGAGGGTTACAGAGACACAGTGGGTGCAGCGAGTCCTGGTGCACCTGGATGATGTTGTTGTACTTCACCACCTCCCCGAGCAGCTTCTTGTTCTCCGATTCATTCTGCTTCTGTTCCAACTCAGCCGCGTGCTGGAAACAGGAGATTTTGGATCAGAAACTGGCCCAACAGGGCCACCAGCCCAGGGAGATAAGAAGCGTGAGAGCAGACAATAAGCACACCCTTAACGCTCAGGGGCCACAGAGCTGGGGGTAAAGGGCCACAGACATGTAACCATGCGGCTGAAGTGGGTTCAGTGCTTATAACACATTTCTCATGGTCGCTACAGGATGGATGATGCAGACTTTTTTCATTTTTTTCATTTCTGTCTGCCTGATGAGAATTCCCTTCCACACAAGGCATTTTCTCAAAGTGCAAAGGACAATCTGCACTAGAACTGAAGAGTTTATTGAGGAAAAATGTCACACCTGTTAATTCTAACTTTATTGTTAAGGATACAAGGCAAGACCTCAGAATGGAGTAAGAGACGGCGGTGAGCGATCAGAGAGCTCCAGCAACACTGCCCACCAAATCCAGCAAAAGCGGTCAGGATTAGCATCCTGCTTCTGCGGATTTATCATACCTTGAGCTGCTGAAGCTTTGATAAAATGCTACAATAAGATTAATTCATACAAAACATATTCCAATCTCTGAAGTCTGTCAGTTAATCAAACCAAGTTCTAATTTGAGTTGCATTATAAATTATCCGTTTGTGTTGTATCACCAGGATGATGCATTCTGATTGGCTCAGACCTGCGGGTCCCAGTCACATACCTGTAACTTCTTCAGTAGGTCCACCTCTGGGTTGTTGCCCTGCTTCCCCTGCTTGGCTTTCCAGAACTGCTTCTGTGCAGAGTATCTGCTCATGGGACAGACCTTAAACAGGCAGTCTGGGAGAGAAAGAGGCAGGGGAGGTGATTTTCATGGTACAGATGTCACAAGCAAGTCAAAATGATGTCAGTTACTCAGACAGATATTCTGCATAATTCACTATTCAAACCTCTTATGCTCATTTGCAGTGTTCATAATTTTATTTTCGGGGTTTACAAGCCTAGATTTACATGCTTCAATATTCCACCACATTATTTTTCTATATTTACACTGTCTGAAATGCTCTGTTAGAGCTTTAAGCCCCACCCCCAATGAGCCAGCCCAGTGTGCTCTGATTGGTCAGATTGCCCTACATGTTCCACCTGTCTGAAATGCTCTGTTAGAGCTTTAAGCCCCACCCCCAATGAGCCAGCCCAGTGTGCTCTGATTGGTCAGATTGCCCTACATGTTCCACCTGTCTGAAATGCTCTGTTAGAGCTTTAAGCCCCACCCCCAATGAGCCAGCCCAGTGTGCTCTGCTTTTTATGCACATAAAGCTATATAACACACTAAAGGAAAGGGGAAAAACAGAAAAGCATTATAGGGCCCCTTTGATGAATTTTTTTCATTACAAAAGATGACTTATAAAGATAAACTCATTAGAACCTGTGATTCCTGCAGAAACCAGCTGCAGCTGAGGTAACTCAACAGGAGGAGCCTGGGAAATCTCACACCGTCAAGCTACAACAGGCGAAGGGATCTTGCCTGTTAAATAAACCCTGCCCTGCCCTGCCCTGCCCTGCCCTACCATGGAGGTGCAGTCAGCTAAGCAGGAGGCAGAGGAGCCTTGGGAGGTCGAGTGACATGGAGACATCAAGGAATCAAGATCAGCTGACGTGAGGAGTCCATTGTTTATGGGCAGGAGACTAACATACGAATCCCGGACGAAAACAGGACTAACAAAACACTAAAAATCAATAAAGGTATAAAAAGTGTAACTAAAATTACTCTTTTAAGGAGATGAAACACAGGGCAACTTTTTGAGCAACGCTGCCGAGGCAACCAGGTGAGACAAAGGGCAACTTATCTGGATCAGGATGATCGCAAAATGTTACCGATTCAAGTTTTCCAAACCGAAATTTGTTGCCCAGAATCAGTGGTAAAGCGCCTGAACAACAATGCCCAGCAATATTGCCCAAAAAGGTGCCCAGTGTATTGCAACCCTGTAAGTGGAACTTTAAACAGCTACATGCAACAACTAGGGAGATTTAAGAAGTGAATAAGTACTAATTTCACAGTGCATGCTGTTCATTTTTAATACTCGACAGCAAGCTTCACTGACACCACAGACTACTCACACTGTGCAAATTATTACTGAAGAGCTTAACTTTACACAGACTATTTAGAGGTTTAGTGTTACCTCAGTTTCACTGTGTTTCCCAGTTATGCGACTGTGGATCTGACATTCTGAAACTGTGGCTCGGTGCTGAGACCCGCAGACACTGAGAGAACACCCTGACTCACCTCTGAACTTCTTGGGGGGGTTGGTTAGGTCTCCAGCTTCAGGCTGCACCACACATCTGTCATCCACCAACCTGGGGGGGGGGAAGCATCACATGGCTTATTCCAGAAGCAGAATGCCAGTGTCAAACGATTTGTGTGTGCGGGGGGGCTTTATTCCTGCAGGGTCAGTCAACAAAAGGTGTTTTCTCACCACTAGCACTTTTTTCAGGAACCAGAACCTTTTTCCAGAAAAGTTGTGGTGTTTACATCGCAGGAAGCCAGCCTGATAGTAATTCCACAGAGACAGTTCCGGGGCCCTTTCAGGTACCTACTCCAGACTAGGAACCTTCCCTTCTAACACTGCTTGGGAGGCACTTACACTTGCTGACTGGTTGACCACAAGCACTGCCGCTAACTTGGAAGTTGCACAGGAATTTGGAAGTGCAGGGAAAAGAGATAGAAGTACCGGAGCAAGAATTGAGCAGATGGATTCATTTTTATACCTCAATTACATTTAATGCATCAATGAAAGCATTTTTTGCTTGCGCCTCCATATTTCTGCATCAGGAAATTCGATCAATAACCAATATATACCTTTGTCTAATTAGTGGGATAATTATACGCCATTTTTTATTCTGTGGAAACGAAAGATCCGCTAAGCAGATTTAATAAGATTTATAAACATGTCAGAGGTCATATCAATAAAATATAAATTAAACACTGTGTCCTGTTTTGAGCGTGATTGATGCCCCTAATAACTTGTTCATCCTCCATTGTTCTGGCATGGCGATGTAGTTTATTAGGAAATTGTGTGTGAAGTGTAACCTGCGAGCTTTTTGCATCTCCCATGCTTTTTTAGCATAAAGATCCCAGCTCCTCTTGTGCAATGCGAAAGCGACACATTCAAACTGGCAGGAGCTACAAATGTTCCCGGTCCAGAAAGCCCAAGACCTTGTACACAGGGACCAGGTTCCGGAAATCCGGTGACAAAGCGACTAAAGGCTTCGCGCAAGACTGCATTTTTTACTTCTGCTTGGAGCGTCTCACTGACATTCCAGGGTGGCCGGTACTCCCCGGCCCACAAGGGCAGCTTTGTTTGCAGGACCCGGGTGGACCCACACATGCATCTCAGAGGAACATATCCATGCATAGGGAGGCGGTGGCAGATTTTTGACAAGCTGTCAAAAGCAGGCCAGCCAAAACACCATGGAAACAGAGGAGGATCAACAGGCCGCAAACACTGGAGGTCAGCTCCAGGTCTAACGAAGCCGGACAGCGATTACGCTAAAGTCCCTGGAGAACCAGGAAAAGTTAATGCAGGAAAAAAGCTTCACACCGAGCAGAATGATGCCCAGAATGCCAGAATGGTCTGAACAGGCCCGCTGACGGTAAGACTTGGCCGTCAGCACAGTCCTCAGGAGAAAAATTGGCAAGCATACATACTCTACTGCAGCAACCCACCCAGCCACGTGGTATGCAATCTCAACTGCTCAAGGTTTGTTACTGCAGCCCTTAGTCTGCCCCAAGCACCCGAACATGGGGCCATTCTCACAGGAACACGCATAGCCTCTAGGAAGAGAAGATCGACGGCCATTCTGGAGAATTAAGCTCAAATTCAATCCGAGCAGTTCGGTTCATCAACGAGTAAAAGTCAACTACAGACTAACGTGGATGTTTTAAGTCTCAGCATTCATTGTGATATTAGAAAGTTTTGCGAATAATATTGGGATATTTTTCAAACAAAAAACGAGTTGAAATTTACCTTACGACAGCAAAATATAAATATAATCTACCAATTGGGTCTGTCAAACAAATTGGTGGCGAGTTCTGCAAAAAATCACTTGCTTTTGCTCAATATTGTCTTTATGGAATCCAAAATATTTTCATACAGTGGAAGTAAAACGTCTCCTGGTGACCAGTTCTTGTTTTCGTTTCATCCCCTTACTCAGTTTTGTTGAATTTCTCCCAAATGCACCACAAGTCTGTGAGCGATTCTGATAACGCGAACGATCGCGCATGCAGAGCTCACGCAAAAGCTGCAGTTTTTTTTCTTCTTTAAATATTCTAGATAATCTCGCAAACAACACATTTAAACCTGCAAAACTTGCTCGGCTATGTTTCCTGTGACAGAGAAAAAAATGTTTTGGCCTAACTTCAGGTCTTAACCCTGCCGATTGTGCCGGTCCTTGCAGTATGACAACAGCAAGTGTATAATATGGAATGTCAATAGCAGTGTCGTACATTTTGCAGCTGTGATTTGGATCCAAAAATAAAAGCAGATTTTACCACTTGAAATGACAAAAGAGTGCGATCTTACTTCCCATGAAGAATAAATGGTGCGTGACACCAGTGTATGGTGGAAACCTCAGTACCTTTGTGTTCACTATTCTCGAATGTGTACTAAGATCAGAGGGAAAGACTAATGTCAACAGAGACCTTGCACGCGGCCTGCTTCCTGCCAGAGTGTCTAGAAACCTCCAGCGCTGGGCACAGGATTGCACATTACGGTAGGTGATACACAGCCCCGAAACCTGCAGCATACCCAAGACGTTTAGCCTTTCTAATTAAGAAGGCCACCATTCACAGTCGACTCTAGCGGCACGGAAGCAAGTAACGGGTCCGTCCGTCATCGAGAATGACGGGGGAAGAAGGACATTTAAGAAAAAACAAAATGTGGAACTCAGCAGTCTGCATCACATGATGTTATGGGATGATGGTCCATAAAAACATCTTCTCAGGAGACGAAGCAGACCTGCGGCTTGGATAAATGCTGAGGAATCACACACAGACACAGATACAGACACACAAGCACAGATACGCGTACACACACATCGCAGGCATGCATATCTTTATAGGGACTCTCCATTCATTTCTATGGGAAAAACCCTAATTCCGACTACTATGCCAAGCTTAACTCCGATCCAGCCCTAACCTTAAGCATTCACAGTTTTTTGTGAAATTGAGTTTCCCGTCGTGGTGACCAAAAAAAATGGCCCTACAAGGTAAAAAGTCCTGTTTCCCACTTCTCAGGACCTAAAATTCCCCTAGGACTGAATTCAAGGAGCGATTTCAGGAAACAAGGGAAGTTGATAACCTAACATAACAATGAACATCGACATTTTCTTACGCCTACACGTCGAGACCTCACGTTGCAAACCGTGACACGTTCCAGAGAAATTTCTCAACAGGGCCCACAATCAGCGCAGCCCACACGGGACCTGGGGAAGCGGGAGTTTCTCCTGCGAACAGTAAGCACCCGTCTGAACCGGAATCTGCAGCTGGCCCAGGAAAACATGCAGGACCCCAAAGCAAAAAACGCAGAAAGACATCATTACGGCAAATATCAAATACTACGTATGTTAACATCACAGTATGGAGCTTCAAATCTATCAACACTCTCAGAAAAAAAGTAAATATTTGTACCTTTGCTTGTCACTGGGGCTGTACCCTTGTAATTTTACCTTTTTAAAGGTACAGAAATGAACTCTGAGAAACATCCCAATGGTACAAACAGCATTAATGTACCATCAATGGTATTGAAATGTTCCTTAGAGTCCATTTCTGTACCTTAAAAGGTACAATTACCTACAGCTGAGTACAATTGGCAGACAATAAGGGTTCAGCCCCAGTGACAAGCAAAGGTACAAATTTTGACCCATTTTTCTGAGTGTACAATTAAACATAGGACTCTCCATTTATATAATAATAATAATAATCATTTTAATTATTATTATTATTATTATCATTATTAGGGGCCTGACCACCAGCTGTGTTGTATTAAAGTTGTTTTTATTACTGTTACTTGCTATCATCCTGTTTTAATATAGATTACCAACTTTCCCTGCATACTTGCTTTTGCTCATACTTAGCAGGGAGGATGTAAACTGAAAATAACACAGAAAATGTATAAATAAAATAGGGAAACGCTTAGAGGAGCTTATAAAGCTTTGGCTTCATTCCGGAGAAAAGCCACAGCGGCAAAGCTGCCCTGAAGTCTGCAGCAACAGCGGCGCTGCATCATTCATCCATCCATCCATCCATCCATCCATCCATCCTCCAGCTGCTTATCCTGCCCTGAAGTCTGCAGCAACAGCGGCGCTGCTCACACGTCACTCACCTTAGAGCGCAGACAGGCAGTTATATCACCATTACTGCATGTCAGAAAAAAAGACCAAGTTCAGGCATGGCTCATTTAAAAGTAAAGATTAAGTAAACTTAACTTGGGCACTGCATAATTCATTGCATAATTTAAAAAAATATAAAAAGACAATATTTCTAGGTATTAACTATAGCTGACCCAACGTAGTGGGGTGAGAATAGCATCTACTCTCTTCTAAGACGACACAGCACATTTAAGCGACATTTTCCACATAATTTCCTTATTTGTAACACTCATACAAAGCACTGATATACAATAAATAGCAAAACAGCAAAAAAAAAAAAACTTTCCTACAAGACAAAAAAACAAGTGCCAAAAAATAAACAGAGGATCACTGTAGTAACTTTAACATTTTTCCCCACTTGGGCATTTATGTGAAGCTCTGTATTTCAGACCACAGATCTTCTGTTGAAGATGAGACATTATCAACAATAATTATCAAGTTTATCAGCTTATTTTTAGAAGACAAGCTAGTATAATACTGTGCAACCATGTTTAGAAGAGGCTGGCTGATGTAATCAAAGCCAGTTTTTCTGGAGGGGGGCACACTATATGTCAATAAAGCCAAAGTAGTTGGGGGTGAGAGGGGGTCATCGCACGTTTTTCCGGAACCTTCCTGATGCCCTAACCTTTGGGAGTGGTTGAAAGAAAAGCAATGCTCTCTTGTTACATCTAACAACTTCCAAAAAGCTTCCAGAAAGATCCAATGGTCAGGCGTCTGTCGGTTGAGCGCAGTCCTGTTCAGAGTCGTTAATGAGTTACGCACGGGCAAGATCTAACAGACCACCAAAAGCCACGTTGCTGACTCGCTTTGCATTCGATAAATGATAAACCCAAAGTGGCATTTGCATGCGCCAAAACCGAAAGGTGCAGATAAAGCCAGAAAAGGCACAGATCACTGGAGGTGGCAATAACATCCTGGGTGAATTGTTGAATAACTTCGGAATATGGGGAAAAATGTCAGGGGTTGGGTTTAAAAAGTCATCATCATTGCAGATGATAAATTATACTACAAACAAAACTTACATGCCAATTAAATACGGTATCTCCTAATACACAGCCTTCCTACAAGGTGTATGAGTCAAATTGTGTCCTGCCCCCACAGCTCTGAAAACAATCATAAATATGGATGGCGTCCTTCTCTACTGCATCCTCTGACTCATCACTGCCTACTTCTCTCCAGCAGATGACAGACACGTGTAGGGCAGTCAGTTTGGTGGGGGTACGGTTCCACCCCCAGGGATGCCATTAACTTGATCGGAAGACGTTAGGCATAGCTGGGGGTGGTGTGAAACCCCGAGTCAGGGACATGACAATGGAAAGGAGACTGAAAACCACAATTTAACGGTATAGTTTTACAGGCTGCACGCCAAGTCCGGGTCAGGGAGTATGCATTATATTATTCACACACATTCTGGCTGCCTGTTTTTATTTGTTTTGCAGTAACAACACACATCAGGGGGAAATATTTCTTTAGAGACTGTAGTCTTAAACACACAAAGGAATGTAAAAAAATCGATCGTTTCACAATAGAAGTTTTGATAAAGACTGCAAGAATCTAAACTGGTTTGAACTGAAATAGTGATATCCTGCAGAAATTTATCAAAGAGAAAACGGCTTGCCATAAATGCAGCCTAAAACTGTGAGAGAGACTAAGAAAACTACTCGAAGCTCGCTTCCTGGAAGAAGTTTCAATCTGCTGCATTTTCTGCATGTTGAAACATCAGCACGCTTTTAGGGACTGAAATCTGCCGCCCAAGACTGAAATCTGTGAACTAAAAGCACAACAGGATCCAGCTGCTCAACCCACCGATGCGATCCTCAGCAAAGTGGATTCCCAGCAAAGTTTTACTTTAAAAATACCAGCTTATACTGCATGCCCGTTAAATGTGTATGGAGTAAGAGGCATGTTTGTCGGACTTGTAGTTGCAACTGTCAGGCCTGTCAACAACTTAAAATTACTTCCTACTTCTGATGCCCTAGACTGGAGGAAATAAAGTTAATCACTTTTAAACTTTTTTTTAAAGTGTTTGATCTTTCCGGAAAAGCTCTTGGACGGTGCAAAAGCGATGGCACCTGTCAAAGGAATAAAGCAAAACGTCCGAAACAAGCATGATAAAACCACTCAGCAGCCATTTAGTAAAAGAGGAGCTCACCCCAAAGTGCTTATAAACCCATTCACCGTGCCTTCCGCATACAGTGAAACGATGTCTCCTTTGTGGAGAAAGCTTGATCTTTGATCGGACATTTTTCTTCCAAATTTGCTCCAGTTGATCTCCCAGGTTAGGACGCATGCACTCCTCTCTGGCGTGAAAGTAATGAGCACCTTCTTAGAAACGCTTCAGCGTGTCTTCAAAACACCCAGACACTTCCCCAGCGCGAAAGTTAAGTCCCCGAAAGGCAGAAAACATGTTTTTTGTTTCCCGCCGGAGAATGACAGCGCAATGAGGGAGGTGATCGCGGTCCCCGAGGACGACGATGGCTTTCTGCGGGTGATTATCGCTTCACTGCATGCTGCGGACTCCTTCCTGGTGCAGAACCGGAGCGGCCTCTCCGAGCCACTTTCGTATTCGCTGGTCTGGGAGGAAGCGGCTCCGCGCAGTCGGGGAGCCTATCCAGTAAGTGCAGGAGTGCAACTGTCCCAGCCGAACCTCTCAGCAAAGCCTTACTGGTACTTTGTAACTGCCTTCAGTACCATAAGAAAATGAATCTGTACTCTTGTTTATTTCTTATTTTAAATTTTTAACTTTAATATTATTTTGTGTATTTGATCTTTTTTCAGGATATGTCCTTGCAATTTCACTTCTCTGTATGCAGCACGATTTAATTGCACATAAAGGTACAGATCTAGGGTTAGGAAGTGAATTTATTAAACGTCACACTGGTGCTTAGGGGAACATGTTACACTTTTGCATTCGTGGAGAAAGGAAGACGGATATGTAGTTCTAGATGGGTGGGTATATGTGCTGTCTGAGTTAAGGGGGATACGTTATGCACGGGATCGATCCATATGGAGATAAATGAGATTCTTTCATTTTAATTAGTTGCAGATTCACATCAGTAGTATATGGAGTGTGTATTCATTGCAGGTTTTGTGAGAGACTGAAATATTGCACTATATTACAATATAACTCTGTGGCCTTGGCTAAATTGGTGCTGTACAGTACACTCTCAGAGAAAAGGGTAAACGTATGTACCCTTGTAATTGTACTTTTTAAGGTACAGAAGGAACATCTCTGAGGAACAAATGTACAAGCAGCAATAATGTACCATCAATGGTACAGAAATGTTCCTCAAAGTCCATTGGAAAGGTACAGTTACCAACAGCTAAGGCTATAATTGGCAGAGCCTTGAAGGTACAGCCCCAGTGACAAGCAAAGGTACAAATTTTTACCTTTTTTTTTGAGACTGTAGCCTACTCTCATAAGGCAGTCTTTGACCGGGTATCTGATCAAGACATTTTTCCTTTGGTATTCTCCTGTTCAAACAATATCAGGAAATATGGACAGTAATTAATTAGATTTGTAGACATGCAGCCTTACTCTTTTAACTTATGTTGCTGTTATCCCTGTGAAGGGCGAGTCAGTTTGTATGTAGCCATTAGCGGACTGCTCTAGCTTTTGAACTCCTTATAGCCACTGTCATTTTTGTAAAATGCAGCTTTGTGTAAAATGAGATTTGTGCATGTAGTTCAGGTGAATTTTAGATCCATGTGTACAAAACATCTTAGGGAAAAGGGCTTGAGTATCTGGAAGGAAATGTCCGATAAATGTCCGATGAAAATTGTGTAAAAAATGTTAATGATGAATTGCATTCACAATCAAAATATACTGATTTTTATTTAAAATATTTCTGAGCATAATTATTCCTAGTCGTATACTCGACTCATTCCTACACATCATAATCTGCAACTGAGAACAGATCTTAATTTAATTAACTAACTATTGGAATATGTAACCCACATTTCTTGGAAAGTATTAATTCCAAATTTTTAACAATAGAATGGTTTATTGAATGAGGCAATCGAATTATGGTCAAAATATGTGAAACTAATTTCTCTCATAATAAGTGTGGACAAAATCAAAGTTTCAGCCATTCCTGATGGTTTAGGTGCTGTTTGAAATCCAGTTTACGCCTGAACGTTTCACACTAGGAATTATTGTAATGTAAATTATGACCACCTACCATGACAGCTGGCAAGGGCAGTTTGTTTATGTCTGTTTGAATGTAGGATAGTTACACAATAACCCATTGTCTGTTATATATCGCATACCATTCCTTAAGGTTAAAGTCTCTTACTTTAGACTCATACTAGGACCTTGATATGCGTGTTGGAAGAGTTTTAGGGTTTCCCTACAAATTGAAATAATACAGTGTTTCAAACATGCTACACCAGCAGTGATGACATAAGCGTGAGGCACGGGTGACCTCGCGTCCCGGTGACGGGCACGGAACGGGCAGGTGTTGGCGGCGTGCATCAACCTTCCAGGAGAGATTAAAAGTGAAAATGGCTATATAGCAAACTGTAGCATTTCTAGATAAGGCAGTAGTTGAACTGTAATATAATGGATGCGTGCGGCTATCCTATCTGCTGCCTTCCTGCTGATGACCACAGATCTGTGAAATAATCAGAAGCAAAAATAAACACAGCAAAGCTGGACCATAAACAAAACATTATACCCACACAAAACCATGTAGTTGTATAAAACAAAATCATAACCACAGTTTTATGTGGACCATGATTACTTACTTAATAAACAACTATGTAATATTCTTTATTCTATATATATATATATATATATATATAAAAACATTTT
>JAODKF010000068.1:28222561-28236825 GCA_026779585.1 Mormyrus proboscirostris | reverse complement strand
GGGGACAAACCATTTAAAGCATGCAGAAACTCTCCACACTCTACTGTGAAACTCAATAGTTTTTAAAAACTTCTCTTTCTAGCTTAACTGCAATTCCTGAGATCCTATATTCGTTTAAGAATCTATATGTCTGCTTGATATGTTCAGGGCAAGGTGTCTTGTGCATTCAGGGACTACCGTGACCTTGTACTAAACAGCAGTTCTGATAGATGGGTGGGTGGGACTCCATGTACTGCTGCATGTAATAGAGAGCATGTAATAAGGACCCTGCGGGGCTTTACCAGCTTCCTGGTGGGGTAGATGTCGTACAGAATGCGGCAGTACTCCATGGAACACTCTACGGCACACGTCCACAGGGACTTGGAGACGGGCGCCAGAGGGATGACGCCCTGCGTGCGGTTTTTGTTCAGCATGTCGAACTCCACCTGCTGCCGGCACGACTCGGCCATGTAGGGACAGTGGTCCACCACAAAGGCGGTCTTGTGTGACGCTGAGAACATCTTCATCTTCACATCAACACAGCTGCTCCTCTGGGACTAGGGGACATAAATGGTGTGCAGAAGGAATGTGGGCCAGAGCCAATCATAAATATGTTCAGGAAATCAACGTGACGCTTTGGATGAGCGAAAGGCACAGTGGTTCAATTTGTCAGAGATCTATGAGTGCTCCTTAAAGACTGTACAGGCCGTTACCAAATGAATTACAGGAACGAGAGTAAATGTGTTATTTGCTAGTATATTAACTACTGATCTACCTTCTAAATGCTTAGCCTGGTCAGTGTTATGGGAGGGGCCTGGAGCCGTATCACAGGCAGAACAGGGCACAGTGCTGGGATACGTCCTAGACAAGATGCCGGTCCATTACAGGACACGCAGACGCACAAAAGTACAATCATACACTACAGACAATTTAGTCTACATGCATGTCTTTGGACTGTAGAAGGAACATACCCCATACACAGAGGTGGGCCGTGAACCCACAACCGTGGACCGATGACGCTACCCACTGATATACTAGATCAGTCTACTCTATCAAACGATTTCGAAGCAGCGACGTTAACACGAATGTAATCTTACCAGCTTTGCAGTAAATAAAGAAGATAAGTACAGAAGAATATTTAATAGCAAAATCTAAATAAAATTAAAAAGATTCGGCTTTACCAGCACAATAAATCGGTCTTTAGTGATATGGGCGAACCATATTTCCGTTGCACTAATCTCGTTAGCTAGATAGTATAAGGTTAATCCACACAGAATTAGCATCATTCTAGTGGAAATATTTTTAGCTAGCGCTTCCTGTATTGTTTTCGGGCAAAATAAGTGTCAAGGCCATGGATATTTCTTTAATCGAGCAACAAGACTAATAATATACGAATAAAAGACAATAAACATGCCTTACCTTTTCTTGATCTGCGTCATCCAAATAGGATATTTATTTCTGAATAAAAAGTCCGTGGCTTGCGCGCTTTAACTTACAGAAGGTTCATGTAGAAAAACAGTTGCTGTTCAACAAATCATTCGTGAAAGTTTAATATATACGTTTATCGATTTACTTATTCCGCCTTCGGAATTTCATATTTCCTCTATAAAGCCAAGACATTAATATGTATTCATATGTCTTGCATTAATAAGAAAAGAACGGCTAAAGACCATACAGGCAGCCGTCGCGTCCGTCACTGAGGGGTGTCCGACTGCCGCACTCCAGCGACTAAAATTGGTTCCTGGTTAGCGCCGCCGCTCTGCATGCGATGCTGCCGGAAAAAAAAAAAGGTATAGGCCTACAGAAGGAACTGTGATAAAAATACACACTGGAATACAAATGCATTTAAAATATAATACATTTCAATGCATCTTACCTCACGTTTTGTAATTTTGCTATAAAATGATCTGTTCCTATTTTACCGCAATAAAACACGTTTATACAATATGTAGAAAGCGTTGTTTTATTGAATGAGGCAGAATTCATATTACACAAATGAAATCAAATAACACAGAACAAGATAATTAGACCTATATAAAATATTTTTCTTTTGTTTTTTGTAATTCTTATGATGTTTTATTGTAGTGTTTCCTATTCCACAGCTCTGAGTAAGAGGTGACCCCTTTGTTTGTTTTTTTGTTGTCCTATTGCTGTATTTCACCTTGCCTTAATGTGTTACAGTTTTCACCCCAGAGACCCACTAACAAAAATCGATAAGCCCAAGGCTAATTCAGGTCTTTCGTGTGTGACCACCTCAACATGACCTTCGCTGCCACTGCCAACACTTTACCACTAGGTTACAAAATCTGTCCTTTCTGATAATTTCCTTAATAATAATAATAATAATAATAATAATAATAATAATAATGGAACTTTATTGATCCCCGTGGGGAAATTATTTTTACGCCTCCCTCAACCAACTATGCTCTGTAAGTGCCAGAGATACCTGCTTTTTAGTTGCACCTTGGTCAATAGCTAGTTGGCCGTAAGCAAAATCTCATTATCCTAAAGTATTAATTGAAACATATTGTTCTTGACACATTTCAGTTTCGGAAGGCAGCTCTTAACCTGAATTGTATGGATGCTGCTTATAAAGGAGGCCATGTCATTGTTTAATAAGCACTTCTGTGATTCCATGGCTTCTAAGGCAGAGCTGCGGGGCTGAGCCAGTGGCCTTCAGCCATTCCTGCGGATAACCCAACTTAAATTGTGCAAGCGGAGAGACTAGATCTTCCAGTGGTTCCTGTTTAACGATGGTGTCATTTTCTACGTAATGTCACTCTCAGTGGGGTGCAGGAAGACTGGAGTGGCGACAGTCTTAAAAATGCACTTTTCCTCTAGTAACTCACTGGATCCACTACTTTATGCAATACAGTAGCTGTCACATCGAGAGCTAATATTTCATTATAGTTGCACAATTCAAGAAAAGTATAATCTTTTATGGAAAAATGTCAGCAGAATACAAGCATAATGTACAGTTAAAGTATAATATTCAAAAATACTGTCAACCATTTAGTATTGCTTTTCTTCTAAGTTTCTCAAAGAAAATATTCTATAAATTGTTTTACTTTACACATTTACAGTACTTAGGAGGGATGTGAAGCTAGATTTATGTTCATAGTCTGACTCACTCGTTGAGACAGAATCACTTGTTGAGACATGATATGTACATTCAACACTTTGAAAGACTGGAATTGTATGGCACAGACCTATGAGTAACTAAAGCAAAGGATCACATATTATAAAACAATTGTTTATGAAGACTTAACACCACTAAAACAGCTACTGTGAGTCTCCAGGTGCTAAAAGGAGGAAATACCCCTTTCTGATGGGTGTAAGTCCATGGTCCATCACCCATAGTTCAGGATCAGCCTTCCACTGTCTACCTTGAACTCAAAACTTTGGTATGGCTATATAACATAACAGCATTCCACAACAGAAAAATGGAATCAAGATTAGCACGACCTTTTTATGGCTTACAGAACACTTAAAGCATATCTCACAATGGATTCAGTAATGTAATATAACATTCACCCATAAGCATGGTGTCTGACCACTCGTAAAAAGTTAAACATTTGAACATGAGGTAGATGTTTTCAAAAAGAGATACAGCATTCTGATTTAGAAGAAACCAAAGAGCGTTAATAATAACCAAAAACATGAAACAGCAAAGACCTGCAGTGAATTTGTTACCCTTGATTATATGCACTAAGATTCCAATACATATTAGCAGGAAGGGATTTTCACTTAAGTCAAACCCTCCCGTACCATGTTGTTTTTTTCAAGGCAATCGTGTAGCATCATACAAGTCTACAAAAAATTCACCCATTTATGTAATGCTATTGTATAAATACATGAAATATATAACATATAAAAAATAAAGATTTAATATTGCTGCGCTCACTCTTTTGAACAGTGCTGTTGTGCAGTTGCTCTCTTGTGGTTTCATACTGACACCAAAGAAGTTTTGAGCTGTATACTTTAGAGGAAAGGTTTTCACTGATTTGCTAGCATGCAATGTGCAGTTTTGGTTCAGGAACAGATACGCAATGTTCATGTCCTTTACAGAAAATTCTTACAGGACCACAAATATGTTTGTATTATGACAGGAGGCATTTTAGAGAACTCTATGTGGAATATTTAAAAGTTTTATGTTAAGCAAGTTGGATGTGTATGACTGGTGATTTGAGAAACGATGGATGCTGAAACCGGCACCTGGTTATCGTAAAACAGTAAAGTGTCCGCTGCTGTGTGGGCAGGATGTTACTCAGCGTAAAGCAGAGAGCATGTGGCAAACATCCATGGCAGCGATTTCCAATGTTCAGTTCTTCTGTGATGGAGATGTTTTTTCAAAGCGTTTATCCCCTCTCTCTGAATATTCCCCTTCAGAAGCAGGTCCCCCGAGTCGACGCCCGACATTCTTCAGGTCTGGAGGGTCCTGTGCCATGTGAAGGAATCAAAGTGAGGCTTCCCTTGAGTGCGACCTGCAAGGATGAAGAGGGAAGTGTGCACGTTTATCACCATGGTGTTTTCTGCTATTCCTACCACTGTCACCAAATGCCTGTAAGAAAATGCTTTAGTAGTCTGCATAAAATTCCGTAATTAAAAATAACCAAGTGTTTTAAAAACAAACAGATGGCAGAGTGATTAAAATTTAATATACGTTAATTTGGCAATGGATAGTAAGAGCTGTGATCTAAGGCATAAAGTGCATTTTGTAATGTTTATAAGGCTTTATAGACAGCATCTTAGCACATATGTAGCAGGTGAGGGGTTGAAAATGTACTTCCTAGAAATAATTCTCTGTTTTCATAGCTGAGCAGTCTGACTATTTTGTCATTTTGTGATAGTGGAATTGTTAAGATTACGTGTAAAGCTTGCAAGTGTTATTTTGATATGTGCAAAACCCTATTTTGGAAATGACATTAAAAGAAATATAGTGTAATTTACGGGTTAATATAAATTATAGGCCTAGATATTACATTTGCAACGGATAATACTGAAGTGTTTTTGGTCACGTAATCGTAAGCGTCATAGCGTAAGGTTAAGGACATTTCTCACCTGGGAATAGGATGGTAGCGGAGTCTTCTTGCTGTGTGTACATCGATTCCGTTTTTATTTGCTTCAGTTGCATCGATTGCTTTGAGCAGGCTCACTTCTGCAGTTATGTATGTTTTCTGAACATGGTCGCCGTAGGTCTTCCAGTAGTTCCATTTTATTTAAGATGTGAAAAATCGGGGCTGTTTTTGTTGACTTCTACAGTAGGAACATACGTATTTCATTTGATATATATTATTTCATTTGATATATATTATTCATATAAGTCTATTTTGAATGCAAATTTCTGTCTTGTTGCCCATTTCCAAAGTCACGTCATCCATGAAGGTATTGCTGTTTTTTCCATAGTCATTTGATTTTATTGTTTGATTTTAGTTGTTCATCTTCATTGTTGTTGTCATGTTTTAATTCACAGTTCACTTGGTTGTGTTTCCTTATTTCTCTGCTTTGTTGTTTTTAATATTAATTGAACGACATTTAGTGCTGAAATTGCCTGAAATCGGTTAGATCATCCCAAGTCGGTATCAAACACCCAAAACGTTAATCAAATGCAAAACAACAAAAAATGAAAAAGTCACCAAAATTATAATACCACTTTCTATTATGACAAAGGCATAAGACTGTGTGGAAGGTTGCTATAGAAACATTGCTGTATCCAAAGTCTCCGTGGCAAAGTTCATTTTCGTCCACGCGGTGGCGCCCTAATCTGTAGGCTATACTATATTATAATCAAACATGCGAGCG
The DNA here is from genome assembly GCA_026779585.1 of Mormyrus proboscirostris. Lineage (NCBI taxonomy): Eukaryota > Metazoa > Chordata > Actinopteri > Osteoglossiformes > Mormyridae > Mormyrus > Mormyrus proboscirostris. Next base: position 28,231,044 of record JAODKF010000068.1, on the reverse strand, counting down.
TACTGTATGCATACCAATACATGGATTACTTGTCGCATTCATATAAATTCAACGGGTTCGTACGTAAGGAAATGTATTTATAAAATGAGAATAGCCACTTTATTGTGCCAAAGGATGTGTGGAGTAATTTTAGCGATGTTGAAGGACGGACGTACCATTCTTAATATTTTGGTTTGATGTCATCGGGATTAAAAGTAATATATAGGTCTGTTCAAAGTGCGTACATTCACGTTTTACACAAAATATTAAGTTGGAGGTCAATTTTTGGAACGAGCGATCGTATTGTTTCATGGTATACCAGACATCTTAATGATAGCTGTTTACGTAGAACATGGGTTGCTAACCTGGCTATTTCTATATTAACAGAACAGGCTAATTGTATATTGCTCATGCCTTTTTGTGTCCTCAATAGAAAATAAATTACGCAAATCGATGTCTAGACTGCCAGAGTTCAAACTCTGCCATTGACCTTGCATATTATTATTATTATTGCACTGTCCAGAGATATTCCCTATATACCTGTAATAGAGGAATACATTTGTTTCAGTAATTAAAACTAGTTGGTCCAATGTTCTTACTCCTTAAATTAAATGTAAACTTGTTGTAATGAACGCCATAGATATTAATAAGAAATAAAGTGCTACTGAAGATGGAGCATGTAATAAAAATGGCTGTTTTAATGCTCATAAGTGAGCCGAATGCAACTTTACGGTTTAATAGGCGCAGAAACTGGAAGACACGTGGATGAAACGCGAAATTTACAAATTCTGTCCTTTATCAATTATTTTGATGAAAATCCTATAATTATAAGTGAGTTAGCATCAAAAAAAAGGCTGTAAACATTTCGAAGCTAGAATGAGGGGGAGGGATAGGCGCACAAACCCGCTTTACGCATGTCTCAAAAGTCCATAATATGCGGTCACGCATCATACGTCGGTGAACTTGCCCGTGTACGGTTTATGCGGGCTGTAATTGATGTATTTCAATGAATCCAAGTCTTCCGCCTCCATTAAATCAGACTTTGTGAGGGAAGGCTTGCTGTCAGACTTCTTGACATCCCCAAATGTAGGCTGCGGTTGACCACATGTAACATGAGTATATTGTGACTGTTCCTCATGTTCCGTCTCCCTGTGGTAGAAGTAGTTGAAATTGGACACAATGACAGGGACGGGCAGCGCAATTGTAAGCACACCGGCAATGGCACATAATGATCCGACGATCTTGCCCCCAACAGTGACAGGGCACATGTCTCCGTAGCCCACGGTCGTCATTGATACTACTGCCCACCAAAAGGCATCGGGGATACTGCTGAACGAAGACTGTGGGTCATCGGTCTCAGCGAAGTACACAGCACTGGAGAACAAAATAACGCCAATGAAAAGGAAGAATATTAAGAGACCGAGCTCCCTCATGCTCGCCTGGAGTGTCTTCCCCAATATCTGGAGACCCTTCGAGTGTCGAGACAGTTTGAAAATGCGGAAGACTCGCACCAGGCGGATGACTCTCAGAATGGCCAGCGACATTGCTTGCTGGCCATTGCCTTGGCTCTCCGCCAGCTCCAGCCCCAGCGTGATAAAATAGGGGATGATAGCCACAATATCGATGGTGTTCATGATGTTTTTAAAGAAGGCGGGTTTACTGGGAGACGCAAAAAACCTCACCATCAGCTCAAATGAAAACCAGATGATGCACAAGGTCTCCACGATAAAGAATGGATCGGTGAATGGATTTGGTTTTTCCATTCGTAAAGTTCCATTGACAGAAAAGAGATCTTCGGAAAATCCGTGCGCATCCCGAAACTCCGGCAAGGTCTCCATGCAGAAAATAACAATGGATATCAAAATGACCACGACAGAAACTATTGCTATTACTCTGGCTGGTCCTGAGCTCTCAGGGTATTCGAACAAAAGCCAGACCTGGCGCTGGAACTCGTTTTCTGGCAACGGGCGCTCTTCCTCTTTTATGAAACCTTCGTCGTCTTTGAATTTCTCAATCACGTCTTCTCCCAGATCGTAAAATTTGATCTCCTCCATAAATATGTCCATAGGTACGTTAGCGGGTCTCCGGAGCTTCCCCCCAGACTGGTAGTAATAAAGGATGGCATCGAAACTGGGTCGATTTCTGTCAAAGAAGTACTCATTTCTCAAAGGGTCAAAGAATCGCATCCTTTTTCTTGGGTCCCCCAGCAGTGTTGATGGAAACTGAGCGAGTGTTTTGAGCTGAGTTTCAAAGCGCAGTCCGGAGATGTTGATGACCACCCTCTCGCAGCACTCCTGGTCCATGCGCTCCGGATTAAAGACATCTTGAGACAGGGCTGCAAGGGCCACAGTCTCCTCCAGGTTTTCTGAAGATACAACTGTCATGTTTACCCCCCACGGGTAACGCTTTAGGTACCACGGTACGTCTCACAGCAGCTCTCTATCCCCTGTGTTTCTCGACGTTTGGCACAATGTGACCCAGCCACGCAAAAGAGCGACGTCCCTAGTTGCGCATTTTCTCCCCAGTCTCAGTCTAGCGTGTGCGGACGCGTCCCCTTTGATTTCATCGTCTTCACTAATTGTCCACGGCTTATGCTTTCACCTTCCCCACGCAGGCAGTCTGGACCATTGGCTGTCACATTCATAGTATTTTGAGCAATAGTGCCCTCCCCAAGTGGGCTGACGTTTAGGTGCTCACTCGCTAAGTAGGAAATGCACACAGCCAGAATGTGTGAATCAAAAGCTCAAGAACAGTAGCTTATATTTTCGATATGCTAGTAATCTCTTTTATCTATTTTATAAGATGCCACAGGCGTTTTCATGAGGTTTCGTCCCTTTAACGCCACTATATCGCGTTATTGTGGAGTTAATTTTTAAACTTTTTTGGTTTGTTAGTTGTTGTTGTTTTTTTTTTTTGCTGAACACCAACAATCGCTACGTGGAATGTATAAACAAAAGATACAAGTTAACATTTCCGGTAATAATGCGTGCGATCCAGTTTGCAAGTTGCAGCCGGTAAAGAATAATGTACGACACCAAACTGAAGTTTGCTTAAGTAAATCGCGCAGACAGATAAATCAGTCCCGTCAGTTCTTAATATAGGATGAAGATTTAATGGGACGTGTAATAGTAGATGCCATCTTAGTCACGTAGTATGTATGAAGATAGTGGCGCAAATTTAACTAACTATTGAAAGAAGAAATTCATGACAATTTCTCTCCGGGACATTGGGATTTATTTCCATGCAATGCCAGGGAAAATAAGGGAGAAAACCCTTTCCATGGCACGGCTTGCAAGTTTTGTCAAAAATTGAACATCCACATTTAATGCCAATAGCAGCTCATTTATATACTTTAGCCAGTCAACAGGACGAACTCAGACGTACCTGCAGATGACGGACTGATTCTGTGCCAAAACGCAAGTACTGTTGAAAGCTTGTTTCTGTCGTGACTGTTATCTATTTGATGTTTTACTAGTAATCTGTGATTGTGGGGGCATTCACTCCTACGCAGAGATCATCCGACAATTATCGATAAAACACAAGACGCCTTTCAAGCTGCACGTGGCGGCGCGGGACACGAATCTGCGTGCAGGATGCAGCGCAGAGAAATCCCATTCATTTACGACTTACATTTAGAGTATTTGAAGTACGTTTTCTTTCTGCCTTAGAGCAAGTCTTGGCAGCACACAGTAATTTCGTCGTAAAAAATCGTGCACATTGATACTTCTGAAGTAAACCTTTTACTATTTTCTACTTACGTGATGTAGGAAAAAATGCATGCGTGTTTTTACAGTTGTACTTCCCCTGTTGGATACTCGCGATCTTGTCAATCCCATCAAAGTGGGCGGCAGGCATTTGTGTTCAGTGCTGTTTTTGAGAGACCTCCATCCACTTATCTGAGTTTAAGGGGAACTGAAATACCCTTTAAGAGTATTTCAGTTCCCCTTAAATATGCAGCTGCCCTTCTGACTGGACCAGACTCATCTTCTCTCAGGGTAAAAATAATACCTAATTTTTAGCTCTACGTCATGAGTCTTGATGGCTGTGGTTCTTGCAGGCCCAGATCCCACTCTGATTACATAAGAAGCTGGCAGTGGTTCTTCATCAGATGTTCACATCATAGGTATAAATGCACAGTCAGGGTCACCAGTAATCAGGGAAGGTCATACTCATGCTAAAGGGTCTGGCTTTTGTCTGCAGGGAGTCAAAAGCACATCAGAGCTCATGAAAATGTACTGTCACTGTCTGAAAAATCCAGAAGAACGAAGCATTTTCTCAGAAATTACTTAAAAAATAAACATAAAATAATGTAATGATACCAATTAGCACTACAAAAGAAACATTTATATAACCGTCAGTGAACAGTTTAATCTTTTAGAAGGACTTTCCTGGATTGCTGTTATTGTTGCGAATTTGTCAGTCCAGCAAGATACTAATCTCACTTAAAAAATTCACAATAAACAATGATGTTAGTTAACTTGTTATCTAGCTATCAACATTTAGTTGTTAAAATTAGTGATATAAACTAATCTGTATGACCAACCAGCATGAATACAAATGTTAACTACTACAAACATATATACTAGTTAAACAGGCAATGTCATAAAGTATATTTTTATTCGTCAATTAAATTTCAAGCAGTACCAGTAGAGAATGGGTGTATTGCATCTACAGTAAGGAGTCACAATCATCAACGAGCGGACGTTCACAGTTTTCACCGGACAGTGATTTCCTAGCCCCATTGTGTTTTATGGAGATTTTTTTAGATGAATGCTTAATTAATGCTGGACTGAATGCTGTGCAGTGAAATATTCTAATTGGCCTGAATGATCTGCAGCATAATAAAATGGTTAAGGTCAGTTTACTGATCTAAGTACTATATCATTGTAATGCACCTTAAACTCCTCATTAATATTCATTTGTTCAAATGATTCATAATCATTCTTTCAGCAGTGTAGGTAAGAAAATACTGAAAGGATTCTTATGTTATGAAGTTTTAGCCATGACCCTGACCATGATAAGCGATTGGAAGATGGATGAATGGACGGATTACGAAATTTGAATTGTATATGAAAAACATAATCAATTTGACCGATACACCACTGTTTTACATGAGAACAATATCATGACATTTTTGGGCAAAAGGAGTTTGGTGCCCCCTATTAGGCACAAGTTCACCATGTCCTCCTCAAATTCACGTTTCGGATGATGCTTCACTGTAGCCCGATAACTAGGAAAGTGTTAAACATAAAAGGCAAAGTGACACTTTCTAGGCTGATTTTTTAATGCAACATCTTTGCTGGCATCTGGAGCACCGCCGTGTTCCTTCATGCTTTTATTGCGTTCTATTATTTTACTTGGAGAAAGATGTGCTTTGCGGCATGTGCATTAAACTGCACATAAATTACAGCCGTGGTGTATGTGGCTGTGGACCTTCTGCCTGTTCTTGGAAGGTCATTGGCTCGAACCCCAGAGTCAGTAGTGTGACTTCACCGTTGAGCCTCTGAAGAAGGCCCTCAGAAGGTCATTGGCTCGAACCCCAGAGTCAGTAGTGTGACTTCACCGTGGAGCGTCTGAAGAAGGCCCTCAGAAGGTCATTGGCTCGAACCCCAGAGTCAGTAGTGTGACTTCACCGTTGAGCCTCTGAAGAAGGCCCTCAGCTGTCAGTTGCTCCATGCCTTGTCTGACCCCCTTTCTCTCAATAGTATATCTTCCCATGGATGAACATTCAGGGGAAAAGGTCAATCTTAGTTTTTGCCTTTCAGTGAGATTCTGGGAATTTCACAGATATACATGAAAAACTGAAAGAAATTCATCATGCAAAATAAAACAGTATTTAATATTTAGTCCCTAAATATTTATTTCTGCCTTTTTATAATAAGAACTACATAAATTAGTGAAAAAACAAATCAACTAGTTTTCGGATGATGCTGTGGTTAGCAGTGTCGCCTCACACCTCTGCAACCAGGGAGTCTCCGCCAGGGTTCCGTGTGTGTGGAGTTTGCAGGTTCTCTCCGTGTCGTCGTGGGGTTCCCTCCCGGTACCTCGGTTTCCCCTCACAGCCCACAAACATCCTGAGGCTAATTGGAGTTACCAAAATTGTCTGTAGGAGTGTATGTGTGTGTGAATGTGCCCTGTGGTGGGTTAGTGCCCCATCCTGGGTTGTTCCCTGCCTTCTGTCCAAAGTCTCTGGGATAAACTTCACACCCCCTGTGACCCTGAATAGGAGAGGAAGTTACAGAAAATGGACAGATTTCTTATCACTGTATTTTCCAGGAATCGATCGTTCACACATGGACATCACACCCCAACAGGAAGCTGTAATCACTTAAAGAATTTAATTACAAGCAAAAGTAATTTGATAAATATAAGTGCTGGGAATGAGGTGTGTGATGGGGGCGACAGACACCCATGAGTGTCATCCACAGCTTCTGAGCTTCTCCTGTCCAGCTCCAACTTCAGCTGAGTTAAGAGTCTAACATGAGTCATGCTTTTGGTCACTCGACTGTTTTTTTACTTCCCTCAGGATGGGACACTTCCTCTCTTCATGTGCATCAGCTTCAGTAATGCTTTACATTTATTCCAATGGCATTAAAACTGAAAAGATAGACAGAGAGTGAGAGAGAGAGAGAGAGAGAGAGAGAGAGAGAGAGAGAGCAGCTGTCACTGCAATGCATTGCAATGACTTCCTCCAGCTCCATGTTACTTGGCAAGAGTAAATCTGGCAGCCTCACCTGTACACACCTCTCCATGTTGGATGAAGCAGCCCTCACTTGCTTAGAGGCCATTGGCAGCCTCACCTGTACACACCTCTCCAGGTTGGATGAAGCAGCCCTCATTTGCTTTCCACACGAGATGGATAGTTCAGGTCCAAAAAGTAAAAATTCAGGCCAAGATTTTGTTTCAACCAAAGCTGAGGACTCTATGACTGTGACTCTTTATATTGTATTCAGCCGGTTGGTTGAAACAAAATCTTGGTCAGGATTTTTACTTTCTGGACCTGAACTATCCAGCTCTGCTTAGCAGTATGGTAGAACAGGCTTCTCAGTCTGTGGAGCTGCCCAGATCCTAAAGTGAGGATAATTAAGATGGCTACAGGCCCTTTAATATCTTACAAGTCTTATTGTTATTTTTTTGACAAAAAAGACTTCTTACTTGGAACAGTGATGCCACAGAGTGGCTCCCATTATCCAGATCAGGACACACTCACTTTCCTGTTTGTTCAGGACACACTCACTTCCCTGTTTGTTCTTGGGGCCATCGTGTCAGGATGCTCTCCTCAGCACAAGGGGATACCTGCCCTAGCTACCATAAACTTATCAGGTCAATTACAGGATAGAATTCATTATACTGTACTTCTCTAAGTTATTATAGAATACATTATACATTCCATTTTATGCAACTTTATTAAATGCCTGATTTAAGGGTGTTTCGGGGTGAATACAGCAGACATTAATATTAACCATCTGCATATGATGTATTGTGAAGGGCGTTTTATTAGCTAAATGGGTCAATGTTAAACAAATAACATTCTGGGCAAGATCTGTGTGAAAGTGGGTTAGTGCTCTGTGACGTGTGTGGGAAAACTTCTTATTGAACCCGTGTGTGACGGGGAATCTGTTGTACAATGAATGATCTGAAATATTAGGGGGCAGTGCATGGTCAGCAGGTCAGGCCTCTGCGCCTCTAATGGTTGCTGGTTTAAATCCCATCTTTGGCAGCACAGTAACAGCTCTGTTGGGCCCGTGAGAAAGGTACTCGAGGTCTGGAAACTATCCCAGCTGCTACGGGCACAAAGCAGGGAACAACCCAGGATGGGGTCCAACCCATTGCAGGTGTTCAGTGCCACACATTGCATCTCGAAACCATGGGCTGTGCTGGAGAAAAACAAAACTGACTCATACAATGTTGATATTCTACATAGATATGAATGGCAACAAACAGTGAACATAATGTCACCATTTTTGTCAAAATTAAATATTCCCTCTTCCCTTTTATAACCCTATATCTAAGAATAATATATAATATTATAATAATATAGAATTCCACATTTCTTAGAAAGTGTTCTTTTTTTACAAATCTGTGGCTGTTTTCTGTGAAAATCTGTAGCATATGGAGCACGAGTCATTGAATCAGGTAATTACTATTCAACTGCATATGTATATGTGGCTAAATCCCCTCAGCAACGTAAGCAGACTGTTATTACAGTGTGAGGTCATCAGCGTGTGCCCAGGTCACTGACCAGGAGTTTGTAGGAGGTTACAGTCCAGACGGCACGCAGCAGCCCCGGGGGTCTTTAGATCAAGCGCATCCACAACAAGGCTCGGCTAACAAGGGGAATGATAGATCGATGAGCCACGGCCTCCAGAGACACTTACTAAGTACTAAAATAAACACCATTCTGAAGAGACTTTTATTTTTAGTCTATGACTCCTGCTGCAAGTCATTATAATGCCATGATGGTTTAGGCCGACCCCCCCCCCCCCAACCTGTTTTATTAAACA
>JAODKF010000068.1:28203181-28215154 GCA_026779585.1 Mormyrus proboscirostris | reverse complement strand
TCTCAGTTCGGATGACCGCTCACCAACTAAAACTCAACCCTAGTAAAAAGGAACTGCTTCACATCCTGGCTGACTCATCGCCCCTCCTGGACCTTGCGATCTCCCTCGACAACTCACTGATCCGTCCTTCAGTTACTGCTCGCAACCTTGGGGTTACCATGGACAATCCTCTGTCCTTTTCCTCACATATCGCCACCCTTTCCCGCTCTTGTCGGTTTCTCCTGTTTAATATCAGAAGGATATGTCCATTTCTTTCCACACAGGCTACCCAGATACTTGTTCAGTCTCTCATCATCTCCCGTCTTGACTACTGCAACTCGCTGCTAGCGGGTTTACCACTGAGCGCCATTCGCCCCCTCCAACTGATTCAGAATGCAGCTGTTCGACTTGTTTTCAACCTTCCCAAGTTCTCCCACACCACTCCTCTGCTGTGCTCACTACACTGGCTTCCTATGGCTGCCCGCATCAGATTCAAAACACTGATGCTCGCATACAAAGCTGGAAATGATCTGGCACCATCCTACCTACAAGACCTCATCACACCCCGCACTGCACCATGATCTCTCCAATCCTCCAGCACTGCTCGACTGGTCCCACCACCCCTCAAGGCACAAGGAAGACACATCTCTCGGCTCTTCTCTGTTCTGACACCAAGTTGGTGGAATGAACAGATGTCCGAACAGCTGAGTCACTGAATGTCTTCAAAAACGACTTAAAACACACCTTTTCCAGAAATACCTGAATTAGCACTTCTGGTATTAAACTCTGAGCTCTTTTAAAAAAAATAAAAATAAAAAAAATCTGTAATTGCCCAACAGAGTATTAGATCGCATGTATTCATAGCCTTGGTTTTACTGAGCTAGTATCGGGGAAAATTCATAGCAGAGTCTTAAAGCACTTATGTAAGTCGCTCTGGCTAAGGGCGTCTGCCGAATGCTGTAAATGTAAATGTAAATGTAAATATGCTTCATATTAAATGTCATAACATTTCGTAGTTATTTATATATGTTTATGATCTTATACCCCCAGAACAAATTGCATGTTATGCACGGAGAGAGTTCAAATATGTCAACTGGAATATGACATGTCTTTGATTCACTACTACAGCCACGCCCACAACAACAGCCACGCCCACAACAACAGCCACGCCCCCCACATCACAGCGTGCACTCACCTATCAGCACCTGAAATTAATTTCCATTTCAGTGGTCACCCTACGCATATGACCCAGTCAATTCTCACAACTCTTTGTGAGGAATTGTTTCGATGTCCAATTGCCAATCATACCAAAATCTCACCATTTTCTCCTAAGTGCCTGATTGTCTTCTCTATGTATGCGTGTGTGTGTGTGTGTCTTATATTTAGATTACATTGTGGGGACCAACCTGTTCCTGATTTTCGATCCCCTACACAGTGAGTGTGATTCGTGATCCCTCTCCCAGTGTCAGTGTCTGCTTCCGCTTTCCCTTACTCTTCTCTGCACCCCCACTCCGGACCAGCTTTCCAATCCTGGCTCATACTTCCGTCTCCGTCTCCTGTCTCGCGCTGCTCATTCTCGGTTCCTCTGCACTTGCATCCCAGTCTCTGAGGCTTCCGCATTATAAAATTCCTCCCCACCAACACAGCCAGCTGAGCTCCACAGCACATCGGCGTGTCTCAAGTGGCACCTTGAAGACAATATGTTGTATGATCAAACAAGATAAAGATACCAGACATCCTGCAGTGGACCTTCCCACTCACGCAATCATAGTGTCTATCAGACAGGACACTATAGGCAACTGCCGGGACTCAGGACACTGACTGGGCAGGAGGAGGAGTGCAGGAAAAAAGACAGATAAAAAAGGTGTGGAATTAAAAGACAAACCAAATCACAAATCCAGAACCAGAACACAGACACACAATGAGAAACAATAGCAAATCCTAAGCAACAATTGTTGATCAAGGTATACAGAGCTTCTGGTCTCGTTTTGCACAGGGAGGATGAGAATGTTCTAGCAAGGCTGCACACTCCCTCTATTCATCTCTAACTGATTGCATTGAGAGTATATGTGGCAATTCGCTATATATTTGTTAGAAAGAGAGACTGGGAACAATGGTCATGGTATCATGGATTTACCGTTTCATGCTTGGCGCGTTACTCACTGAGCCTGACTCTTCCATGTCCAATAAAATCGTTCCGTTCCACCCTCCAATCGTTATATCACCATCACAAAGAAATGGACTTTTCACAAAAGCATTCCCATAAATTTTCATTCGCAAATCACCCCAAACAGCCAAATTGGGAGCAAATAAAACCATATTTATGACAGGAAAGCTCATTTTCAGCTTTATTTGAGCTTGTTCTATTTATTTTTTGTAATTTTAGGAAAGAAAACAGTTTCTCCAATTGTTGCTTTGAAAACACAACACCTGCTCCACTTCATGACCCATGGCCACCTCTGCAGGGACATTATTTCTGCTGTCACTTAATGACACACGGGTCACCGGGTGGTGAATGGGTTGCAACGGTGGATTTTTAACCAGTAGGGACAAACCCTAGAAGGATTACTCCCACTCTGCATCGTTAGAGGGCATGATCTAGATAAAACAGTCTCTGCGTCCCATAAGGAAGCTGACCCAGAATCGGAAGGCTAAGCAGCAGCTAACTGCCCACCCCCCACCACGTGTGGCCAGGGGGGGGCAGTACAGCAGGAAGCAGTGTTGACATGGTTGGATATTCATTGACCCTGCAAAGATCAGTCCTAAAAACTGCCAGGAAGAAGATGCTCTTGGGTTTGGGCGGTGCCAAGGTTGGCGAAACAAGCCGATGTCAATGTTGGAGACTTATTTGGAAGGGAACTATAGCCCAGGACACATATTTGCCCTTAAACGGCTTAAAAAGCTACATTGTCTGAGTCAAGCCTGTGGCCAAAAAAATAGCATTTTGTTCTTAACATTCCATTACGTTTGTCTTTGTATGTGAGAAACTGCTCAACAAAGTCCTTGAACGACACTTTAAGTTCCTCGAGCTGAAAAAAAATCAAAGAATGTAATGTTATGGTCTTAAGACCTTGCTGATAAGGTGGCACTTGTTCTAATGGTGCTCTGTTGGGTACTCATCCCTGAGCCTGGCCAGCTGACAGAAATCCAGTGAAATCACTTTGTCACATCACTTGACACTTGGTAAGTGCAGGTGCGTGAAAAATTGTGAGAAAATGTCCCCAAATGTCCAAAGTAGTGCAAACAAACAACAGTGCAAATTGGAAGTAAACAGGAAAAAATGCAATATACAGCATGTTAATAATAGAGTGCAAATTAGAAGAAATCCAATGAACAGTCATATAAATATGAGCATGAATGTGGTGGACAAAGACGACAGAATGGGTTCATTAGGCAGAGTTTAGCAGTCTGATTGTATTGTGGACTCTGGTCAATGAACCCATTCTGTCAACCGCAGTCATGACATGTTCCAGTTTAGACCAGAAGAGAATGAGGAATCTTACAGCATTAGAGAAACATACTCCACATAAGTGGGAGGTCCTCTGACTGGGAATACCCCCCCAGAACCTCGGGCTCCTCTCCTTGGAGCTCAGCATCCTTTAATAGGTCTTCTGCATGCACCAGAAAAACACAGACCACTTCCATCTTTCTTGATCTTCTACCTTGGAAGGACATGGAAACCTTGTTTAAGCAGCACAAACAGCAAAATGAGGAGATATGCGATGTATTCTGTGAAAACGATTTTGTTTTATTTCATTTTTATAATTTAATTTTATACCCTCAGTTGGGGTTTATTTTGGATATTCCCTGTTGACTTAGACCGGCTGTTTAAAATAGCAGCCAGTATCAGTGTGATGTTGAAGAGTGACACTGTGAAGCTTGTGGCAGCAGAAAGGCGATCGATGGGGGCTGTTCACTCTCAGGTTTTAGGGGTATGGAGGAGAAATGCCTTCATTTTTATTTCAAAATTAGTCTAGGGGTTAATATCCATCCATCCATTTTCCAAACCAATGTGCCAAATTTGATCAGCTCAGAAGAAATAACGTGAGGATTGGTAAAACTGCATTCATCTGATCATTTCCTTCTGAGGAACTGCATACATGCCTCCTAAGATTCTGAAAGAGTCCGTCCCTGGATTACTGATACATTGAACACTCAGTTGACCTCTTTAGCTTCCAGACTGTGGAATTTGGTTGCCAGGCAGTATATCTACAGACATAAGATACCAGCAGGTGTCCTGAATGGAAGGTAGGGTCAGGGGCTTTAACATTTGAGCTCTAGATTTCGGACATCTATTTCTGTCAGACTGCCTCAGTAAAAACATTGTGACGCAACTGCAATATTTAGACAACTGGAGCCGCAATTTACATTCATCTCTGTGAAATAATTTCGGTTGCAATGTTTTGTCTGGACAACTGAAGGCAACAGCATTAACCATGTGACCTGCATCCCCCCCCACACCTAGCAAACAAACATAGAGTAAATTTCACAGTGGCAGCAGACTGTCCTTGTCACAGCGTCAAGTGTCCTAAGTTCTGAGCTTGTAGGTCCGTGAGAATGCAATCAAAAAACGAAAAATGCCAGAAGTCTCATATATTATTTGGTTACTTATGGTTAAGGTTATGTCTGAGTAAGAGTTGTCATGTTGGGATTAGAGTTTTCCCCACAGAAATGAATGGAGAGTCCCCACAAAGATAAAGTTACACACCTGTGTTGTTTGTGTGTGTGTGTGTGTGTGTGTGTGTGTGTGGTCCATGTATACCTTACCTTGTGGGGACCAAATGTCTCCACAATGATGAATACCCATATTTTTTTTTTTACTTTCCCATATGGGAAAACTCTATTTTATAAAAATAAAAACTAAAACTAAAGATGCAAAAACTCTTGTATTTTGTTGGGTTACTTATGTTTATGGCTGGGTATGAGTTAAGGTTGTCATAGTTAGCATTAGCATTTTTCCCATACAAATGAATGAGCGGTCCCCACAAAGATATGATTACACGACTGTGTGTGTGTGTGTGTGTGTGTGTGTGTGTCTGTGTGTGTGTGTGTGTGTGTGTGTGTGTGTGTGTGTGTTTGTGTGTGTGTGTGTGTGTGTGTGTGTGCACGCATCCCGTGACAGACTGCCATGCAGGATGTCCCCAGCTGAACATCCTCATGACATATTCTGGGAAAGGTTCCATGCTCAGACTGAGCCTGCGTAAGTTCTCGACCCTTCCAACCTCAATGGACAGACAAGGGATTTTAATTAATGAAACAAACATTTATGTTTTTAATCCCATCCCCATTTGTACTTATGGTGCTAAAAAAGGTAAATTGTGTAATTGAAGTCAGTTGAGCCTTTCAGTAATGTGACTTTGGTTTGGAGGGTGAGACCTTGTGATTGACATTCATCTCACATGTGATTTTAGGTCTCTCTCTCTGAATGGGAATCAGTACGTGTGACATCATTCATGAAATTCCTAAGCCAAGCCCCTGAGAGTCAACAGAGAGCCCCCCACCTGTGTTTGGTAACTTCCCCTGCCGATTTCAATTCCCCCATCTCACCCTCCACACTGACCACTGCGAGATCATGGCCTCCAGACACCATATCAAGGTCTTTCTTCCTTAACTGCCGTCATGTCATGGCACGCCGGTCGCTGTCATTTCCATACAGGCCACCACTGAAAATTTCTTAAAAGATTGCGGTTTCACACCACACAGGAACATTCAAGAACATTTCCCTTGACAATCTGAGCAGCATTACTAGCATGTAGCAACACGCTACACTCCATCTCCGTGAACTCAGTTACACGGCTTTTATGAAGCTTACACATCCAAGAACAGATATTAATGCAACGTCCAGCATGAATAAAGTCATAACTCAGAAACCACTATACATCAAAGAAGTTAATGTGTGTGATCATCTCACCACTTGAGGGCTTTTTAGTGCGTGATGAGGAAGAGCGGACGGCCTTGAACTTTACAACAGTTTTTCTCCTTAAAACTGCTTCCTTAAAACAGTGCTAGAGTGACTGTCGTATCACTTCGTACTTTCTAAAACATTTTGTCAAGCTTCCGGGATCACTCTAGAATAGATACGAGGACGAGGGCAGCTGTAGAAATGAAACAAAAGGGGGAGAACAGAGACTGGAAATGAACAGGATAAAACAGGAGGGAGCAGAACAAGGATAGACATAGACAAGAAGGTTTGACATCAAGGACCAGACTGGGGCTGACAAGACAAACAGGTATAAATACACAGACTTAATGAGGAGTAAAAAGCTGCAGGCGTGGCTCATCCGGGCTACGTGAAGAAGGAGACAGGGGGATCAGGTGTGCAGGACGTGACACCTCCCTGGGTCATACAATGCTGTTTGCCAGGGAGGGATTGAAAGGAACAACCATCAGTTCACCAAAAGAAATATTTGCACTTATTTGCATATGATCCCAGCAAATTCAGGGATTAACAACAATGAACAAAACCGGTAATGCGATAAACAGATATGTAGCTGTTATTCTCCGAAGACAATGACTTGGCCACAGAAATCATGACTTGGACCCAGAAAAAGAAGGATGGTGGGATGGATCATATAGTATTTACAAAAGAAATCATTTAGCACTGAGCAGTGAGTGTTTTCCATACCTCAGATAATGACTCAGCAGCGTCACCTATGACTTCATTACTGTATCAAGCCCAGACAAATATGGTCACTTTTTCCCTTATAGGATGTCACTCCTGATACCTCCCTAGGAAACTGTACCAACCCCGAAAGGACAGGAGTAAAATTACAAATAAGTAAGGAAAATATCTGGTGGCAGACTAGTGTTTGTTACAAGCCCATGACAATCAGTCTTTCCTTCTTAAACCAACAGTTTATTTTCACAGTCTTCCAGCTCATCGACGCCATCCTCTGTTCCCAAGTACACTTTGTCGCATATCTTAGAAGGCACGAATCTGTGGTAAGAATCGCTTTTTAATATGGAAACATTCCTGATATGGGTACCTGGGGGATATTTTAGTGTGATGTTGTTTAATTTCATCAGGCAAAGTACAGCCTTTGAGATAGTGATGTGCTTTTGCCCTGGTGAGAGTTTACAGAAAGGGAGTCCGATCACCTTTGTTAGAAATGAATGCACACAAACAGCCAGCCACCTAACCCTCACTACAGGCAATTAGTCAGTCTGCACATTTGAAAACATGTACAGTACCGGCAAATGGCACAATTTGCTAGATCTCAAAAAAAAAACAATTTCTATGTGAAACCTAGTGCTAACCACATTATTTTTCTTGTGCTTTTTTAGCAGAAAATTCCCCCCCTTGTCTTGCCCCACAGGTCCACCTCCCCCCCCCCCCAGACTCACAGTCCTGACAGGGACATGTATCTGCTCATACCCAAATCTATGTCTTTGCCATTTGATCAGCTTCTGTCTCGTCTACCATAGTCATGAATACCTTCATGGCCAAGGAATACCATCATGGTCTTCTACACAAGTCATACTCTGGGGATTCCACTCAGATGCTCTGCTGAGACACTGGAGCCCCGGTTACATCTTGTACTGTCACTCTGTCTAACAGAAAGACAGAGTCTAACCGAAGCTCACAGGACACAACCACTGTCTTTAGTGACATGCATGTAAGTGGCTGCGTCCTGTGAGCTGCAGCTGAGACACTTCTGTCCTGGAAACGGTGAAATCAAATACTCCCCATTTTGATCAAATATGCGGAAGCCATCGGTTGTCATCATTGTTATCAGGGCAGCAAATCTGCCAGAGCTTGTGATCATTTTTCTGATCTCATGAACCAAGACAGGTTCAATTTGAGGTTCAATTTTTTGTGAATTAAAATGACTAAGTACCAAGTGCTTGGTATGTTGATGATTAAAGTACATTAAAGTACACCAACAGATGTGGCAATTTCAGGTCTAGAAAGTAAAAATCCAGACCATGATTTATTTTCAACCAACCAGGTGAGTATAAAGAGTCACAGTCACAGTGGTTGAAACAAAATCATGGTCTGGATTTTTACTTTCTGGACCTGAAGTGAGTGCTAACTGTCTGGGTATCTTCAACATTCCCATATGGTACGTGAGACAGTGATGTCAGGCAATCCTGTTAATGTTGCCTGTTTGCCTGTTGGTCCAGTATTGGGGATGGGCCTTGTAGCCACAGTCACTACATGACAATACAACCAATGAAGACTCCATTTTAATCTGCTAGTTGATGAAAGGAGGAGTTGGACTCGCTGTGTGTGTCCATCTACCCTCTTCCTCAGCCAGTCATGCAGTCCAAAGCTCCACATTAACATTCTGTTTTTTTCAACATGTAACACAAACTACAAATAAATGAAGACAAACAAAAGAAAAAAAATAATTTTTGAAGTCTTATAAGTCCTTATCAATCAGCTTGATGGCCCATCACCTCCAGACACAATTGGATGTAGGTGTTTATATGCATTTGCAAGAGAAACTGAAAGGTTATAAAATTTTGCTCTGTGTAATAAAACAGACTCCCCCCCCCACTGCCACAAGGATGTGCAAGGTGTTATTAATAACGGATCATTGAGAAATTAATGGTGCAAGGTGAGAGTCGGACATAAGGAGCCTGCTGGCCGCGGCGTGTGAGCCGTTCATTGGTTGGGTAGCTGCTTCCGTATTCATCAAGGTTGATTCCATAGGGGGCTTTCTCATCACACCGGAATTCTGGGTCCTGCGGAAATTAAAACACCCGACCTGATAGAACCACTCACACGTAAAGAGAAATGATTCCTGCGTTATTTCTTTGATCCGAGAGAAGGTCCGTCTCAGTCCTGAGAACAGTGTCTCTCCTCACAAATGGGTTACACTGGTCTTCTTATAGTTTTATTTTTTTAGTTAATGAAGAAGGTATACACCATTCGTCATCCATTCTTTTTATTTATTTTGATTGGTTCCTTATACCTTATTCATCAGTCATTGACTGCATGCAAATTAAAATTAAATTAGAAAACTTCCATCCATCCATCCATATATCCATCCATCCATCCATCCATCCATATACCCACTTGTCCTATGCAGGGTCGTGGGGGTCTGATGCAGGGAATATCCCAGGATGGGGCGCCAACCCACAGGCAACAGACACCGTTCATGTGCACAGTCATATCTGTTGACAGTTTTGTAACTCCAGTTAACCTCAGTATGTTTTTAGACTGTGGAGGAAAACTGAAGTACCTGCAGGAAACAACATGATGACACGGTGAGAACTTTTCTCCTGCAGCACATCAAGCCTTGAACGTGGCCTTGTGAAACAGCCCTGCTGCCCTGACTGAGGACAAGACATTTCTACATTGAAATTTTGGATGACATCTGCCAGCCATAAGTTAATTAATACCTATTGTCACACTAAGGATGAAATTGGAGAAGATGAAAGGCTGTTTATTCTCCAGAGGCCTGCATTTATTTATTATTGCATGCAAAAGTTTTTTGGGGGGATGACTGTGCATTTTATCGAGGCTTGTTTGTCTGTGGGGCTTTTCGTCAATTTAAACAAATTGCTTATAAAACACGGTTGTTCATCTTAAAGAATCAATACAAAACACTCACAGGCAAAACATCACTTGCTGACCACTTCGGACAAAATAATGTGCTGTTGTACTGTTGTTTTTGTTAATGGTTATATTTCCTTATTGTTGCGCGTGTGTTTGCTCCTGTCTTATGTGTACCCGGTCCGATCCTCGTGTGTAATTAGCGTGTGTTTGCTCCTGTCTTATGTGTACCCGGTCCGATCCTTCTGTGTAATTAGCTTCCGTAAATCTCCCACCGTGTAGCGTCTTACAGTTCAGAGTCTGACGACCTTGTGTTTCTTATGTGTGATGGGTTCGGTGCTCGTCGGGTGCCTGATGTAGTCTTCTTCAGGACCGCTAATAAAGAGCGTGTTCTGCCCGACAAGCGAGTCTCCGTCTCTTCCTCTGCTCCCACGATGCCTCAGTCCGCCCAACACCACAATAAACCACCCAGAACCAAACAAAAAACGCCAAGAACTTGAAGACACCTGAAGGTGAACAAGAGGTGAACTTACTGCTGGGGATGCCATAGCTGAGGCTGACCTTACAGTGGAAAACTCGCTGCGATTCAGAAACCTGTAGCTGATATTGCTAATAAAATGGACATTATGGTTAAAAGCATGAAATGGAGCGAGTCTCAGACCTGGAAGACAGATCAGCAAATAACAGGATAAATGTGCTTGAGGCAGTGAAACAAAAACCAGCAAAAAATAAGAGAATTCTCAGTCTCAAAGAAACTATTGAACAGTTGATTTTTAATAAAAATGGATTCCAGAAACCCTTGGTATGGTAACTTCTCTTGGGGGGAGCAGGCTAACATGGGTAGGGGGCCCCTAAGTCAGGCATTTGCGCTGTTATTTGGAGCTGAAAGAGAAAGAAGATGGTATTATATGCATCCAATGTTAGATCTCAAAATGCTCCTTTTATTCTCTCACTGCATTGATCTTTATTTGTCTGAAATGATTAGAAATGATAACAATACCATCCAAAAAAAGCTTAATTGGCTTATTAATGAACCCACATAACACCAGAAATTTGTCTCATTGATGAATTCAAGTCTCAATTCATCTTGTTTTCTCCGTACTCCAGCTTTGAGAAGCAAAGTGAAAAAGTTGTTTTTTTTGTTTCTCCTGTTATTGTCAAATTTTCTCCAAAGGGGGGGGGGTGGTTTAGGAGAAATAAGAATATGATTCATTTCTGATGAGACTGACAAAAGGCTGCTTAGAGCAGCAAAATTGTTCACAGTGACGCAGTTACTGTCCTTCTCTATTAGAAATAGCAAACAACCACGAAAAGCATTAACATACGCACTTGGAAGGGCGTGAATGAACTAATTAAAAGGAAAATGAAACAAAATGTTCTGAAAAGAGGCAAGATTCAAATATAATCTCCAGAAGAAACTCCCCCAAATGATTTAGAGCATAAAAAGTCTGAAAGACAATGGGTAGGTCAGATGTGTCACTCATTCATCTCCACCAAAAAGCATGACGTGTTCATATTCCTGCTCATACTGTAGGAATCTGCCGGTCGAAAGACGCAGCTCATGAAAGAAGGCAAGAAAGGTAGGGTGGCGATAATTAAAGGGTTACTTTACCAAGAAGAGATGAACAAAGTGAGCAGGTCTTCACTGATGTCTTTAGATGGTAGAAGTGTCAGTCTTGAAGGAGATTTTACTGTAATTATTTCTTCTCCCCTACAGCGTATTTACTGCCATGTGCCACCATACAAAATGTCAAAGACAATGATTCATTCATGGAACTGCATCTCATTGATGTCTATAGATTCTTGAACCCATTTACCAAAGCCTATACATTTTACTCTTCACCTCAACAAACAGCATCCCGCATTGACCACCTCCCCATGTCTGGCCACATGGTACATCCCGCATTGACCACCTCCCCATGTCTGGCCACATGGTACATCAGTTATCGAGTACAGGGATTGACAGGTTTACTATATCAGTATAGTCTGCGGTCAGGGGAGCTCTGTGGTATGGGGGCTCAACTGAGTCTGTTTCTTGGATGATGAATTCCAAAGGTTCATGAAATCGTGAAATTGACCCTAGAACAGTATGCGAGGCCTACAGAGCACATATGTGAGGCACAATATTTTTATTTTTTTATTTTATTTTTATTTATTTGCAGACTCATGGTCTATTACTCAGTAAAACCACACAGTAAAACCCCTAATGTTTCAGGAGACAGTCAAACCAATGTTTCCAAAGTTCAGAGGTGTCCCGTATAGCACTGTATTCACTGTTAGTCAATAATAAGATCACACTATTATCAGACTTATTCAGTCGACATAAATGAATACATAAACTTCCTTAAAACAGCCTTCAATGTGCTGATACCAGCTGACACAAACAGTTCACTCGCACTTGTCCATCTGGGCTTCTTTAGCAAAGGTCTTAGAGCATCGTTATAAGCCACTTGCAATCTCTGAAGGCTGGCTTTTTGATAATTCCACCATAA
>JAODKF010000068.1:28187476-28203081 GCA_026779585.1 Mormyrus proboscirostris | reverse complement strand
GTTCAAGCACTTTAGACAGTGTACTTGCAAGAGCAATGGGTCTGTAATTGTCAGAGCAGCCCACTTTTCCTGCTTTGGCCTTCACCACAGGGACTAGAAGAACCTTCATCATGGAGTCCGGAATAAAACCATGTACAATGAAGGCTGTAAAGCACAAGGCAAGAAGAGGTGCTGATCTCAAACTTGCATATTTGAGATGTTCAGCAGACATAAGATCCAGTCCTGATGTTTTATTTACAGACAATTGTTTGATTGCTTGATAGACCTCATTGGTTGTAATTGTTTCTACTGCATCAACGCCGTCAACCTGGTAAGGTTCACTCTGGACACAAGTAAACAATTTACTATAATGCTGCCGCCAAGCCTCTGCAATCATAATGGACCCAGATACACCATCTACTGTACTAGGAAGAGATGGTTTACTATTATTAGCCATTTTCACATCTTTCCAGAAGGCTTTAGTGTCCTTACCTAATAGTTTTTTAGCCATGGAATCAGCTCTCAAGCTTTGCTCGTTCTTCTTGAAGAAACGGATTGCATATTTACATTTCAAGTTACTCAGTGGAATAATTTCATATATGAAGAAAATAAGAGGAACAGATCTCCAAAACAAATAGCACTTAAGAAAAAAATATCTATAGTACTAAATCTGAGAAAATCCTTACTGAAGTTAAAGAAAATCGTTTCCAACTTAGTTATTTAATGACATAAAAGGCGGAAAAGGATGTATTATATGAAAAGGATGTATTATATGGGAGATGGCGCTTATTTGAAAAGAGCAATAAAAACAAACATTGCCTTACAAAACTGGCTAAAATAGCTCCTCCCAAAAATTATATTTCAGCAACCAAAGATGAGAAAGGCAAGTGAGCATTTTAAAATAAAAAGAATAAAAATATGACTTTTATTACAAAAATATGAACTTTTACTAGAGGGTTTATAGCTCAGAAGCAGATAATAAATAAAAATATGGAGTGTTTTTTGAAAATATACACCTTCCAGAAATGAAAAATATGCAAAAATTCTTATTTCTGTGTAAGAAATGGAAATGGCTATTGCATCTCTCCAAACAAAAAAAACTTCAGGATCAGATTTGCAACCTCTTGGATCTCAGTCGATGAACTCAGTCATTCACAAAAAGGAAGAATGGGACTATATGGTTGATGCTATGCAGAGATTTAATCTGGGTGAGGAATTTATTAAATGCACTAAGCTGTTGTACAATGCAGCCAATGCAACCTGCGCAAACAAACAGCTACATGTCAAGGGTGCCCCTGCCACCTCTGCTGTTTGCCATGGCAACAGAAGCTATATATATGCATAAATCTTTGCAAATGATTTGGAGCCATGATATGAAGTGCTTTCGTGATGATTCCTGGAAAACCGTACTTTCTTTGCCTTCAATAATATCTGTAACCACCATGAAGGGATGCAGCACAAATTGCTGCACAGAGTAAGCATATCTCTGCAGGTCTGTAACAGAGACAGTGCTGATACGTCACCTTGCCCCAAATGTAACTCTGAAATTGGCACGTTGCCCTCCTGTCTGTGGGGATGCCCATGTATTCAGGATTTTGGGAAAGAAATAAAAAGATATCCTCTTTCTTTAAGATATATATATATATATACATATAAAATTACATATTTAATGATATCATTACCATAATCACTACCATTGTCACGAATAATTATCATATAATTATTAATTATTACAGTATACTACCCAAATACTACTTTTCTGAATATGCCTTGCTAAATGATGCATGTTCTTTGTAATGGCTTGTAAAAACAGGGATCTGATTCTGACTCTAAGTGTAATAGATCCTCATCCACTAATGTGCGCGTTGGGAATTAATCCTGACAGATAAACCTCAAGTGCAAAAATATTCCTACGTCCTCTGGCATTTCCTGTATAACAGAGATACAACTATACATGTTCAATAATATAAATATAAAATATAAAATCAAGTAGTAGTTTTTGGTTGATTTTGAGTTATGTTCTGGATCACTGTCTTGTTCCAGTGTCTGGCCTCCTTCTTCAGAACAGTACCTTTCAGAAATACTGCACAGAATCCATTCCTCCTTCTACCCAGACGATATTCCCTGTGCCACTGCCTGCCCACAGCGTAAAACACCCACCACCTCCTTAACAGCTGGCATTCCTTTGCCGATTGTAGCCAAAGACTTCAACTTTGACTTCATCAGACATCAGACCTCAGCACTTGCTTCCAAAGAGCCATTGGCTTATTTAAATGTTACATTCCACAAATCAGACCCTGCCTTTTGTGATGAGATGGCAGGTAAGGTTTCCTTCTGGCGATGTTTCAAACGGTTTTGTCTTGACTTCAGCAGGTCCCTTTGACTTACATTCCTTAATGATATTTCAGACATTGGAACTGGCAAGCAAGAAGCATTTAGATATCTTTTTATATCCTTGCCCTGCCTTGTAGGAGTCAATTATTTTTATTTTCTGATATTCAGATAGCAGCTTAGCACTGGGCCACATCCTGAGTTTTTTGATGACTCAGACAATTTTTGACATTCTGTTACTGTACTCACCATTCTGGGAATAAGGCCTAATGACTGAATAAAGTTCTGAGACCTTGCTAAAAAACTAACAAATAGTGGGTCAAATGTAAGGTTGCAAATGTATGCAGGTGCCAGATTAAATTTTTATTTCTTTTTCACACTCTATTAAAACAACCAGATAAATGGAGACTGTGCAGCTGAAGTGTGTCACGTTCAAGATGTTGCATTCACATCGCAGTCCAAAATGCAAGCGACTTGTACAGTGCAGGTGGGGCAGTGAGGGTAGTGTGTGGGGCTGGTGAGGTCCGGGGGGAGGGGGGGGAACGGCGTGGGCTGGAGCGCGGCATGTCTGCAGCCGTCTGATCTGGCAGCTGCCGGTCCGCGTCCGTTTTAGGAGTGAGGCTTCTGAGGAGTTCGTTAGGGCTGTCCACCCCACCTTATCCTCTTATGGGAGGTGCTCTCCAGAGCCCGGGGGGGGGGAGCCCAATCGATTGTCTTCAGCTCATAGTAATAAATTGTACCTGGGTGTTATTGAAGCCGCACCCATTCTGGCTGGGTTCCTTCTATATCCTGTTTTACTGGCGAGGCGATGAAAGGCTCTGTCATTACACTGTAAAAGCATTGCCCTAAAATGTATAACACTACAGCACAACAGAAAAATACCGTAACATCAAAAATTAATCTAGACACGTCAACAAAGCCCTAGGTCTTACATTTATATTTTTTGGAAACTCCATACTCACTTATCCAGTACAGGGTTGCAGTGAGCGTGGAGCTCAGGAAGGACGCCACTGGAGTGCCCAGGGAGAAAGCTCAAAAAGAGAAGGAGAATATACCAGGAGCAAAGGGCAGCCGTCAGGCCCACCCGCCCGGAGGTACTTCCCTTATCTGGGATTAAGAAAAGGTCCACTTTCCTTTTCTGTGTACTGCAAATCCCTCGTGTTACATCGGTGTAATTCTGGTTTGAGGAACAATTGGGCGCAGGAGAAATTAAGGACGTTTGGAAATATTAAAATTACCCCAGCCAAAAATAAATCAGGGAAGCCACAGACACTCTCAGGCCGGCGGTTCAAGGACGACTCAGCCGCGGCCTTCATGCGCTCAGGCACGTCTGCCTGCGGGCTTCCTGGTGCCTCATTTTACATCCGGTCACAATGAGGTCTTTCCATGTAGCGAGGCACGGAGGCCTATCTCCGCACAGAACAGGAGTGATTTCAAGGTAAAAGTCTGACACCCTGACCGCTTAGACCAATGTGTCCCAATCCGGTCCTCGGGGACGCCCGACCAGTCCACATGTTTGCTCCCTCCCAGCTCCCTGCCAGACAGTCCCCCCTTTGCAGGTAAAACAGCTGCCGCTCGTCTGGGAAGGCTTTCCACAAGATTTTGGAGTGTGTCTGTTGGAGGTTTTGCCCATTCATCCAGAAATGCGTTTGTGAGGTCAGGCACTGATGTTGGACATGAAGGCCTACCTTGCAGTCTCCGTTCTAGTTCATCCCAAAGATTGGTTGAGGTCAGTGCTCTGTCAGTCAAGTTCCTCCACACCAAACTCACCCAACCATGTCTGTATGGACCTTGCTTTGTGCACTGGGGCACAGTCATGCTGGAACAGAAAACTGCCTTCCCCCAACTGTTCCCCAGAGTTGGAAGCAGAGAAATGTCCAAAATGTCTTGGTATGCTGACGCATTAAGAGTTCCCTTCACTGGAAATAAGGGGTCTAGTTCAACCTCTGAAAAACATCCCCACACCATTATCCCTCCTCCACCAAACTATACAGTTGGCACAATGCAGTCAGGCAGGTAATGGTTGAGTCAACAGACTGTTGGCAACTTTTGTGCACTTTGCACCTCTGCAAACACGCTATGTTATTTCATGTGGTCTGACATTTTGTGGGAATATCTAGCAGGGAAGGAATTTCATGAACTGATTCATGCAAAGGTGGCATCCTGTGACAGTACCACGCTTGAGCTCTTCCAAAAAATCCATTCTCTCATAAATGTTTGTAACCCTGACTGCATGGCTGGGTGCTTGATTTTATACATCTGTGGCAGTGGGTTAGAATGAGACTCCTGAAGTATATGACTAAGAGGTGTGTCCTAATGCTTTTGTCCATACAGAGTAATACAATAACACAGATCAGGGTTGGGTCTTTTTAAAATAACGTAACATAGATTCTTTCAGAAAAATTCAATCTTTTCTGAAAGCGAATCCAAGATGAAGTAAAAATCACTTCTGGAAAGAAGCCTTGCATATTATACTGCATATTGGCCCTGGGGTGCAGTATGGGCATGGATACCCTGACATATTCAGGGCCCCCAGTACTTTACAGGGGCCTTTGCATACAGAAAAGTGTACATTTTATTGGGCAGGGGGCTCAAGGTGATATTTTGTCAAGGGCTCAGAATTTTTCAATGCTGCTGGTCACATCTCATCCAACATGACTGCCTGGGTATATCAGACAGCAAACAGATGTTTTCTGCTGTTTCCTTGCTATACCAGTGAGTGAAGCCCTGATTCCTGTGTTATCAGCTGCCTCCCCCTCCTGCCGTGACCTTTGCTTGATGATCAGCTGCAATGGAGACCACAAAATGAGCCTTCAGTGTGAGTGCTGACTATGAACTTGCCAAAAGCTCACTGCAGGCTCCTCCCGTCGATCTGCTACCTTCGTCTCCTCGGTCGACCTGCTTGAGGTTGAGTGCGCCCATCACAAGACCACTCGCCGACGCATGGAGACGAGGCCACGCTGAACTGTCAAAGGTGGAGCATTTTTGGCCCACGTATACCCATTCGTTATGTGGCAACAAACGGCAGCGCAGACAGATCTGATGCGGTGTCGCCCGGGTAAGCAATTCCCGGCGGGCGTTGTCTTATTGGTGTGAGCTTTGACGCTCTGGTTGCCGCAGAAACACCTTCCAGAAAAAAGTCGAGTAATAATACAAACAAAGGGTAGCTGTGTTCAGCTACTGTGCAGCATATTGGGCTGGACCTGGAATCACGCCATTAGGAACTTAATTAACTAAGCATATCTGTACAAAACATATTCAAAGGTACAAGAAGGGCCCGTCCTTCATCCCTAACCCAAAATGTTTTTGCACTCCCTAACCGGCACCTTATGAGAGCATAATAGTTCCGCATATCACTCATGAAAACAAAGCCCAATTTGAGTCTTCAGGAGATCGAATGAAGGACGGGGCGGGGGGGTCTGCTGGAAGCAGACAGATGGGATTCTCACCTGACGTCTGACCCTTGAAAATCCAAGCAAACCATGCGGCCACTAGCAGAACTTGGAGGAAAACAATGCAAATCCTTCTTTTTGAAGCATGACATTTTCATGGGATATTTGACCATTACTCACTTATTTAGTCATTAAGGATCCCACGGATGGTATTATTCACTGAATGATTGTTATTTCATTATTTACCAGATGTGTTAACAGGAGGGAACTAACACAGGTTTCGTATTTTGTTGGCTTTCCCTGTCACTGCTTTCAATGCTTCCGTCTGACGATATTTAACCGTTTATGCAACACGTTTCAGTTCAGTTTCCCAGCATGTCTATAAAAAGCAGCCAACTACCAGTTTGCATGCAGGTGCATTTATACCACTTTCAGCCTATTTTTGATGTTGCTGACTTGTACCTTTGTGCATTTTACCAACATGCTTATGGGTAGCATTTGTTGTTTTTAACTGATGCTGTTATCGCTATCAGACCGTTCTCACCCAGATCTGATTCATTATTTGCCAAAGTCTCTATTCATAGAGACAAAGCTACTCAATGGAATATTTCTCGTGTTGTTTTAAAAGGGCATGAACCCGTGTCACCCTGATACAAGATTAATAACCACATTCCCCAATTACTTTTCCACATGCGCTTGAAACATCCACATATGTAAATCTTTTGAATTCACAGCAATGGGACTTAATGCATAATTCTGAGTTAAACATACTCAATCAAACAAATCAAACAAAGAAGTGTGTTCTTTTCCTTTTCTGCAGTGCCACATTCATGCCAGATTTATGCTAGTGTTGAACTAAGTCCAGAACGGACGGAATGTGCCATAACGACGTAAGAGATGTGTGATTTCATTCTGCTGAAGCGCTGTTACTCCCGTGCGTGCAACACTTGGGTTTTTCCACACTAACAAAACCACGTTCTAAACAGGGTCCTTCTCAACCTAAATGGAGGGGGGGGGGAGACTCAAACACCACAAAACAAACAGACACCTTCCCACATTAAACTTGCTTGTTTTCTATACTCTTTCCAGCTGAAGCTCTTTACTCAGCTGAGTTTAACTGGGGACTGGGGGTGATGAATAACCTTAGTGATGGGAGTTCGTTTCAAAGTCCCTTGTATCCTAGAACAAGGAGCACAATGTAAGGTAATGAAAGAATGCCTGTCTTTAATTAATTGACTTCAAATAGCATTCACTATCCAACAAAGCGATTCATTAGGTTTAAAATTAAAGCCATTTAAACCACAGTGAAGGTAACAGAAATTACCAGAAATATCTTAGCTACAGGAGAAGTATTATTTTGTAACGATAAAAATCACGAAGCAGGGAGTCATGAAAATAAAGGAAGCCTTGATGAAACACACAGAGTTAAGAGCAGGTTGCGCAGGAATGCTGAGGCTATAGAAAAGAAGACAGAAGGTAAGAGAGACGTCTACAGCATCAATGATATAACAAAGAAGTGCAGTAGCAATTCCAAGGAACAATACGCTGAATCACCGGGAATTTCTATAGAATATCTACCTTTAAACTCGAACAAACGTTGGACAGATAAGTAGTTGGCTTGCCCTAAACTATTGGGTGTGCGGGTTCCCAAAAATATATCTTTTTATGGGTGGGTTCTTGGTTTTTGTGAGCTCAGCGCAGGCCAGCACCATCGACCTGGGTGAGAATCAGAGCGCAGAAACCCACATCGCATGAGAGAGAGGTGACAATACTGGACTCGGTATCTGTTTACTGTATTTTGTATTTACCGTTTGTCTCGCTTGAGGTGCCACCACCATGTATAAACTTAGCCGCTGCCCTTGTTTTTTATTTTTTTACTATTAATGTGGCTCAATTTTATTTGGAACTTCTACTCAAAATGTTAGATGCCTTATAGAGAAAATTCATCAAATACTAACACGCTGTTCATGTTCCAATATGTAAAGATCAGTGGTTCCACAAAATGGTTCACAAGTAGATTAGACGGATAACTTTCATAGATAATTTATGGTATAGGAGTAAAGGAGATTTTCAATAGAAAAGGCAGGATTTCAGACTGCTGTTGCTGAACGAAATGGGGACCTCCAAAGTGAAAGGCATCCAGCTCCCAGCAGGGGGCGCTCAGGGAGCTGAAAGGATCCACTGTCTGACACAAAGACAGAGTCACATAGAAACTCTCATATAGAAAATATATCGATGCTGAATATTCATGTTCATTTCATGGTCGGAATAATTTGGAATGACCCAGGCGAGGGATGTGACC
This sequence comes from Mormyrus proboscirostris, assembly GCA_026779585.1. Taxonomy (NCBI): domain Eukaryota; kingdom Metazoa; phylum Chordata; class Actinopteri; order Osteoglossiformes; family Mormyridae; genus Mormyrus; species Mormyrus proboscirostris. The sequence continues at coordinate 28,195,077 of JAODKF010000068.1, read as the reverse complement.
CCCTTGCTATACCATTCGCCAGATAAGCACCATTCGCTGAAGCACTGCACGTAAGTCACAGGTCTGCAATGCAGATCGTTCAGCTCGTCGCACCAAATCGACTGAAACTAAAGGAGACAGCAGATTCCTTCCTGCGACTTGAACCAGCTACAGTTTGAACAAAAGGCTAGTTCATTAACTACTATATCTCACCGTCTGTCTGTCCATGCATCCATCTTCTAAATGCTTATCCTGGTCAGGATTAATGGGTTCGGGAGCTTCTCCCATGCAAGACTCAAGGCAAGAGTACACCCTGGAGTACGTTATATTTTAGATATATTTTTTCTCCACAAGCAAATGGGATGTGTGCATTATATCAGTGGCATATCTATGAATGTCCACAGATATGTCCTTATTTGTCAGAGATGAGTCAGTTCTGAAAGTTAACTTCTGAGAGTATGGACAATCTGTCATGTACTGTAACAGCACAATGCAACATTTGCGTTACATGAATCGATTGTTTTTTGAAACGTGAGTAATGTGTGAGCAATACTGATTGCATATATGACAGTGGCGTTCAACCTGATCAGTTTTTTTTAGGTTAAAGCATTAAACATGGAAAAATAAACAAAAAAAAAAAGATTATTGAAAAAAAAGCCAACCTACCCACAATCCTCAGCTATATGCTCTCCTTGCTCCAGTTGACTTAACTGTAAAGAATTGACCCAGTGAGAATATGCTGGATTGAGGACAGGGATATGAGGACTGCAGGGAGAAAGTGACATCCAGTCAGATATTGAATAAAATGAATAACAATCACAAAACAATGAAAATGTGTATATATAACTGTAAAATAGCATCCAATATTACACTTTTCATTTATTTACAGTGTTTGAGACTTAGTTTTAGTGTTTTTAATGCTGAATCTCTTTAAAAACACACACACACTAAATATAATCCCCCACTTAACAGCATACAGACAGACAGTAACTGCGGTGCACTCACAGGTGGTCATGATCCGGATGTCACTGGCGGTCATTAAATTGCCCCAAACAGGGGCGTGATTGTCTGCCCCAGCCCAGCTTAAGACTCACTCTGTGGTAAATAAGCTGCTCATGCCCATTTTGCCCCCAGTAACAGGCAATCCAGAGGACGCCCGTCCTGAGGGGACCTACCATCTCCCAGCTGACCATCCCAAGCCGCAGGACCCGTCTGTTTAGACGACCGCAGCGCCACCATCACCCGAACCTATATATTTTTCTCTGTCTTCCGTGAATAAATCTCACCCCTCCCAAGGGTATGCTGTCCCTCTTTACCTGCCACAGCACACTGGGATTGTTCATTCGTAAATAAAGTGCTGAATGCAGGTTTCTGTCCACATTCAATGACCTTGACAAATTCAACTGCAGCAATGCAGAATAATAAACAAACAAATGAATCAGCCAGGCGGCAACGCCAGCCGACATGACGTGGTTCGGGACAGCTCTCCTCGAAGAACAGGCCGCACACACTGCGGAGGACAGAGTCACACTTTGTTCTGCTTATGTCCCTCGTGGTGCAACTGAAAGTAAAGCAGTTTTCCCCCCCCACCTCCACACCACACCTCACGTCGCCCTATAATGGCACATGAGGAAAAACCCCAAAATTTCTTCTTCAGCATCCGTTTATTTTGCTGATGCCCAAACCATTTCCTTCAGCACAAAACAGGCTGACAAGTGGAAATCTACACAGTGATGCTATCCCAGGACACTTGTGGGATAAAATGGAACACCTAAGGTGTGAAAGTCTGCCTCAGGGCGGGGACCGATCTGTAAGCTTAAACAAAAAACAGACACGTGTGTCCAAAAAACTGGAATGAGGGTCATTCAGATGACCAACACAAAATTATGGAGTAAGAAGAAGCCCAGACCACGATGAACTCATCCACCCTGTTCCATCACTCTGTTTTAGAAACAAAACACCCCGTGGATGATGCTGACAGGGATGAAGCTGACAGGGATGAAGCTGACAGGGATGATGCTGACAGGGATGATGCTGACAGGGATGATGCTGACAGGGATGAAGCTGACAGGGATGATGCTGACAGGGATGAAGCTGACAGGGATGATTCTGACAGGGATGATGCTGACAGGGATGATGCTGACAGGGATGAAGCTGACAGGGATGATTCTGACAGGGATGAAGCTGACAGGGATGATGCTGACAGGGATGAAGCTGACAGGGATGATGCTGACAGGGATGAAGCTGACAGAGATGATTCTGACAGGGATGAAGCTGACAGGGATGATGCTGACAGGGATGAAGCTGACAGAGATGATTCTGACAGGGATGAAGCTGACAGGGATGAAGCTGACAGGGATGATGCTGACAGGGATGAAGCTGACAGGGATGAAGCTGACAGAGCGTTATATAGGGTGTGATATCGACACGGCCATTAGCGTTTCCCTTCACTGTGTATTTTCTATGGTTTGGTTCCCTTCAGGATTCGCGGTGTCACAAACATGCTGATGAGCCAAGCTTCAGGATACCATACAGAACCCTGACCCACCAAGGCAGCCCCTCCCCCTGTCTCTGGACTGCACTCCCACCCTGGAGGCTTTGGAAAAGGCCCCACCCTGCATTATGTGCTGCTCAATTATAGATGAGTTTCAATCTAAATAAAAATAAATCTTTTTTCTCTTGCTTTTGACTCATTTTGAGGTTCCTTATTATTTTTGTTACCTAATTCTATTTCTTGCAAGTTTTCATGTTTTGTTTATTTATATATTTTACTATGAATGCAGTCCTTGTTAATCCCTCAGCGCCCGGACTGGAAAGCTCTTTGGGGCAGTTCCTGTTGACTATAAATGTACAAATAAAAATGACTTGAGTTGAATACAGCTGTACAAGGTGCCCAGCCGTAGACATGGTGCGGTCAGTGGAATCATTATGATTCAGGGGGGTGTCACCTCCTCAGTCAAGTAGGTAGCCGTCCGCATCTTGTAGCGTGCATGTAATGGAAAATGGATGGTATAAAAATACCTGTTAATCTCAAGAACTAGCCACCTCTGTGATCATCACTCAGTTTAATTTGTCTACAGGTGAATTAAGTAAGCGTGCCTGGGGGGTGGGGGGGGGTTGACTGTGGCAGATAGCCAGGTGCACGCAAAACTCTGTGCGACCATTCTGTCTGTGGCTGACAGAATGGTCGGATTCTGGATTCTGTGAAATCTGGAATTCTGTATTTCATGCTGGCTGTTTCGCTCACATGTCTGTTCCCACAGACACGCTAAGCCACAAATAACTGTCGTTTGACAGAAGCCGTCATGACTCGAGAGACACGCAGGACAAGGGAAACATTTTGAGGCAATCAGCTAAACAAACACATACCACATACGCTCCGAACCCCCAAGGGTGACTGCGGAAAATAAAAGTCCTTTTAATGCATAAATACCCAGAGAACAAAACGCATTAATATCTGTCAAGCTATTTTTTAAAAATAGTTTGCAGGCAGCATAATGGACCCAAGTGAATACAGAATCCTTGAATACAAGCTTATTAACGACGGGCCAGTTTCACTGTACAGTAACACAGCCGGCCTGGAATAAACACTGATGGGTATATGCATGTGGCCTGAGACCATGTGACACATGTGAACATATGGACCAGTCTGCCGGAATATGTGAGGGCTGCGAAGACTGAAGGCTGTTCATCAGATGGCTAAAGAGAGGACTGACCTACAGATGGTGTGACAAAAGATAGAACAATGCAAACAGAAGCACCACATTTTCGCCTGGATATTGTTAGTATACCTGAGGGGCAGAAACTTGACCATGAACCTAAATCAGTATATTTCTCCCTCTCCTCTGTTGAATCTGGCAATTATTTACTATTTATTTACACAGTTGTAAACCTGATTTGTATTTGCTACTTGTTATTTAACTGTGGTTAAAGTGCCACTGGTTGATTCTGGGGATATAGAATATATACTAAGTAATTGGATTTAACATTTTTATGAAACACAGCTGCTGGCTGCTCGACGGCTATTGCGTGATTCACTGTTACTTTTTAGCACACATATGATCGTACGCACCAGCTCTCACTGGGACTGGACGTGGCAATGTGGGTTAATTCCTGACTTCCTGACATGCGATGGGTGGTTTTACTTTGATTACTTCAATAGTTACAAGCAACACAGCAAAGTGAATTGGGGGGAACAGCTGGAGAGATTTATTGCGGCTGTAAATGTTGGTGACTAAATGCAAGCAGTTGGGGGGTTGGGGGCTATTTCAGCCTTGATCAATTACTTAAGGTTGTAATATAAAAAAAAAATACAAGTGAACAGGAAAATTACAAAAAACAGCTCAAGAAAACAATATTGCTGCTATAAGACAAAGGGTGTGAATGCTGGTGCAAACCACTGCTTTGTGGCAGCATTTAATTCACTTAATCTTTGACTTGGTGTGAAGAAAATACAAGCATTTATTGCCAGTATTACTGCAGGCTGCCTGTGGGAGGTTTAAAAAATGTTAATGTCGACCCAACAAACAACAAATGCAACAACTAATAAATATTTGAGAGGCAAAGATGGTATTACTGAGGGCTTGTAGGCAGGTAATAGAACTATGCATTGGTGAAAAGAGACACAACTCGTCATAATGTACACCATGCGTGCCACCGGCAGATCACGGATACGGCCAACGGCACGTGAACCGCGGTAGCGAGTTGCTGGTATCGCAGGGATGGTACTTTTCCTGCACTCTGAAAATTACACCACAGTTATTGCTCATGTCAGAGTAAGTCTCTTTTTCGGGTACTGGAAGTAAGAGCTTCCCTTACAAGGTAAAAGACTCCTGCTATCAATCCCCAAACACACACACACACAGACACACAGACACGCACACACAGACACACACACACACACACTCACACAGAAACGCACACACAAACACACAAACACACACACACACACACAGACACGCACACACAAACACACACACTCTCACACACACAGACACGCACACACACACACACACACACACAGACACACAGACACACACACATGCAACAGTCTCACCTCCACCTCAATTCCCTCTTCCTCAGTGCAACTGCAGATATCTGTATGACGTGTACAGCAGTTATGTCTTTGTTTTGTTAGGGGGGGCACGCTAATGTTCAGGCGGGCGCTGAGGGCCTCTCTACGTCAGCATGGGTAAGTACACCATCTTTTCTAAGCATCTGTGGTCAAAGTCACGCAGGACACACAGCCCATGATGATCCCGGTCGAGTCGCGGAACTGAACCGAAGTGCTGTGTGAATGTCAATGGGGAATATGGACAGGGTGTTTGAAGGGAGATAGCCTTGTGATACAATCTGAAGTGAAACCAATTTTTGCAAAACACATTGGGCATTGGGAGTGCTGACTGTAGTGTGACTCATTCATGAATGGCCTGACACTTTCTAAGGACACCCATTGAATATTTACAATGAGTGTGAGTGATGACATTGAGGGAAGGACAGAATCGGGCAAGTCGACTGCCGTGCTGGAATCAGAAGACAATGACAGGGCATTTAGCCCACTGGGCTTTCTGGTCAGTGTCAAAGGTCAGAAACACAGATACCTTAGAGACCGTACTTCATTCTCCATCCACACCTCTCACACATGTAGCAGCCTGTGAACAACGATGGAAATGTTTACAAGTGAGTAGATGTAAAGGTGTGTATTAAGGCAATTTTCTAGTGCACATAATAAGCCAATCACGCATTGTTGTACAGTTATGTGCTCCAGGCAGGTAAACGGTTAGACAGATAAATCGTCACGACCTTGAGAAAGCTATAAAAATTAATTACTACACTTAATGCGTTAGGGCAGTGACCAGATCTGCTTAAGTGAGACTGCATCGGTGGGCACCACACTTTTTAATTGTCTGTTGCGGAGGTCAGGCCATTTCCTAGCTGTTCACTTGCAGCAGCTTTATGTTAACGAACATGCAAAAGTCCTTCTGAGCGTGAGTGTGTTTGTGCAAGCGTGTGCGACCGTGTTTCTTGGGAGGAGATACTCAGTAGTCATCTAGACAAAACTGGCACGTGGCAAGCAAAAGCATTCCAACCAGTGTGAGTGGATTGAACGCTGTCTGTCGGCTCGCTGCAATGGCTCCATCTGCTGGTTAGTCACTAGAATTACACTAGAGAAAAAAAATAACATGATCGGGGTCGATGTCAGAGTGCAGGCTGTCCTGAAATAGAACCATCTGGGCAATGTGTCGATCACGGATGGGTTACTGGCACCAAAGCAATGACTAGCTAAGCATAGTATTTAGGAACCAACTTGCTTTCAGTTCCAGGAATGCAATTTTCATTAACATGCCCCCTGTTTTCCTTGGCCTCTCCTTTAAAGTGCTCAGCCTGTGATATCATGTACCCATCCATACTGTTTACACTGGCACAGAGAATGAATGACACTATCTGGGCTCTGGAAGGGGACGAGCAATCTGTGAGAAAGTCTGCAGTGTTACAGTACACACAGCGACTACTCTAAAATTAAGCATGTCGGGGTTTCGTGGCTGGAACAAAGCCAGCTGAGGAACATGCATCTGGATGATCCTCTGGAAACATACCTTTTCCTGTCCCTGCCGTGACCACTTAAAAAGGCTCCTTGCCACTTGCTTTTCATTATAGCCAAAGGCATTTCACTGGTCATATCCCAACTCAGAGCCTGTGTTTATTCTGTAACTAAGTACTTAACATAAATTACTTGGGATTAGTTACAAAAAACAGATATAGACTTTTAAATTGTAAATCGCTTGTAATCAAAGACTTTGCATTCAGTTCTTAACAAAAAGCCTTTCAGTGGTTAGACCCCCCCTTTGCCTGCACCACCCTCCCATTTTTTAAATCCTTTTAATCACTTTTCATCAGTACACAGCTACAGCTCGTTATTTCTGGAATAGCTGTCTAGCTATTCTACTCCGAGTCCTCCGTATTTATTATTGGGCAGATATTGTCCAATGGTATTGACCAGAAGTGGTCACATGACCAGTGCACTTCAAACTTTGACAATGATTACACTGCATTTGCCTTTGCTCAAGTTCACGTATCCCACCCTGATCTCCTATGAGATTCATACTTATAAAGATGAGAGACTGAAGCCTGGGGTCAGAATGCAGCCTGGGGTCAGAATGGAGCCTGGGGTCAGAATGCAGGGTCAGCCACTAGAACATTGACATTGCTTAAGGGCCCAAAACTAATTGAATTACTTCAACAGCTCCAGGATTTGAACCCATGATCTTTTGGACACAGACGCCAACCCATGGAACCCCATACCATCCCACTTGATCGCAATCGAATTCAGATTTATGCTCATTTTCTGAATTGATGTCTTGCATGAGACCTTCTTTTTGTTCACGGATACAGAACAGAAGTTATAATCTGCAATTAATAATATTATTTACTAAGTACAGGAGAGGAGGCCCCGGGGAAGACCCAGGACACGCTGGAGGGACTATGTCACTCGGCTGGCCTGGGAACACCTCGGGATTCCCCCAGAGGAGCTGGAGGAAGTGGCCAAGGAGAGGGAAGTCTGGGTTTCCCTGCTGAGACTGCTGCCCCCGCGACCCGACCTCGGATAAGCGGAAGTCAATGGA
>JAODKF010000068.1:28171771-28183978 GCA_026779585.1 Mormyrus proboscirostris | reverse complement strand
GGTTTCCCTGCTGAGACTGCTGCCCCCGCGACCCGACCTCGGATAAGCGGGAGACAATGGATGGATGGATGGATGGACTTCAGAAGTCACTGATACCTGCATCCTTACCTCCCTAGTTTGTTGCTCTGCCTAGGCTGAGGATCTTTTGCTGAAAGGTTCTCCAGATCTTATGTGGGAGATTTTGGATAAGCGGTGGATTTTGGTTGTTAATTGTCTTGAATTCACTATATGATTTGCTGGTTTCTGCACATCCCTGAGCCTCACCAGAGAACAGGCAGAGGTGAAGAAATCGAGAAAAACAGTTACCAGGAAACTATTCTTTGTGAATAGCAGAAACACTTTTGCCAGTTCATGAACTGCAATTGCAACAGAAACTAACTGTCCCTGCATTCCCAAACATCTAAGTTACTTTGGAACAATGCATATGTTACATAATAAATAAGAAAATAATTAGTCATGTTGAAAATTAGAACACCATATGAAAGCCTGTATATTTTAAAATATGTTTGGTCATATGGATATTTTATATCAATTTTAATGATACTGAGGGATCTTAATAATATAACTAAACAATTAAAAAATAAGAAAAGCCTTTGTAAAACTTTCTGTGAAATGTAGTTTAAAAAGAATGCAATTTCTGGTGAGGAATAAATTAGGACACCCTCACATATTATCCCACTTAAAATGGTTAAAACAGGTGTATCACGTCAGGTGCACATGATCAGTACATCGTTACCCATCATTTTAAAGGAGCCTTGCCCTATTTAAACCTCAGATTTAGTTTGGTGTGCACCTGACTGTTGAAGTGAGTGCCATGGTGAGATCGAAAGAGTTGTCTGATGGCCTCAGAAAGAAGATTGTGGCCACTTATGAGTCTGGTAAGGGATTTAAAAAGCTCTCAAAAGGATTTGACATCAGCCATTCCACCATCTGGAAAATTGTTTACAAGTGGAGGACATTCAAAACAACTGCCACCATGCCCAGGTCTGGCCATCCAAGCAAATTCAACCCCAGATCAGACCGTAAGATGCTCAAGGAAGTCATCAGAAATCCTAACATGTCATCCCAGGAACTACAGCAGGCTCTGGCTACTGTCGAGGTGAAAGTGCATGACTCTACTATCAGAAAGAGACTACACAAGTTTGACTTTCATGGGAGGTGTGCAAGGAGCAAACCTTTGCTCTCTAAGAGAAACATTAAGGCCAGACTGAAGTTTGCCAGAGCGAACGTAGACACAGACCAGGACTTCTGGAATAATGTTCTTTGGACAGATGGGTCTAAAATTGAATTATTTGGACACCAGAATAGAAGACATGCTTGGCGTCAACCAAATGCAGCCTCCCAAGAAAAGAACCTCATACCAACCCTGAAGCATGGAGGTGGCAGTATCATGGTTTGGGTATGCTTTGCTGCAGCAGGACCTGGCCAGGTCACCGTCATACACAGTAGAATTCATGATGGATTGTATCAGAGGGTGCTTGAAGAACATGTGAAACCGTCTGTAAAAAAATTAAAGCTGAAGCAGAACTGGACACTGCAACATGACAATGACCCAAAGCATACCAGCAAATCCACCAAGGACTGGCTGAAAACTGTGAAGTGGAGAGTCCTGGAATGGCCAAGTCAGAGCCCCGATCTTAATCCCATTGAGATGCTGTGGCGTGACTTGAAACAGGCTGAACATCCAAGAAACCCCTCAAACATCTCACAGCTGAAAGAATTCTGTGTTGAGTGGGGCAGACTTTCTTCTGATCGATGTCAGTGACTGGTAAAAGGCTACAAAAGACGTCTCCACTGAAGTTATATCAGCCAAAGGAGGCAACACTAGTTATTAGGGGGTAGGGTGTCCTATCTTTATCCTCCATTAAAATACACATTTTTGTTCATATCTTTTTTTGATGTGTTTGCCCAACCACAAAAAAAAGTTTTTTTTTTTTTGTTGACTTAATTGCAATTAAGTCATTTTCTTTTCCAGAAATACAAAAAACATGATTGGACATTGATATGTGAACATTTCTTAATAAAGACCTTATTATTTCATGGGGTGTCCTAATTTTCTCATATTACTGTAAGTCATGGGTTCAAATAGTCAAGGCACTTCAGGACCTATGGGCTTGTAGGTCCACGACCCCTCAAGTGCATCCCTACCTGTACCAGTCTTCAGGAAAGCTTATCTCCATCCTAGGACTTTGATTGTTTACCTGAGACCTGTGGATGGGTCCTAACTTCATGTTTTTTGGTGGTTGACTTTTCCATTTCTGGACTGTGTGGTCAAAGGTGGCCTGCATTATAATGCATCTAACCAGAAAGGTCCCGGATTAAGAAACTACAATATGTGAGCCGAGGTCTCTGCTCTGTCAGGACCATCCAGCCATTAGCAACCATTGTGAATACCTTGTGATGCCATTTGTTCTGTCGATCAATTCAGCCATCTTCCAATCACAGGTTAATGATGTTCTGGAAAACATGCATGAATGTTTTCTTTTTCTGTGGCTTGATTTACTGTTGGAAGAACTAGAGACTGGAACACAGAAGAGTTGACAGGGAACAAAGGTCATAAGATACTGTAGCCCTTTGAAGCTTCCAGTTGAGGAACCTTTGCTTTCTTCAGTCTATATGTTTTTGTTTTTTTAACTTTCCATAAGGTGTCAGACTTTTGCTTTGTTTGTTCCTGTTTACTACAGTTCAGACTTGTGTAATTGCAGGCTGTAAATTGCACCAACACTGAATAGTTTGAGTTTTTCTGTCCTACCATCTCCAATCTTTTGTCATGATATAATGATGTTGTAAAGGCACAAGCAGAGCATATTTGAAGTGCGCACCAAATACCAAAAATCAGGTATTTCCCATGATCCTATGCAGTCCCATCGTACATGATCTGAGACTAATGCCCAATATACTGCATATTAGCTGAAGGCGTTCTTCATATTCATTATTTCCGAAGAGCACTCTTTCTCTAAGCCCCACCAGCCCATAATTATACAGTAATTAGTGTGTGTTGGCTCCCAGTCAGTCCTTCTACAGGAAAACACTCTTGCAAATAAATAAAATTTGAAAACAAAAACAAACAATATAATTGTTAAATATTTCAAATATTGATTTGATTTTTATAGTAAATTTAGAAGTAAATTACAATTATCCATGTGTCCATGCTTTATCTACTTTATTTACAGACTTTTTTGTGAAAATACTTCTTCTAAAGTAATATTCTTACCTGAAAATACATATTTATCATATTTATGTATTTTTCTGTGCGTTTTGATAGAGTAAAAGTCAAGACCATTTTGTTTCAACTGACCAACTGAGTATAAGGAGTCACAGTCACAGGGTAATCAACTGGTTGGTTGTCACAAAATCCTTGTCTGGACCTGAACCAGCCACCTCTGTTCACAGATGAAGAAGCTGAAGTGCTTAATGTGTTAATCTGCTGCTGTTATTTGTAGCCATGTGGGGGACCCATGAGCCCATCAGCAGATGGTTGCTGGTTCAAATCCTTTGGCTGAGCGAGGCCCTGAACCCCAATCGCTCCAGGACTTGGCTGACCCTCCTCTCTTGATTCTTATTTGTAGATCAATTTGGACAAAAGCATCTGCAAAATAAACTAGAACAGTTTTTTGATTCCAAATTTTTGATTCCTCCTGACAGCAGTATAAAAATTGCTTAGAACTGTTTATCTACCTCATTCATCTGCAGCACTTGGAATATAGGTTATCTCAGGAAAGAAGACATCTGAAGGCTGTTGAAGACAACAATTATCTCCAGGATAACTACATATTTATATGGGTGCCTGAGGGATGCAATTTTTTATAGAAGATACCTGTCTTGAGTCATCCATCCTGAGTGCCTAAAACACACACCACCTCACTAAGGGTTTAGAACACGCCAACGGGTTTGGAAGGTATTTGTGCTTGAGGAACATGAGAATTTCCACACATCGAGGGCTTTAGTTGTTGTCTTAATCTGACTCTGCCAAATAACCCCTTACTGGGAATAGAGTGACCCCCTAACCCATATCAGGAGGGACACTCTGAGCTAGAATAGGGTTTGTAAACTTCCATTTCAATTAAAACCTGGGTTTCACTTCAGTTCTTGTTTGCATCTTCAATAATCATGAATGTTAATATGAAACAGAGTCTTTCAATCAAGGAAACAAATCAGAAAATCACTTTACCTGAAGGGAACAAAACATGTCGTAGTACACTGTGACTTAATGAACAAAAAGTAAGTGCTAGTTACATACTGATCCTATGCTTGTTCATCAACGATAACGGTTCAGATATTTCATGCAGTTACTACATTCGTTAAGGATTTGTACTCAAGTAGTAACTGAATTATTAAGTTACCTGTGCCCCCTCAAGTAAAGTGATAATAAATTTTGCTGTATTTGAGGAATGGAAAGTCTTAAAATGCTGCCACTTCTAGGGCTCCATTGTGGTGCTTATTATACAGCAATTTGACAACATACATGTGCACGAGTGTCTTTTGATTCCTCTAATAAGCATGTGTGTTTGCTGATGATAGGGGCTGCAGTGCAGTACAGGAGATGACACTTTGAGGTTTATGTTACAGCTTGTTCAGTGAAGAAAGTGAATGTCGTAACTTTGGGGTGAAACTAGGGTGGCAAATAGGTCATAGTTCTGAGCGAGCGATGATGTCGCAATGCCTGACCATTATAGCGGCTGGCTAAAGGGCGGTGAATGGGGTCATGGGGGGCGATGCGCCAATGGGGGCTCGGGGGAACGATGTGGGCAGCTCTGCATGGTGCTGATGCCCATTAACAGCTTCCTGCAGGATAGGGCTGTGATGCTCATGTCAACAGCGCCATCAGAAAAGGCCCTGCCACTGCGGCCGCCCACAATCGCCTATGTAGTGTAGATCATTGCTCAGTTACTATGGGCTACTCTCTGTTGAATCGCCATTCTGAAAAACTAAACAGGAAATTCTCTCAGATTGTACCGTTATATTATACATATTTCTGGGTGTGTCACATCACATGTCATTGGGCCGTTGCCTAATCGTCCTTAACAGTAAATCATGCTAGACTCTTCCTTCACATTTGTACCAATACGAATACAATGAAAGGGGAATCTGTTGTCCATATTAAGTTTTCTATAAATGCTTTGGTCCTGCCCTGTGCACCCTGTGGCAGATTCCAGAAACAGGCCTGGATTCATCCAAATGGACGCCTCTTTGGAAGCAATAGAAGCAAAATCACAAATTTAATGCTATCATCTTCCCTCTCCCAGACGATTCCGCTTAGCTTTGGGTTGAGTCCCACGTGTCTCATGAGACATTGTCCGTCTTTCCAGTCATCTTGCCTTCTGTTGCCGTGTCAGACTCTGCCATCTGCAGTACAGACACTCGCCAGCCTGGCATCTGTTCCACCGATTTAGCAGATGCTTTTATCAAAAGCAACGTACAAGTGAAGAAAGTCTGGGGCGAAGGATCCTGGAGCACTTGAGTTGAAGGGCCTGTCTCAGAGACTTGTGATATGATTGATTCCAAGATTGAGATTTAGACCTATAACCTATCAGACCCAGGAGCACCTCCGTAACCCAGAGCTACACTCCACCGAGGCCCCGTATAAATGATGAGTTACGAAAACCTGGGTGATGCAGCTCGTTTGCATCAGCCATGAGCAACGAATCAGATTGATCGGTGAAGACCAGCAGCCTGTCCCAGAAGACTAACCCGTGAATTAAGTGCCATTTAATGCGTGTGTATAATCACCGTGTAAAACGGAATCATTTCTCTTCCTGCTTATTCCCCTCAGATTAATTAGCTTGTTGTGACAAGTGAGTGTTTAATTATGACAAATGGCGGATAATTGCTTGTAATGCGCCACAGAGCAAGTTTGCAGGCAAGGAGCAAGAACTGAAACAAAAGCAGGAACAGCGCTGACAGAGATATGAATAAATAGCATAAAAAACGAAGCCTTATTTATCACCAATGTCCACTGGAAACCATGTATGCCCACTTTATGAGTATGGTGGTGTTTTACGTTAGATGGAATACAGCTATTCTCCTCTGTCTACTAATCGAGGTTGACATCTAATTGACCAATGAAAACATCTATTTAACTAATATTTGTTTGTATGTAACATTTGTATTCTTGATGGTCAGTTGCATGGTAATACTTTGTATTGTTCAGTTTAACAACTTAACATTGATATCTACCGTAGCTAACATCGTTATGAATATAAAGCAAGATTAGTTTGTGACGTAAGAAATTCAGTTCCAAGTGCGTTTAAAATATTAAACTGTTCACTGGCAGCTATGTAAAGGTTTCTATTTGTGGTGGTGAGAGTGTCTCATTACATTATTTTAGGTTTATTTTGTAAAGTAATTTGAGAAAATGGGCTTTTCACACTCCTGAAATAATGGAGTTTTGGAGATGCATGTTTGATACGTAGGAGGTACTGAAGCAAGGATAGTGACTCTCTTTCCTGAACAACTGAAAACCAAAGCTTCATGGTCACCAAAAATCCATCAGAACCAACCATTGTACCTCACTTAGCTGCAGACAATCATAATTTAACTGGAGAACAGTATTCTTCCTCTGGTACTTTGAATTTTCGTGATTATGCATCCATCCCACATAAATGCTGATCCAGTGCGGGCTGATGGTGATGGCACAAGGCAGGGGGTAGCTGGCGCTGATGCCCGTCCATTTCAGGACACGCTCAACGACACACTAAGACCAAGACGGAGATTCACACTCCTGAAATAATGTGCATTGTGGGAGTGTGGGAGAGAATCCACAAAATCACAGGGGGAGCGTAAATCCACACACACGCACTCAGATGTGGGCATCAAATGCGCAGTCACGCCGGCTGCAGTTCTACCCACCAAGCCGCTGCGCCACTATTATCGATTATGAGCGAAAACGGCAGGGTAACACCGCGAACGGGGTGACACGGCCTTGGCGAGTCGAAGGCTGGCTGCTCATTAGCTGGCTGTTTCTACACAGAAGGCGTTATTTCCGGGTTTGTCACAGAGCTCCGGTTCGGGGACATGAAAGCCTCCTCAGCAGGGTGAGCAGTGTATTAATGAAACCCCCCCCCCCCTACGCTTTCTGGCTCAACCTATTTTCACAGAAAAAAACTGCCCTTAGACCGTAAAACTACACTGAATATTCAGTGAGAATCTCCAGCGAGATCTCTCAGATCTCACCAGAAAGCCATTTCCACGGACAGCCACCTATGCAAGACCGTAAGAGTTCTTGATTTTTTTTGTAGCGTGCTTGGCTTGACACAGAACAGGTCAAAATCACCAAAAGACATTTTTATACCCATAAAGACCTCAAACATCATCAGTAATACAGGTCATTTTGAAAATAAAACCAGCAGTTATTTCCTGAAAAATGATTGCCGTGGAATTGTATTTCACAATTTTTAACAGACATTTTGCTTAGGTTATATTTATATGATTCTGAATCATACATTTGGGTTGCTTTTACTTTCTTATGCAGTTATTACTGATGTTTCTCACACTGATGTAAAAACAATGTACTTCATTTTCAATATCCATTAAATTATAAAAAGAAAATTGTATAAGCAATTTTAAATGCCTTTTGTATTTCCAAACTACCTGAGCCATAAATTGTGGTTCCAAGGGAGTCACAAAATAAAACATCCTGAGTGAATATTAACGCTGAGATTTCCTGTATTGTGTTCACCGCCTTCCAGTCCATTATCCTGTGTTCAAATCGAGGAATATTGGTTTAACGCTGCGACCCCCACCTGCATGTGTCTTGGCAGACTGAGAGTGACACCCCCTCCCCCCACCCCACCAACCCAATCTAAATATAAACCCATCTTAATCCCTGAAGTGAGGATAGGGGTGTACTGACAGAATTAATCATTCTGCCCTATTTTTAATGTCACTGGCTGCTACAAAATAATAGAGATTATGAAAAACTGGGCGTAGGAGGAGAGGCAGAGCCAGAACGGATTCTTGGGTGGTACCAGCCTAAGAAACACCTTTAGCTGATTCCTTGGCACCCTCAGAGCACCGAGTTGGCACAGTAAGCGGATGATGCCACCCACTGTCCAGGTGCCCATGAATGATGCAGTCTGACAGCCCTGTATACACAGGTAGACATGAGTGCGCGCAAGTCCACGTTACAGCCACTAGGTGGCATAGCGCTCTGAAGCCTGGGCATCTGTGAGTACTATCAATCCTATTAAATTGGGCTCATTTTAAAAATCTTGAAATACCCCCCAAACCAAGAAGGTACCACTAATAATACAGCAAAGATGCAGTTAATAACAGTAGTAAATAAACTTTTTCACCTCTTGTAGATTATTCACCTCAGATCAGCCTGTGTGTGACCTACCTGGACATAATACCTTTAACTGACTAATATCTAAATGTCAATAAAAGTGTTGAAGATGACGAGAAGCTGATGCTATATTGCTATTAACTTAAGCCCAGCTCATATCCCAGCAAAGCGTTTTCAGTTCAGGACTTTTATTATCTTTACATGTTTTTTTCATACAAAAAAAAGGAACACGACCCCTGACCACCAACCAACGTCCATCGATCAATTTTTAATGCATGATGAAGACAAAAAACTACATTGGCATATGTAAGAGACAAACACGTTCCTATTACACATGATCCACTGGACAGTCCCTTGTTAGTTACAAAGGAAAACACTACGGCAAACGCTCCCATTCTGATTCCTCAGCGTCCTATCGCTCTCTGCTGCCTCCACATGACAAAGGAGATGCACTGCATGCTGTAAGCCACGTCAGAATGCATAATTGGCAAACAATAGCCTCTGTAAACTCCTTCTTTTCTTTGTTCATCGATAAAAGAATACAAAACAAAGTTTGTTCGACATAGCGTCAAATGTATTAAAATAGAACTGTATAGTGCACAGTTTCTTCCGGAGAGTTCTGAAGGCGGGAGGGGGACTGAGACCTGGCTCGAACCTGGCTGATGAGGAAGGGCAACAGAGAACATAGACCCGATTCCCTGTGTCACTGTCTGCGCTCCCCCAGCTCGCGGACGGGCCCAACTCCTCAGCTTGTCTTATTCCTACAACGGCCCTATTTCTAGATCCTGCCTGACACCCCCTCCACTGTCAGATGGGAGTGCGGGCTCCACCTGCCCCCTGGGGGATTTCCTCCAGCTCACTGTACACATGTGGGAACCCACCCGGGGGTGCATTAACGTCAACTTCCTGTCTGCGCGAGTGTCTCTGGGGATTCTGCCCTGTCCTGTGGCACTTAAACAGAGACAGGGCTCATCAACTAGACGCGTATCTGACAAAGACGTACGCCACCTCGTAACTGAGGCTAAGCCGTCATGGTAATTATTAGGTAAGCTCATTTATCATCATCATTGTTTAATAAATCAAATCAGAAATAAACAGGAGCAAAAGATTTGATGTGTAATTTGCTGCCTTCCCTGGAAGACTGAGGAGTTTAATTTCTTCCTCTGTGTATTCAGTAGCTCCTTTGCGTAGTACCTCTCTCCAGGCAAGTCTATGCTTCGGGTCATTGTGCAGACGTTTTGTCTGAATCAAACACCAGTGCCAGCATTTTAAAAGCTCCCATTGCCACACACTCCAAAATTGGGAGGCATCCATATTTTTTTGTACAAATTACAGTTTTGGAAAGACAGTCCTTGATAATAACTGGGAATGAGAAAGTTTCTGGAAAATACTGGCAAGCAGCTGACTTCAGCAGATGGTGACACGCTTCCTGTGGCAAAATCTGTCTCAGACAAAGGCAGTAATGGGGCAGCGGCTGCGAGCTCCGTTGGCGAATTCAGCGTTACCCATCAGCCACTGTTCCGAACATACAGCGCATCTGAGACGTGGATGATTTGCTGGGCGTGGATTCGAAATAAAGGAACACGAATGAGCTGTGAGTTGTGGATGGACGTTATCTAACTGATATGCTTTCATTAAAGTTCAGACAAAGAACTTTTTAACAAAACTGGCTCTTCTCCTTTTGGGGTTGATATCTGTTATTTTCATAATCGCTTATAGATTCCTGGAATTATTTGTGAGGAATCTTGGACATTTTTTAAAATTTTGTTTTTTTTTCATGAAAATATTTCTTAAAAATCAACATTACTAAATAAAAATTGAGCAGCTCTGCTGTCAGATATTTGCCATCCTAGCAAGGTAACAATAGAGGCTTTCAGACCCAAAAGCATCCACTGCAAGGCTGTGGGTCCCTTCTGGCCTCCCAAACACGCATCAAGACCATAAAAGTTGATAAGCATCCAAAAATTGTCCTCTTCTGATTGTAAATTCCAGAATGTCTCCATGTGTAAAGGAACAAAAAAAAAGATATGGGAGATTTCCTGGAACGGTGTCTTACTTCATCTGTAGGCGCGAATTAATTTGTACCATCAAGTGCCAGCGGGTAAAATGTCAAGTTGTACAAAATGGCACAAGAAAAATAAGCTTAGCACTGAAGGGGTAAACAGGCAGGCGGAAAAAATGAAGAAAAAAACAAGGTCTAGAAAAGGAATTCCCAGTATAAAAACTAGGTTTTTTGGCATATTTTCCATACTGGTCAACAAAAAAGACACTGGAATGATGGTGAATCCACATGACGGACAAAGACATGAATGGCAAGTAAAGCATCGTCTTTCAAAGATGCTCGGAAAACCAGAACGGCTGGAAGAGGCCGAGCCTTTTCCGAACATTAAAAAAATAAATAAATAAAAAAATAAATGAAAATGGGGGGACATGTGAAGACGCTCAAGCTCTGTACAAAACACGCCCTCTGACACTCCCCTACGTGATATTAAGAACTTTGAAAATATTTTGATTTCCCCCCATAGAAATGCTAAATTCTGTAGACTTCTGAAATACTTACTGATCTCAAGACCTCAAACCTGTTAATACTGAAGTTAATTCTCTGCTTTGTTTGAAGGCTCTTAAATTCGTACATACACATGAAAAATGTCCTTGTCCCTCTTTCACCTGAATTAATACAGCGACTGGTCATTCAGCACAGAATGGGAACAAGTATCTACTCAGACACACGGACGTACAGTCAATCCGCTGTATGTTGTCATTGCTTATTAGTAACTACTACAAGTTTCTAGTGACGTCGCCCCCCCCCCCATGTTCAGAATAATTATTACTGTTTACAAAACGTTTAGGCTGCACAGAGTGTTTCATATCATATATCTGTGACAGGCATCGTTTCATTCATTTTATATCTTAAATACATTAAGGCCAAGAACAGTAATAAATAAAAACAATAAGTTAAAAAAATCTCCTAAGCACTGAAGGCGTTGGGTTTAAAAAAATACTCATGGCTAACCATGTGCGGGATATCACTTGCCACGGTGCTCTCTCCATAAAAACACCGTTGGCTGAATGTTTTCCTTCGTTGATGAAGGGGACTTGATGGCGTCTTGAGCGCTTAAAAGCAAAAGTTTAATACTGGACAATTACCAATGTGTTGCCAGCAAACTTGGCAAGTCGCAACTGGGGTTGAAGAGCAGGTGAGCGGCAAAGATATGGTTAGCAGGCATATGGCAGCTCAGTTGTTGGCCTGACTCTGGGACATACTCTTCTGATGCAGCACACTGGGCCCACTAGGGGGTGCTGTAGCTGTGCCGGACGGTTTAATCCAGGGCAGCGACAGCAGCGGCGCCTCGGTGGTGGTGGTGGCTGTCATGGTGAGCTGGATCATCTGGTCCCTCTGGATGAGTCGGATCAAAGACTTCAGGCGATCCAAGGATGCCTGGGTCTCCTTCTGCTGGTCCAACAAGCTGCTCTTGCGATCCATGCATTTCTGAAGGAGCAGAATAGCAGTGGAATGGGACTCAGTACAAGATGAAAACCATAACTGCTGATCTTCCCTTTGCTTCTACTGCTACAGAAAACAGTACGGACTTCAGATGAGCGCGAGGCCCCAATAAATCAGGAGTTCATCCAAAACAGGGGGATTGGCGTGATATATGCAGCTATTGGGCATAGACATGCAACACGATCAGGGAATGAGATGTACCCTGGGTAATGCACAGGTGCTGAGTGTGAGGTTCAGTCTTTCACTGTTCCACAGGCTGGAGGGAGGTTAGGGATAGAAACAGTCAATGTACTAATAGGGGCGTGTAGGGGTGAGGCATGTGCAATAAGGGGGTGGTCAACAAGGGTGTATAAGGGTGGAGCATGCAGTTTGAGGGGGCGGTGATGAGGGTGTGTGGGGGTGGAGCATGCAGTTTGAG
>JAODKF010000068.1:28156961-28167353 GCA_026779585.1 Mormyrus proboscirostris | reverse complement strand
AGGATGGGGCACCAGCCAATCACAGGGCACGAGGCAGAGAACAACCCAGGATGGGGCACCAGCCAATCACAGGGCACGAGGCAGAGAACAACCCAGGATGGGGCACCAGCCAATCACAGGGCACACTCGCACACCTCTCACACCTACTAATTAACCTCAGCATGTTTTTCGATTGTGGGGAGGGAAACTGGAACCCGGAGGAACAGCCACAACAACACAGGGAGAACATGCGAACTCCACACACGGAACTTCGTGAAGATTTGAACCCATAGCCTAGAACCCAGGGCCCCTGAAGGAGAGTGTATGTGGGAAAAATGTATTTAGCAGACTTTCTTCGAGTTAGATCAGCTTTTAGAGAGCTAAACAAGGATTTAATCTGGCTAAACTGGGATTAGCTAGCTGGATAAAGGGATTGGCTAAGTAATGCAGAGAAGATGAGGCCGCAATGTCCAGCTATTCAGTCAGTACTGCAGAAAGATGGCAGCTTGTTACGCTCCAGTTAGAGCAGAACATGACTGCTGTGCTCAGAAGAGGTGAAGACATCTGTGTTAAACACTTATGACAAGCTTCATAATGATGGTCTTAGAAGAGAGTTTAATACTGTGTGTGCGTGTGTGCGCGTGTGTGCGTGCGTGTGTGCGTGTGCGTGTGTGTGTGTGTGTGTGTGTGCGCGTGTGCGTGCGTGCGTGTGCGCGTGCGTGTAGTGGGGGGGGAAGCTTAATGATAATTTAAATACTAAGGTCTGTTTACTGGGGGATGAATGAATGAATGGGGATGAAATATTGGGGGCAGCACGTCCCCCCACCCCCTGCTCCGATACCCCTGTGGTCTCTTGCATATTAACAGACACAGGGAAATGAAATGCAAGAACAGTGGTAATGTCATGGTTCTGGATTGGGGTTTTGATGCTCAAGAGAGCTGCCGCAGCGAAAACATCCAGCGGTACAAGGTAACTTTAATGCCGCAAACTGATGCAAGGCACTTTGGGTAATGATCTTGCTCTTGGCAACAGTGGAGCACCATTAAGCTATTTGCTTTAGCCTGATGGACGATTCCGTGTAATCATATCAAGTTGATACGTCTGCTGTCACACATCTACGTGTCGCGTAGCCAGCTTTCTGCGTCAATCAGCCCAAGTAGGGAAGCCCTCCTTGGGTCAGAACCAAGGCCTGGTGAGCGGCTAGTCCGGTTAGCTGACCTCAGGGTGCTCCGCGCTCTTCTTTTTAGCGGGAGCAGAGGGGGCTGGAGGAGACATGGATGAGAGTGAGGACGAGGGTGTGGACGGGGACTTGGATGCAGAATCCTGGGTCGGGCTGTCCGCCTGTGGACCCGGCGAGTTCTGGGACGAGCTTGGGGCCTGGGGCTGGATTACTATCACCTGGGAACACAGAACCACATGCAAAGCTAAGCTCATTAATCCTGAGGGGCAGCTTCCATAATTAGACATGTCTGAAAATATACACGACACTTATCCTAAACGGAACATTTACAAAACAGCTAATGTAATCCATACTGAATCACATATTGATGCTTTAAATAGAAATATTAAATAATGTGAAAAGGATAACTACATCAGCTCATTAAGAGTAATTTAATCATTTTTGAAGCAAAAGATTAATAAACATAAATATTTAAAGGCAAGTCAGTCTGGGTTTATTTATGTATTGACCAATCAACAGCAATCGGTTTGGCATCAAGGCAGCCAATGAGAATCTGGGGGCGGGGCCAATGGCTGACCTTACTATCGGAACTGAAGAGCAGTGGCTGGACCTTCACAGCCTCGGTGACCGTGGACACGGAGGAGCCGCAGGTGCCGCTGGGTGAGGCGGATATGATGGCGTAGGCCACGCCAGCTCCAGGCGTCGGCGGGGAGGGCGAGGCCTGCCCGTTGGGCAGTTGCACGGGGCTTAGGGTGCTGTTGGCACTGGGCAGGGCTGGGCCGAGCCCTCGGCTTTTGGGACTCACCACAGTGGTGGCCCTCTGCAGGCTGGGTGGCTGACTGGACTGCTGCTCCTGGCAGGGGCTCTGGGGCAGACTATCGGGGATCATGGTCTTTGGCCTAACCTGCAGGTAGTGGGGGAGGGGCACAGAGGCCTGGCCTTTTAGCTCAGAAGCACAAGAACATTCCAGAAGCTGAAGATGCTTCTTATTATTAGCCATTGCTTTTCTTACACAAAATCCAGCTCACACCAGCCAAACTCTACTCTTATTTTACACACCTTATATTAGTGTGACCCTCTCTAGACTGTGCTGTTTACTCTGGTACACAGTGCCCCCATGTGGTCTGCTGATTAAATACATGGTATAACTGAGGTCTTTAAACAAGTATTAACTTAAAACATAATCCAGGATCTTCATCCAGGAAGCGCCTAATTCTTGGGCAAGGCCAACACCAACTGGAGAATCTGTCTTTGGCTGACCCTAATCCAATGCACATAAACAATTTATACTCATGGTTTTATTTTTAGACTAAGTTACAAGATGAGACTCAGGCCCGAAGGCTTACAGGGTTAAATTTTTTAGTTAATCTGGTTATATCGCTGTAGGGATGAAGTGAAATATACTGACATCATGGAGAAGGTTTGTACAAGAACGTAACCGGTCTGAAATTTACCGGCACGGGATATATAACGCTGAGACACAAGCACCCGGGCTGCCTAAACTCCTTGGTGCGACATTTCTTCTGTGAGAAGACATGATTCCATGCATGCGAGTCAGGGATGTAGCCACATAGTAAAAAGCCAGCTTTGAATACCCCCCAAAAAACAAATCTACAGAACCTCCGCCAGCCCACCTCTGCCCCCTTGAGGGGTTGCATGCAGCTTGCCGCTCACCTGAGGTAGCGTGTTGGATGCCTGTCCCACCAGCCGATGCAGAGAGCTGACCTGAGGGACCTTGATGGGCACGGCGGTGAGGGTTCCCAGCATCTGCGGACAAAATCCATGGTTTCACTGTGGGTCAAGCCTTCAGAAAAGGGCATGGAGGATAAGGTTACCTACTGCTGGAAATGCTCACTATACTCCAAGGGTAGGAAGGCTAGATTACCTACTGCTGGAAAGAAACACTCACTATACTCCAAGGACATGGAGGCTACATTACCCGCTGCTGGAAATGCTCACTATACTCCAAGGACACGGAGGCTAAGTTACCTGCTGCTGGAAACGCTCACTATACTTCAAGGGCATGGATGCTAGGTTACCTGCTGCTAGAAAGAAATGCTCACTATACTCCAAGTGCATCGAGGTTAGGTTACCTACTGCTGGAAAGAAACACTCACTATACTCCAAGGGTATGGAGACTAGGTTACCTGCTGATGGAAAGCTCACTATACTACAAGCACCAAAACCACAGTAAATACTTCCCTATACTACATAAATCTACCGTACATGCTGCAGAATGTGGGCCATATCATCCATCCATCCATTCTCTGTAACCTCTTGTTGCATTCAAGGTCGCAAGGAGTCTGCCTGGAGGCAGTCTTCAGGCAGGCAGGGAATAACCCAGGATGGGGTACCAACTTATAAACACATATAAACACAAAATATGCACGGCTTGAAAAAAAAAAACAATACTGTGCATTAGAACAAATGCAAATTAAAATTCCATTTTCCAACCCCCTTTATCCTATTGGGTCCGGAGCCTATCCCAGAAGCAATGGGCACGAGGCAGGGATCAACCCTGGACAGGGGGCCAGCCCATCGCAGGGCACACTCACACCATTCACTCACACGGGCAATTTATTAACTCCAATTAGCCTCTGCATGTCTTTGGACTGTGGGGGGAAACCGGAGTAACCGGAGGAAACCCCACGACGGCACAGGGAGAACATGCAAACTCCATGTAACCCAGGCGGAGAGGCAACAGTGCTAACCACTGCACCACCATGTCACCACCATGTTGTAAATTAACAGTAATACAGTAAACCCTAACATCATTTCTATTCTCCAAAAAGTTACTTATATTTTGTTGGATGGCTAGATGAACACCGTTTCAGCTCCCAAACCTCTCCTCAGGGGCACCTCAGCCATTCCATGCAATCATAAAATTTTACCACCTACTTACGTAATTGATTAACTGAAGTATGTTATAGTATTGATTAACCAAAATATGGTATGTTAATGGTTAAGTTAATAAATACACAGGTATACTGGATAGTTACTATAAATACTAGGGTGACTTTATGTTTTGAATTGGCCAAGCTTAAACACTTGACAGAGATAAAATCATAATTTTACACCAAAATGAAGATCATTTAAATATAACTTAATTTCACTGCCTTTTGTGCAATCTTTAAAACATTTTATATTTTTTTATTTTGACTTAAAAAATTAACATAAAATCCTGTTAGCAGTAGTATTATTTTGCTATATATAAACTCATCTAAGTTTCAGAACAAAGGCACGATTCAGTATCGCATATATCACATTATTAAATCACACATGACAGCAAGTATTCTGCACTGTCATGCTAATGGAAGTCTGTACGGCTGTTCCGGGAGGGTGTGGTATCCTTATCGGTGCGTTTTGACCCATTTATAGAGGTTACATTTGTCACAGGGGAACATACTCTGCTCTGGCTGGTCACATGACAGGGAAGCGGTTGTAGTGAGGCGGATCTGGCCGCGTCAACCAACAGGGGCAGGATCAAGGTTATAAATATGAGGGGTGTGGCCATAAAAACAGCATGTGCTTCCTCCATATCTCAGAGATCATACGTGCCAAACGCTAGGGCTCTTCCCAGCAACAAACTTTTCATGTTGCTCTTCAAAAGTAGATAAAAGAACTACTTCTCAACTTCTTACCAGGGGTTTCCGATAGAAGAGAACGACGCACAGGAAAAACTACAGAAACAGACAGAAGGACTGGGCTGGGTGATTTAAAAAAAAATAAAAATAAATCCCCTCCGCCCCCCCAGATTCATAATGCCATTTCTCTTAATATGTTGAGCTTCACAGCCTGACAAGCCCCTAACCTTCTCCATTTCATTTCTTATCTTGCCTAAACCGTGCTCTCTGCAAATGGAAATTCAGCAGGTCCGTGCCAACCTGTGTGAGACGCTTCGCATATCCCGTAAAAGATCTGCCCATTTTGAAATCCTTCAGCTTAATGCTTCTGCTGACATTCAAGACTTAATGTCACGTCACCTCAGGTGAAAATACAATGTTTACCATTGATCTCCTCAGAATTTATTCTCATCAGCTTGGACAGTAACCCAAATGAATCTGATTACCCCGATGACATGCATGTTACGGCTCCCGATTTAGTCATCCTACGTGCTTGAGAGCACTTTGTAAACACCATGTCATCCTCAAGACTGTATAAACATGGCAAGGGGGCCTCTGAAGAGGAAACAACCGATTTGCTCATAAGAGCCGACTTCTGATGCCTCTGAAAGCTGTCTGCAAGGATAGACAAATTGCGGTGTTCTGATTGGACATCCCAGGGATATTGGACTTATTACTGGTCTATTTCGGCACCTGACGTCTCCTAGGCGGATCGGTCATTGGGCATTCTGTTGGAGTCCTGCTTCCCAGCACACTTGTGCTCCTTATCCAAAAAACAGCCAAAGGTAAAACGGAATTCCCCTGGGAATTTGCAAAGTGGGTCAAGTCTCACAAACCGAAGTGGGCCCCCTCCTCACGTGTTTGACTGACGTTTTTGTCTCTGAATTCTTTGAGACAGACTTAGCCTCATAGCAGCGAGGCTCAGAGACTTCCTGTGGTTTGAAGACAAAGTCACAATGGAAAAGATATGAAAGAAACCCTGAGAAATGTGATGGATGAAAAGTTCTGTGAAGCAAACAGTATTTTAGATATTTCTGTTTCTGACTAAGCACCGAAGGAACCGTGACAACTCAGCACTCTTATTGTGTTTCTCCAAGCGTTTAATATTCTTCAGTTAGCTGGAGCTGAAAACAGTCTCAACGTGAAAATAAAAACAACTGGACAACTTTCTTGCTCCACAATTGTTTTGTTTCCTCAAAAAACAGAGTCATGTAATGTAATGTAATGTAATGTAAACTCACGAACACTGAGCTGGACATGCTTCTGCACATAAATAATAAATAAGGCGAAAAGGAGAGTTTGAATTTCTCCTATTTAAAGTCGGACCCGAAACAACAGATATTTCTGTGTGAAGACCTTGATTTTACTGTGAGATGGTAAGGGGGGGTGCAAAGACCCGTTTCCATGGCAACTGCCGAGATAAATTTCTGGAACTGTGAAGCGTTTTTTTTCTTCTTCTTTCCACCGCTCCTCTATCGGATCCTAGTCGCCATCACTTAGGTTCACTTGAAAGAGAGGGGGTAACTCTAGAGATGCTGTTCTATATGCACCCCCCATGCAGACTGCTGATCTGAAACGCGTATATAACTCATACCACTTTGCACTATATGCACCCCCCATGCAGACTGCTGATCTGAAACACGTATAAAACTCATACCACTTTGCCCTACCAGTCATCGCCAGCACGGGATGTATCCACATGCAGCCAGGCTATTTACAGGCAACATAGATCCCCATCCCTCGAGACCTGTTACTCGAGGCTCTCTGCAGTGACTGAGGACGAATGCTGAACACGGTGAATGGGATGTACGTTCCCCCCCCCACCCCAGGCCAATATACAGGCCGTGAAGGACAGTTTGGCAGAAATACTGGACAGAGGAACCCCAAACGCACCATAGTGTTGTCTTGGGACCTTTCACTCAAAGCTATGATGTATTCTAGCTATCCACAGTTATTTGCATAAATACGAAGGCCGTTCATATACTGAAATGTTCATAAGTCGTTATTCAACATCATTTTAAGGGTACTCAAATCTATATGCATGCAAGTATGTCATGCCCTGCTCATGCCGATCTTCCTGTGTGCCACCTGTGTGGAATCCCCGTGTCATCAGCTGTTTTCTAGTCATGTTAATGAGTCTTGTGTATTTAAGTCTGTGTTAGAGTATGTTTTCCGAGTTTGGTCATCCTGTCACGCATTTGGCGCAGGGA
Organism: Mormyrus proboscirostris; assembly: GCA_026779585.1. NCBI lineage: Eukaryota > Metazoa > Chordata > Actinopteri > Osteoglossiformes > Mormyridae > Mormyrus > Mormyrus proboscirostris. The sequence goes on along the minus strand of JAODKF010000068.1, from coordinate 28,160,360 downwards.
AGCAGCACAGGAGCCGGCGAAATCAGGTGAGTACACCGTTTATTTCGGGGAAACACACTCAGGAACATGAAAACGGCATCAAGACTGGGGAAACATACTCTAACGCAGACTTAAATGCATAGCAACAATCAACATGGCTTGAAACAGATGGTAACACTGGGATTCCACACGAGGTAAATGAGGGGGCGTGGCACACAGGAAGCTCGGACATCTGGGGTGTGACAGTATGATATAAAGTCAATACATGTTTTCTTATCCTAAAACACATTACTAATGATACATAAACCAAAAATGGAAAATGGATGCACAGAATATTTCACAATAAAAACAAAGTAAACTTTGATTGAGCATGTCTTACCGATACACAAGTACAAAGAACTGGGATGCTGGGAGTATTCACACAACCCTGCTGTGCGGCGGGAGTAGCGGCCAGCCAGGATTCGCACTAGGCAGGAATGGCGCACAGAACAAACTTTGATGTTGCGGACAGGAAATGGGAGCCTAATGAATGCAATTTGGACTTATAGTCCTCTTCGTTCATATGTCTCAAAGTTCGTAAGTTGAAGGTTCAAAACTAGCAGAGCGTCTGTAGTTCTATACAATGAAGACTTTAAATCTTTAAAGCAACTAAATTAACACCATAAACATATGCTACACCCTTTAGAAAGACATCATACTCCAAACCCTTTAGAAACATGCCATATTCCATACCCATCAGAAACACAGCATAGTGAAAAACCTTCAGAACTATAGCAGATCATATCAAAAGCTTTCAGAACTGTACCCTACACAAAACTTTTCAGAACCATAGGACTCAAACCCGTTCAAAACCATGCAACATTCAAAACCTTCAGAACCACATCAGATCGTATCAAAAACCTTCAGAAGCGTACCACATTCAGTCAATTTTAGAACATTTCAAACTCAACAGGTTGCTCAGAGCTCCGTCTCAGCAGTCGAATCAATATGTATCCAGTAACATTACAGGAATATTTAACTACTCCAGAACATATTAAACCTAGTATCATGAATATAGATGCATATATCATCTAGCTACCCATGGATATTTATAGGAACATGAATGAAACAAAGGGCAGCCGTATCATGTGCTCCCATCTCTCTCCTCCTGGAGACACATTATTTCACCGCTATGATTCCACTATGGGTACAACCATATCAGACATTTAACAGTGTGGATTAGTGTTAATTGGTCCTGGTAATATGTTCACTGCCTTTATTTGCATGCTTGATTTCAGCATTTAATTTCTAAAGGAAATGCGATTATTTTTCTGTTTACAAACTCATTCCTTCAAACCTTGGGAACAGGTATTGCTAAAAATAAAAATACTGTCTAATACATGCACATATGTATACATTAGATTAAAGAGAAAAAACAAATGAATACTTAATCTGGATGCTGCTTCCCCAGAGTGGCCAGGCTACTTAATCATCATGTGGATTTTCAGCATTTAGTTGTAAGTCTAATTATAAAAACCTTGACCTTTATGTGAGCATATTTATACAGTACTGCTTATCATACTTATTCTATTAAATAAAAAAACCCATATGACCTTTTTAGGCTGAACTGCGTCCATTTTAATTACCTCCAAACTGCTTCTAATGAGGCATTTCTGACTTACTTCTCATCCCATTCGGCTGTAAATTCATTTCTGTCATTTCTTGGGGGAAACGAGATGAAAATGGTGAAGAAAACTGAAATGACGGGACTGAGCACTGACATGGCGGGACTGAGCACTGACATGGCAGGACTGAGCACTGACATGGTGGGACTGAGCACTGACATGGTGGGACTGAGCACTGAAATGACGGGACTGAGCACTGAAATGACGGGACTGAGCACTGACATGGTGGGACTGAGCGCTGACATGACGGGACTGAGCACTGAAATGATGGGACTGAGCACTGAAATGACGGGACTGAGCACTGACATGACGGGACTGAGCACTGAAATGATGGGACTGAGCACTGACATGGTGGGACTGAGCACTGACATGACGGGACTGAGCACTGAAATGACGGGACTGAGCACTGACATGACGGGACTGAGCACTGTTGGTTGAATAAAGGACAGTTCGGGGACACCAGCTCCAGTAATAATCAAAAACAAACATTTGCTCATTTTTGCCAGTGAGACCCATAACAAAGCAGATTTAAACTCCCCCAAACACACTGGTGAGTTTTTCAGCTGTTTCCAAAGGCAGTCAGTCAGTAGAGATTCCACATGTTCACACCATGCTCAGTTGGTATTATGGTAATACAGTATAGTGCTTTTTTTGGGTTAATCATGATATTTGGGGTATACCAGGATATTTTTTGTATACTGCAGTATTTTCACTTGGTGAAATTTATCATGGAAACCCCCCTTCCCCCCCAAAAAATCAACAGGATTTCATAACGCCGGAATAGTGTTGATTCTGAAACTATTGTCAAAACACCATACACCGCAGTATGATGGCTAGATGGTATGACTGAAAGAAGAAATAGATACAGCCCAAGCAAAGTTCACACTCCTCTGGATCACACCGACGGTAAACAGCATGCAGGCCATGGATGCAGTGCAGGTGGCAAACCGCAGGAGCGTCTGGGCGTCTAATTCACAGGGAAAAACGACGACTTCCTACCACTGCAGTTGCTTTTCCTTCGGTTCTTTAAAGCTGCGACGAGACGAGTCTTTATTTCCTCGACTCTTCTGCATTTTTTTAATGAGGCTCCTTTTCCCCGGAATATTATGGCATGACAGAAGCAGGAAGCATGTTTTCAGTCTTTAAGTATTTTATGACTTTCTAAAATAAAAAAAGTTACCTTTACCTTTTCTGAATAAACATTTAAATATTAAAATTATTATATAATTTTTTAATTTTTTGTATTTCTAATGGACTGACATTCCATCCGGTTGTCAGCTTTAACCAGTTTTCTAGAAGGAAACCAAAGCAGTCAAATTCTCCTTCCGCCACCAGGGGGCAGTGTGAATGACAGGCCTCACCAGTAGCAAAAGCATAAACCCAGCCCCTCTCAGCTGCACCTATCCCCTAATAAAAACCCTGCATAAATGCACAACGTGAGCCAGTGAAATGCATTAGGTCACCTGCTGAACACAGCTGCCCTGCAGAGCGCTAGCATGCTGAAATGAAAGCGGCAAACTTCAGCATCCGACATTCTCACCTTAAAGAGACACACTCCTATTCCAGGCCTCGTCATGCATTGCGCCTCATAATGCCTCGGCCTCCCTTATTTAGACTCTCCATCAACGGTAGCGTAGCAGTCACCTGTCACGGTAATTTAACCCCCCCCCCCCCCGCCACAAGTGCTTCTGCAAAATCTTACGAACACAGAAAATCCTTCAGCACATGGAATGGACAGTAGAAGTAAAACAAAGTG
>JAODKF010000068.1:28130753-28153243 GCA_026779585.1 Mormyrus proboscirostris | reverse complement strand
GTTGGGTTGAGATTAATTGAGGGGCTGTGGCATGGGACAATGCAGCTTTAATCCACCGGGCCCACTGCGGAAGGGACGTCGAGCCCTCGCACACCAACTGAGGGGGGCACATTCAAGGAGTGGCTGTGAAAAGATGTTGAGTTGGTGGGGGGCAGGTGGGAGCCTCTTTTTTGTTTTCTGAAGGGGAGGTCTCCGTGGAAACTAAATTTTAGCTTTTTGTGACGATCCACTCAGGTCAGCTGGATATCCCACCCCCCCACCATGAAATGGGACAAAAACATGGTGCAGCTCCCCCCAGCCCCCATCTCAGAACAACCTTGAGCAATACGGACATTTCTTTTCAATAGATTACCAGACTTTTCCAGCTAAATTTTTCCCATGAACCATAACAAATCATCCCTTTCACCATCGATCCTTACAGTGTCGTACCAATTAATCTCCACGCAAAACCCTCCTTATCCCTCTAGCCAATTATAAACAAAAAAATGAACAAACTACAATCTCATTTTGTAGATGACTGGATCAAAAGCACCATCCGCTATTAGAGTGCTGGAAAGCAAGCGAGAGAGAGTGGGTGTGGGGGGGATTGTTAATTAACTCTAGGTTTAGTTTATCCCAGGAGGCAACGAACTACAGGTTTACAGGTGAAAGCCAGGGCACGAAAAAGCCGAGCCGACTGCAGTTCTGAGATTGTCTCTCCTGCGTGAGGCAAGAGGCTTTTGTAATGACCTGCATGCTGGCTTCTCTCCTTCTCGCTTTCACTCCGCAGGGAATGACGGGGGGGGGCCGTCTCCACCCCCCCCCCCCCCCCCATTTGTTATGTATTGCCCCACAGCGCCTGTGGGGGTCTTATTGTTTTCAGGGGATTCATGTAATCCACACTCAAGCCAGCATCTGGGGCCAAACCGCCCCGACCAATCCAGGCATTCCTTCGATGAGGTCAAAGGTCACCTATTAAGAACCCTGAGCTGGGGGGTGGATGGGCCTTCCGTCTGACACGGAAAAGCAACAGCAGCCTTTGAGAGCCGTACAAGATTCCCTGGGAATCTGCTGGCTTGCAGGACCCTGAGCTGAAAGCAATGATGCTGAAGAAATCCAGAAACTTCTTTCTCATAATGTAATATATTGTAATATTATGCTCTTACAGTTCAACTAGCACTTTTGATTAAACTGCATCCACCCTTCACCCCGTCGCTGTGACTGGTGGAATGATCGCTTTGAGATGGCCTCATATCTCACAGAAGAACCTTGAGATTTAACTGCCGGTTTATGGGTTATTAAGAGCACTAGTGTGTGTTTTTCACAGCGACGAAGGCCACGTGGAAAACATACACACACACACACACACATCACCGATAATTACCATGTGGCGCAGCTGTAATTCTTCCCAATGCAAATACAGAAAATTTGCATGCATAAATTAAATCAAAGTGCCAACATTCTGCTAGCGAGTGTAACATTAGCATGACTAGCTGCGGCAGTCTACGTTTACAAACCTTTTTAACTTTCTTATGCTCGGAATCCAAATCGTAGCTTTTCTTTTATATTAACTATAAAGTGACTTTGAAAACTACAGCAAGCTTAATGGAATCTCATTATTTTCTAAGGCGCTCTTCATTTCCTGGCAATTTTTGACATACCCAGGAATTCACACTAGCTTAAGACAAAAGTGCCCCATCGTCGCTGACGATGCTTGGAGGCAGATTTGAGGGAGTAACTTAAAGTCCTTTGTTTAAAGGCTGGAGCTCCACTAAATATGATCTATCGTTCCAAAAAGGCGAATCTCAGTGAAACTTGATGGTCATCATGGTGGAGATGGCCATTATCTACCCAGTCCTCTACGATCCTGTCATTGTGGGGATAAACGGAAACAAGCAAGCGAAAGGAGCAGTCGACTATTGTTGCTTTCAACAGAAGCTGTTATCAAGGAGCTCTCAGCGGCAGCAGGGGGTGGGACATGGATGCAAATGGAGGGGCTGTAATTCCCAGCCCAAGCCGCCCTGCCGAAGATGTATCCCTCCATCCAGGTTCTCTCAAAAAAACACCTGCGACCCCGATAGTGACGAATCCCATTGGTTCGTCACCGTCTGCCCCATTTACGTTTCTTTTTTCTCGAATCCGCGGGGATGACGTCAGATCTCTGCTAGCTGCAACAATCCGCCACCTGCTGACTTCAAGTTCAGTGCACCGTCAGACTGAGAGTGACCCGAATCGAGTAAGTCACGTGCAGCCACTTCCCACAGGGACTGGTGGGAAATTGCAGTGAGGTGTGCAAGGGGGGACAGAGTAGTGCAGTGAACTTGGGCAGGGGTCCCATCGACGAGTAGGGATGATTCACCCCCTCCCCAGGACCCTACTGGAGAGACGGTGGTACCCCTTCTGACCAAAGTCTCAGGGGCTGATCGAGGCTTGACACACGGCCAGAGCCACCCACAGTCCATTGAGGATTACCCGTGGTCCTGATGAATTCCACCCTGTTCCGCAACTGTTTTAGCATCAAACTGATTTAGAAACTGTGATCTGGGACCTACTGGATTCAGGTCTGGGATCAGATTGTTAAGTCAGTGTTAAAATTATCCAGCAAGCAGAATCATGTGACTCAGTTGGAGGGAAGGAGTATTTATTATTTAAAGCTTATCTAAATATCTATTTATTATCTAAATATCTATCTTATGTGGGGATGAGACTGGAGACAAATAGGGAGGAAGACTGAGTGTCAGTACATGGAACAAGAAGAGGGCAGGGGTGTATATAGGGGTGGGGCCAAAGGCTCAGCTGAAAGCTGATTGGCTCCCAGAGTGCCCCCTCCCGTGTCACTCAGCAATTCATAACATGTCATTGGCTCATAATAAGGTTGCACCCTCTGTGGGAATTTTGTCCTCTCTTTTGCCCCGCACCTTAAAAGATTCTAGAATCACTAATGGAAGAGGGCCTCTACAAGGTAGGTGAGCTGGGCATCATGGGCATTTATATTAATCTCATGTGGTTGGTAAGAAGATGCAGGTGACTCATCATCTAATGTTTCCTCACCGCAGGATGCCCCGCCCACCACTACACCGGGGTTGACAGGTCACGCTTGGCCTCACCTTTCCCACATTCAAGGATCTGAAATGATTGGGCTGTAGGGTCATGCAACACCATCAACCAATTTAGCTGCAACTACAAACACAGCACCGGTTGTAACCCTAAACCTATTAAATTTATCATTGGAAGTTTTGATCCAGCAGGTCATTTCTTGCAGGTTCACAGACTGTCATTCCCTACCTCCCCAAAAACACAAAGTGTCTGGTGAACCTTTCATCTGACACTGTAAACGTGGCAAAATTAAATTCCCCGATTTCCTCCTGGAAAAAAACTATTTGACGGCACAGCCGACGTCCGTCATGCAGTCTATGGAAAAAAATAAATCAATTTAAATGCAAATCACACGACCGGGGTCTCCTTTTCCTCACGTGCGGATTGTTCCCATTGTATTCGAGGATGCTGGGAATGCAGACGGGACAAAAAATACAGACGGAAATAAGCAGACTGCTCCGACAGCGGCATGCGGAAGTGCGGTGCCTTTCCCCGGCCACGTTTGATCACGTTTGATGAAGGTCTCTTCCTGAGACGGTCCCATTTGAAAATTAGCTATCAGAAAAAGAGCCAGAAAAACCTGCCACATTCCTGCTCTCATTTTTTCAAGCTAAACACAGACCGGCAAATTTAAAAGCACTTAAAAGAGACCACGGCACGGCGCTCCGCATGACTAATCCCCCGCATAAGCACACGGAGTGAAAATTTCTGCAAACTATATAATTAGCATATTTTCTTACAGAATGCATTCAGGGGGGGGAAGCGAATGAAAATGGGCACGGAAACGGCCTTATCTTCTCTGCGAGTTATTGTTATTGTTCCCATTCTTCCGCAAAACACGGCAACAAACAAATAAAGCAAATCTCCACATTTAAACACGCACATGAGCGGCAGTCACCCATTAGAAGATGGCTGGATTGCAAAGATTAGGTGGCAGCGGGCTGAATTCAGATGAGTACAAGCGTACACACACACGCATGCACACACGTACACACACACACACACACAAACACGTACACACACACACACACGCACGCGCACACACACACACAGTGCAAATCAGAAGTTTTCCAGGGGCGATAAAAACAGAAATAACAAACACTGCAAAAGAGCCAAATGGAAGCATTAAATCTGTTGGAGACTTTAACTGCATTCCCAACAGCCACCCCTCCCTGATCTGGCAGGACTCGGCGTTCCGGTAACGGGTGGGTGGCCTGCTGGATCCGCTCGTGTCAGTCATCCTCTTCATCCTCCTCTTCATCCCTTCTTTCTTTTTTCCTGCATTTCTACCCCCTGCACTGTGCTGGCTGACGTCACGGAAACTCTAAGAAACTCACTAAGAGTTCTCCCACTCTTAGACTTGCATTTTCTTTCCCCAGCTTAATTAAGGGTCTCACCTCTATTTATTTCACTGGAGAAAAAAAATAAATTGCTTAAAAAAAACCAATAATAAATTATTACCTGAATAAATCTGAGGCTCTGTTAACTCTTTGATGAATTCAGGGGACGAATGTGAGAAGTGTGACGCCCTCTCCCCAGCGGCTGCCACTCAGTGCCAGGGGTCTGTAGTGACACTTCATATGAAGTAAGTCTGATTTACTTCATATGTTATTCCTAGGGGCCAATGTGCCACCTGTGACTCCAGGGGAGTCGATTGTGGGGACAAGCAACCCCGCCCCACATTTCCCAGCAGGCCAAGCGGTGCCGTCAGTGGCACAGAGCTGAAGAACAAGGCCATTTAATCAAACAGCAGCCAAAGGGAAAAAGCCATATGTGATTTAAACAGTTTATTTTTTAACAGAAATGTTCTTTAAAAAATATGTCCCATATTTAAAAATGAATTGAAGCATGTCTGTTTCTGCTTAGTTATTGCAATGTACAGAATGCCGAAGAGCAATAACTCCCTAACACTCCGGCTGACTCTCACTCGTAACGATTAACGTCAGCTGGCACGCTGCCCTCCCGCCTTCCCGGATTCCTCCGCAAATCAAACAACGGATAACAAATGCCACTGCCGCGGGAACTCAGTCCACAGAATGGCGAACCCTTAACGACATGAACCTCAGGCAGAAACGGAGCTGGACAGAAACTAGGCGACTCCCAGCCGTCTCTGGCCACCGAGATCTCACCTGCGCTTCCAAGGGTTACCGATCATGTGACCTCGCAGGCGTCTTCCGCCATCAGCATGTGGCTGAGATCAACTGCCGCAGCCCTGCTGTCCTCCTCAACTCCGAGTCAGACCGACGCTACGGTGACCCATTCATCATCTGTCCCTTGTTTAGTTAAGACCGACCCCAGTGGTTTCTGATGGCGACGGTCCCGCAGACAGGAAAAGCAAACGTCTTATATTGGAATCAAGCAATAAAGCTGGTTTGAAGCGGTAAACGAAGGTGGCGGCCCCAATAAGCTAAAAAGGCCTGAAGCGGGACGACATCCGATCGCTATCTGCCAAAGGGGTCTGTGGGCCGCGTGAGTCCGAGCTGTTATGAGATGGTACCGCGGCTTCGTCAGACGGGCAGCCCCCAAAAAGCAATAAATAAGCAAATTGTGACGACGTCAGTGAGAGGCTCCTTCATAAAATGGCAAGAAATGTAATTAGATTGCCGGAGCACTTAAACATTCCCCAGCTCCGAGAAATGGACGGCCAGCGGACGAGTGGAGATGAGGGTGGAGATGAGGGTGTAGATGAGGGTGGAGATGAGGGTGGAGATGAGGGTGGAGATGAGGGTGGAGATGAGGGTGGATATGAGGGTGGAGATGAGGGTGACAGGATGGAGACTCCCGGGGGTCGGTGAGGCCTGGATGCCACCCCTGCCTCTCGTTCGGACTCTGGGTCAGTTCCCTCCCGCTTGGAGTCTAACACCCTCCCCCCCCCAAACAAAACAGAGTGTGCGTGTGTGTGTGTGTGTATGTGTGTGTGTGTGTGTGTGCGCGAGCGGGTTTACCTATCCTTATGGGGATACAATGTCCCCATAACGTGATAAATATCCATTTTGTTTTCCGTTATGGTGACCGGTTTCCTGGTCCTCATAAGGGAAAACTCTATTTTATAAAAAATCAGTGACTGCTATGAAAAAACTCTTGTATTTTCTTTGGTTACTTATGGTTATGGTTATGGCAGGGTGGGGGTTAAGGTTGTCATAGTTAGCGTTAGCATTTTTCCCATTGAAATAAATGAGTGGTCCCCATAAGGATATGTTTACCCTACATGTGTGCGTGTGTGTGTGCGTGCACGTGTGTGTGTTTGTTTCGTAGGAATCATGGGGACTGGCCTAGAGCGGCAACCAAAGACAAATAAAGTGACAAAGAATGAGAGCAATGAAAACAGAATTTAAAGTGGCCACAGAACGCATTTATTATATTTCAAATTATTCTCTGCTGTTTACATTAAAGATATGTGAACTTGGTTTGGTTTGGTCAAAAAACGCCAATGGTTTTAGGCCCATCTACAATCCTATAACTTGGCCCTAGAATGAAAAAGGCTTTTCTCCCTTATTTGGTGACCTTATCAATATGTCTATGAGCTCTGCTCAGATTGGCTGATTTACAGAGGCACTGCGATGACTCACACAGAACCAATTTGCTGCACGTAGCTAATAGTCAGCCTAGGCACAGCATTAGCATAATCATGACTTTGTTTTCATCATAGTAACATGAACCTTTGAAATTTTCCTCGCATGCAGCAAATGATTTTGCAATGCTAGCCTTGTCATGCAAGTTTTATCAAAAACAGTAAGCTGAGCAGCTTGTAAATGTGTTTGTAAATGTACTGCAGTATCAATTCGGTATTTGTTTAGCTAACCAAAGCATATGGGAAGTACAGAAGCCTGTCAGTGTCAGTATCACAGACTTCGTAATGTTGTTTACTATTCCCTTGCTAAACTGGGATAGGTTTTCCCAAAAGCATAGTTGCTAATAACATAATTAGCAACTTACATAGTTAGAATCATGCAACGGATCCAACTACGCAAGTTGCTAAGAGGAGCCTTTGGGGAACGTTCCCTTACTTTAAAGATGAACATCAACCATGCCTGTTGACAGTTCAGTTCCTTGGGAAGGTTATAAAAAGTCCTGACACCCCCATCACGGCCTTGAACGGCACACTTATGCATACAGCCTGCCATTTTTGCTGTTGTCCTCCACGTCGTTCTTCACAATACCTGCAGAACTTTTGAAGTCTGAATGAACATGTCCACTGAGCTACATTTGGGGGCGTGGTTAAGACTGCTACATGACAGTCTAGGAATTTCGAAACAGCTTGTTCACTTCCTTCTTTTACATGTTCAGAAATTATGTTTGAAAGAGGGAACAACAGTGTTTGAGACTGATTATATGTCATTTCCATGCACCAAACTCCTCTTTTTAAACTATGCTGAGCTAAAGTCCGGTTTTCATTCTGTAGCTCCTTTAACAGGCAGATACCGACAGCAGGCTCACGCTAGACGCCTAGTCGGAACTGCATTGTTGGAGATTTCCCCACCCATTTACCGGCCTCCAGGATCCGCTGACATTGGCCGTAACCGCAAGTGACCCTCACCGGGAGGTGAGCTGGTGATTTATCAATAAAGGGCCACTGAGGGGCTATAACCACAGACACGCACTTCACGGTCCATCAGTAACAAATAAACGAGTGAGGAGAACGGATATGAACACGTAATTAAAAGGGCAGCAACGGCAATTACGCTCCCTGGTGTTTATGTTGGTGAGCCGCGGTGGTGGGACAGCGCGAGGGGGCGATGAATAGCCACATAAATATATAAATAAACAGAACGCGACGCGTGCTTGCCGAGCACCACTCGAGCGAACAATGCCGCCGTTTGTCCGGGCGCAGGCCGCAAGTAATTTATGCAAATAGTACCGATTGTGAAAACAAACCAGGGAGCCTGCGACTCACCCCCCAGACTGTGTACCCCCCCACCTCTGTCAGGTGCGCCGTTATTGGCCATAATGCATGTAAAATTACATGCTTTGTATCTGTGGAATTTGCAAAAAGCCAGAAAATCTCCTTAAAATTCCTGCCAATTTGATTACCAAGGTATCCTGTTATATGTATGTATGTATGTATGTATATAAACTTGTCCGCCAACAGCATAGTTATAACTAGCCTTACGGCCCCCAGCACGCCCCGGCCGCTAGCATCGGTGACAGGGAGGTTATAACCGCCCGAGGACCCTCACGGCCCCCGGCACGCCCCGGCTGCTAGCATCGGTGACAGGGAGGTTATAACCAGCCATGGGTGTCAGAGCCGTCAGTTACACGATCTGCCCTGCCTCCCAGTGATGGACACCGACCGTCACGGAAGCAGCAAAGACCGGCATGACCCTGCTGGTTAGGTCGTCATCCACGGCTTCATGACTCGGCATGAAAGCTAATTATATTGCCGGTAATGGAGGCTGACAGGACAGATTTAAAATCACTGTCTTTCTTCCTTTTAGCTCAACCTGGGAATCGCTTTCAATTAGATGCAGTAGTCAACCTTTTAACTGAAAGGGTCATACCAGGATGGGTTGTGGGTGTGCACACAGTATGACAGAACAGGGAGCAGGGCTGACCCACTACTGGATGGGGGGGCATGAGATACAGGGAACATAAAATGTTGAGGAGCAACTATGAAAGGATTTCTAAGCACCCTTGGAAAGGCTTTAGGTGAAGTGTCTGGCCACTTTTCTCTCCAGTTCACTTCAGTTCTAGATCGTGAACTTTATATAAAGCTGATAGATGATTTTATTTCGAGTCCGTGACGATGGCTGACACAGACATAGCTGCTCCATTTTAAACAGAACCACTTTGGGAACTGTTTTTTTTTCCCTCATGGGGGGTCAGCTGGGGATTGGCCCGCAAGCAGGAGGTCACACCGTGAAGCGCCCCTCGCGTCGCGTGAGAAATGTGATCCCTGAGGCTTAAAGGGCTCCGCGGCTACACGAGAGCTGATTATCCTCCAGGTCGTTAATATGTTAATTCCAGCTGCTGGCTCATCCCGTTTTCCTTGGGAAGCGTTAATGTTGTGCATGAGCCCGTCAGCCTGTTGAAATGATCACCCAGGGGCTAAAAGGCGACCATCTTCTGTTCGGCCTTCGTCCCAACGCAGCCAAAATGTGCCATTCACATGGCGCTCACAGATTTTGGATACGAGGAAAGGGGCAGGAAAATGGCAAACTGAATCTGGCACTGGAGTTCCCATTACTGGCTCCTCCCGTTACGGCCTGCATGCAGCCGATGCGGCAAGAGCGACTGCGGGAGAAAATAAAAGGAGAAAAGTGATCGAAAAGCGTAGCGGCAGAAATGCAGGACCACGGGCTGGCGGGATTAATAACCACGCACTCCCGAGTCGTTCTGGCACATGAGAAAAATGGCCTTTTCTCTTACTGCCTCCATGACACCATTTTGAAAACAAATTTTCTCCGATTAATTACAGTCAGAAAGTTTCCCTGCCAAATTTCAAAAGGAAAAAGAGCAACAGTCCTGGCTATATTCCAAATAACTCTTAACCAGTGTTTTCACAGTACAACTTAATTCTGCCACCAGAATAGTAATAATTATTTTGTTGTAGTATGGCCATGTGGTGACACTGGACAGTGCAGTGACCTCACACCTCCTGGGTCAGAGGTTTAAACCCCAAGCCCAGTCCATGTGAGGAGATTGCATGCTCTCTCCCTGTGTGCGTGGCTTTCCTATTGGCACTCTGGCCAAAAACATGAGGTGAACTGATCTCTTTAACTTGCCCTTAATTTCTGCTTCTGAGAGTCCTGGGGGGAAACAGACTGGCATCCAGCCCGGGGTGTCCCCTGCCTTATGCCCCGTGCTTCTTGGGACAGACTCCAGGCTCAAAGCAACCTTACGCTGGGTGAGATGTTACAGGAAATGGGCGCCTATTGTCATGGCAATACAAGCTATTAACTGTATATAAATTGTGTAAAATTCTATAAAATTCCAAAGCATCCACATTCTGGAATCACAATGGATGCCTTCAAAAAGCACATAATAGGGAAAAATGAGCCACGATGTAACAATTATCCACGATAACGTGGCACTAGGTTTGGTGGCATATAAAAATCCTGTATTTAAATTAGTTTGCTGCTGTAATCTGATTGCACCCCCCACCCCCCCAGGATTACCGCCGATCTGCATGAGGTTTGGATGATGAACGGTGCATGAAGAAGGTAAGACAAATATGACCGTGTAGGACTTCATTTCAAATGCATTACCTCCCACACAGGGGGAATTTACTGCACTCACACCAAGAGTTTCTTAATGACCTGAACTGGGAGAACAAAGCGTATTGACTCAAAGGTCAATGTTTCGCAAGGTGCGTTTTTCTTTCCGTGTCTGAGTTCTTCATGCAAAGGCTTCCTGGCCGGCCTTGGCCGTGCTGGGACTCCACCAGGACCAGCTCAGAGAGATGCCTGAGGCCCCTTCCTCCACATCAAGGGCTTCGACCGTCACCGCGGCCCCGCCAGGCTCAGGCCTCTCCATGAGCCTACTAGGATCAAGGAGGCTGTTAAAAGCTCGGTTCCCAGGGAGGCTTCACGCATTTCAGCCTGGTGCCTTCACTCTGGATGTTCTCCTTGTGTGACCAAATAGGAGATAATGCAGTAGCCAAGGTCTCCCTGTATATTTTAAATGCCATAGAGTTGAGATTCTTCATGTGTCGCCCAGAGGAAGAATCCCAGAAACAGAACCCAGGGCCCAGCTACAGGCAGTTTACCCTTCCAAGATCACTTCCTGGTTGTGACACAAAGACACCGCTAGCCCTTTCATCACGCATAGCGGGTTTTAATTAGTATTTTCAGAATGACCTGCATCCCTCCATCAAAGGAAAATATATTTGTGTAACAGATGTAGATTAGGAAAGAAAGGTTATTAAATTCTGACACTGGGCTTTATGCAGTATGTCACTGCTGCGGATTAAGTCGGAGATCACGCATTCTTTAAAAGCTTTGGGGATTCTCATAAAATAGTGATCCAGCGACGCTCACACGACGCTGTTGTGCATATCGGGCTCTCCCTACCGATCCAGGGGTGCCCGTAGGGACCCCGTCCACCCAGTACCCTACCATGCTGGGGGACAGCGTTTCACATGCCGTCTGAATCTCCCTTCTTTTGGGGGGGGGGGGTGCAGGGGTACCTACGAACATTATGGGATGGATGGGAGGGGTAGCCCAAGATTTCAATACCTCAACACAATGGAGATGGTGAGAACCACGTCTGTGTGACGAATGATGTCGCTCTCGAACGACCTTCCAGGGTGTCATTCCGGCAATTTACAGAGCGGGAGGTGTGCAAAATGGGCCGAGGGCTTTTTCCCATTTTCTCACGTAACCGTCACCTCCAGAAATATCGGAGTAAGGGAAAACGAACAAGATCATCTTACTCTTCTTTTAAAACCACTGGCAATAATTATTCTTATACTCTCAAGAGTTTACAAATATTACCTGGACATCTACACGTTGATATATTATTAGCATATACAAGCAGTAGATGTACATACGTGCATTCAGTTTAGCTTAAATTCGGTGTTGAAAAGGCTTAATTTCTGCAGGCAATATGTGTCTGTACGGTGCTGACTGAAAGGTGAGAGCTTCAGGCGATTTAGTAGGAAAATTTTCTTTAGAATCCAGGGGGCGCCGCTGAGCCCAAAACCCAGGAGAAGGGTGGTGTGCTTTTCCCTCAGTGAACATGGCAGATGATTGTCTTTTGAGTCCTAACCGCTGAAACCATCTCTCAGGGCCATCCCTGGCCAAATTGCCATTTCATTACGGCACACGGACGCAATTTTCTTTGACACATGCAAGCCATATCTTACACAAATTACGTTCTATGTCCTAAAAAGACCCTTTCAGCTGGACAGCAAACAGCAGTTATAACACGCATTAATGCACACTGCAGTACAGTATCTGGGAACAAGGGAACCACTATTCTTTTGGAAACATCCAGATTTGTATGAGCGAATGAAATGACAGAATAATAAGAATGTTTCATTTTCACTTAAAAAAGAAAGAAATCTATCCTTTAAAGCTTTATCACAAAATTTTTCACATGGATTATCCAGATAGTCCATGTTGTTATTCTTTTTTGTGCAGTTTTTTTCAGTCCAATCTCAGGTAATTTGGAAATAATGTGAGAATGGGTTTCTTATTGCAATATGAACCAAAGGCAGCATGTCTTTTAAAATAGTGGCCCACCTGCCTCCTTTTGCTGAGACACAAAGACAGCCTTTCCCACACAGTGAGTGTGACACACCAAATTCCAAAATCAATCACTGCCATTGCTTGGAGCATCTTCAGTTAGTGCCTCTTCATTGGTGTCAGCTGACATTTTCATCCATGTTATGGTTTCATACCTTGGTCCTGTATATTAGCTTGGTATTTACCCAGGCATTTAGCAGTCCTGACTCAAGGATCCAACATCCCAGAAAAAGCAGTGGCAACTGGAATTTTTTAATATAATTTTCATCACTCTATGTAGGGGGGTGTCACAGCTCAATATACCAGTCTGGGGAGGACTCTTGGAAAAATAAAAAGACTCAGACTGTCATTATGATTTTATTCTGAGTTCAGTCTCGAGTGTCGTGACAATCCTAGGAGATGTTTTTTTTTTACTTAGTATAGGAAGTGCTGAAATGAGCAAATGTTCTCCCAACCTCATGTCCCAGCCAGCGTTGGGGTCCCACAGACAACTGCGTCTTCAGGATGATGTGCAAAGTCGCACGAGCTCCAGGTTTAAAAGTTAAATGCTTGGCAGACATGTGTTTGCAGAAGCAAATCTGCAATCTGGACTTACTTAACAGACACTGAAATGCAATATTTCAGTTACAAGAAAAATGAGACTTGTAACGGGCCATGTCATTTAATCTCTTTTCTGCAAAACAAAAGGCACCGAATGCCTTTCGGCTGTACTGTTACTGTATCGTCATGTTACTATTTTGCAGTGTTGTTAATCTTCTGTATATGACTCTGTTGTTACTAGGTTGCTGTGCTGTTACTCTGCTATATTATTACTCTGTTATGTTAATGTTCTGTTGTGTTCTTACTCTGCTGTATCGTTACTCTGTTGTTACTCTTTTGCTGTTGTTGTTACTCTGCTGTTTCTGCTGTTACTCTGCTGGCCTCTTGCCCAACCTCCATGCCTGCCTCTCCACTCCACCAATACAGTACACAGAATGTAATGGTACATACTGAACAATAACAGGTGCAGTAATCTGATATTAAGAACAGTTAAAAAAAAAAAAAAGCAAAACTTAACACGGTGCTTATGATATAGTACAAACATCCAAATGGCTCAACCTGATAAATCTAATCTAATGAGGTGTAACATAAGAGCAGTATGTTTCTGCCGTTCTCTTCCATCTGAGCTGGATACATAGAATAGAAAAGTAATACTGTATTTTTTTTTTAAAAAAAGGCTTTTTTCCTACCCCATCTTGTTCTCCTTGAGACACAGACTGCTAAAAAGAAGCATGGCGGAGGGTCGGGCCACACACAGTACTGCAGTGATCGGGGTAAAGGGCTTTGCTCAGGGGCCCAGCAGCGGTCACTTTGTTGGCCTCAGAATTGGAACCAGTGACCTTCCGATCATGGGCACGGAGTTCTAACCCACTAAGTCACACACTACCCTCCACCTTGCTTTGGTTATATCTTTGAAACAAGTGGCCTGAGGAGCGGAGCCTCCACGTGCAGCCTGTCTGAAATCCCGCCATCTCGCAAGGCCACTTTTACAGCGCTGGAGATGCGGAGGAGCTGGCATGCTGACAAGGGCACCCGACCCCCTCTGTGGCTAAGCCTGCGGGATGGCCTTCCGACTGAGCATATTATTACAAGTCCAATTACTTAACAAAAGCCCCACTGGGGGGGCACAGCAAGTGGAACCTTTTTATGCTTTATTAGGGAATTAATCAACCTACACAGAGCATGCATTGCTGTCAGTTAGGGTTAGATTTAAGGTTTAATTTTTTTAAAACATAAGGACATGCATCAACGTAGACAGTAAAGTGACTATAGTCCAAAAAGGTTTGAAATATTTTGGATTCAAAGTTAATCTGTCAGACTACCCATTAGGAAATGCAGCCTCTCCAGATTGTAGCTTTCATTAGCTACATGAAGACAAGAGTCTTTATATTTTTCGAAATTATTATTGGAAAAGTAACATGCAGTTTCACCAAGCCGCTGCAGAGATTTGTTTTTTAGATCCTACTGGCCTTTATGAGATTTATCGTGGGGAAAAAGGGTAGTTTTCACCGCACAAGATACTATACTTTTGGTTCTTCAAGAAAGTACTAAAAGTATGGTACTTCAAGGTGTTGTTTTTCCACTGGCATAAAAACTGGTACCATTGCTGAATGACATCACAGCCCAAGGTGGGGTATTTTGTGATGAATTTGAATAATGCCTGTAGTAGGACTGGATAACATGCTATATTACTCCAACAGGACTGAATGAAGTTCAATATTAATATCAACATTGCATTTTAAGCACATTCAATTCTCACATTGCTAGTCAGCTGTATACAATCAGGCTTTTATTAACTGTCATTTCTACATACGGACATTATAGCACAAGGGTTTCAAGTTTCACGAAAATATTTTTACTCTGTTACTATGTCACAGGAAAAAAACTTTGCAGACTTTTCCATTTTAATTATTATTCCGTTGATAGATTATCTAATATATGTTTAAAAACCAGTTTAAAGTTTACCTCCACTGCTTTTGCATGATCGCTCCAGGCGTATTCTAAAACAATCATAATCATTTTCATCTTTTGCTGTTTAAATCACTCAAAGATGGGTTTGTGAGAAACTCCTTTTATGTTTTATAAATACCCCAATATTTATTACAACAAAATCACATTGCTAGGACAGCACGTTATATGCTATAACGTGCTATATGCTATAACGTTTTTTTTTTTTAAATTTCTTCACATGCCATTCTTGTCATGACCTGCTCGTCTGATCCTTGTGTGTGTCACGCCCCCTCATCAGCCCCGTGTGGAATCCCCGTGTTCATCAGCTGTTTTGAGTTGTCCTGATTAGTTTAATATATTTAAGTCCGCGTTTCAATTTGTTTCCCCAGTCCGGTCATTGACGTTACGTGTGTCTTAGAGTTTGTCCGCCCGAAAATAAAGCCCTATTGCTTCCTTCGCCTGCTTCTTGCTTGTTGTGACAATTCTGATCTTTTTGTTGTATCAGTTCTTTCAACCAGATCACTAAATTACTTCATTAATTATTGTTTTCTCTGTTCATAACTGTTTTCAAGGCAGCATGTGTATTGTATTTCAGAGGCAGGCTATTCACATAACCAGATGACAAAGAGATCATTTCAAATCTCACCCCAAAGTAAGTGCCCAACTTGGTTTAACAATTTTGGTACTGGAATTTTTGGTACTGGTACTTGACTGGAAGCTAATGTACCAAAAGCCCATCCCAATGACATTGATGTATAGCAGTTTATACACTCTGTGTGTGTGTGTGTGTGTGTGTGTGTGTGTGTGTATGTGGTTATGTATATATTACATTGTGGGGACCAAATGACGCTTCTCTACTATGAACTTTCAACTTACGAACTTTCAGACATATGAACAAAGAGGACTGTAAGTCCAAATTATGTTCATTGGGTTACCGTTTCCTGTCTATAACGTTTTTTTTTTCTTTACGCCTATTCGCCTAGTGCGACTTCTGGCCGCTACTCCCGCCGCGCAGCAGTGTAGCGTGCGTACTCCCAGCATCCTAGTTCTCTGTACTTGCATATACCATTAAAATGATGTTGAATACCGACATACGAGCATTTCAAATTACGAACGGCCATTCGGAACGTAACTCATTCGTAAGTAGAGGAGCATCTGGATTTTGTTTGGTTATGTATGGTTAACGTTTGGGCAGGACTGGGGTTACGGTTCTCATAGTTGAGATTGCGGTTTTGCTCATAGAAATGAACAATCCCCACAAATATATAGATACTAATCTGTGTCTGTGAGTGTGTGTGTGATTACATAAGAGACAAAAATTATTAAAATAGCTACAGCAACGCTGCAGAGAGTGACCAGCCCTTGCAAATACCAAACATACCAAACAGGGTTAGCTAAAGGTCCCTGGCATGACAATTCTCTGCCTGCTTCTTCTGACAAAGACAGAACATGATATGCAGGCCGCAGCCAGAAGGCAACGAGGGCCAGACGGGCACCGTCTCTACAGCCTGCAGCGAACAAGTTAACCCTCAGCTGTGCCAGACGGGCTGATTAAAATTACGGCACATTGTACGTGGATCTTAGGGGACCTCGTAACACAGCGTGACCCGATGACTAACAGCGTTCATTACCAATTGTAGGACTGGCATACTCTGGCATGTTGTATATCGTGGTTGTCCAAAGAAAACCAAGTATATCCACTTTTTGACAATTGTGACTTTTTACTAAAGATGGAACATGACATTTCTCCTCTATCGACTGATAGTGTCTGACATGTAATCTACTTTCTAAGATAATGCATTTTTCACACTCCTAAAATAACAAATCTTTGGAGATTTTGCTGGTAACTTTTCCCCTCTCTGGTCTACAGACCTGGCTCATGTAAAGTCACTTAAACCAATGCAGAACAGGCAGCCACTACTGGAAAAAAAGAAGGAGGTCTGTATATGAATATAAATATGAATATCGTCTTATTCAGGGCAATTTTTTTGCTTGCACACGACACTTTGGAGACTGGCGCACCGATGGCCTTGGCTGGAAGATCCTCAGGTGTGGTTCAACTTAACTTGGGGTACCAGGGTCACCGAGGGGAGAGGAGGCAGCCATCAGTGCGGAAAGGAGCATAAGAACATGACGGCCATGCTGAGACACCACCAGCACAACCCCTTACGCAGCCAAAAAAGACCTGCAGCTTCCCCAGAAAAACAAAGATGCTCCTCATCTTTATCTTCATTGACCATAAGTAACCAAACAAAATATGAGACTTTAGGCATTTTTATTTTTTTGAAGCCATCCTAAATTGAAAATATAATCAAATATGAATGTGGGGTGAGAAGTCAGACAGAAAAAACACGATACGTCGTTAGATACTGTATGAGATCGCTACAGATACTATAAGCCTGACTGGATGGATGCTGCCATTGACCGGCGTCAGTAGAAAGTATTGCACGTCATATCGCTATTGCACGTCATATCGCTATTGCACGTCATATCGTTATTGCACGTCATATCGCTATTGCACGTCATATCGTTATTGCACGTCATATCGTTATTGCACGTCATATCGTTAGCCCGGGAAGCAATTAAAAGATGGATGACAGCTGAATGCGCATCGCTATCTCACCATTGTAAAGTCGAAATATCGTAAGTGGATGCGAGGAGCATCATAATACTCATTACTTGGTGTTCTTTCTCCATCTCATCAGCATTATCGTGTCGCTTGTGTTGAACGTGCCACCACTGAAGCCCTTGGTCTTCAGCAGGAGGAAGTCAACTGGGCCAATGCCTATGATCCCTTCAGAGAGCAATATACTGTAGGTTACAGAATATAGCATCACGCTCTTGGCTAGCGAGTGATAGCTGGACTTCCTGTGGGGGCATCACCATCGCACCCAGGCACCAAACATGGACCGATCCTTCCTCAGGCTGCACGACCCACAAAAAGGGGCCAAGGTAACAGCGAGGCTTATGGGTTTTCGTTGAGCTACAGGGGATTATATTACCCTTTGAAGAAAACAGGATTTCTTTTAGTGAATCTAAGCCCTTCCCGTCGCTTCCTCGTTCGACGTGTCTTTGAGCGCTCGAAATAATACACGTCGCCAGCCGATTCGCCACGGAGCCAGGCCGCCTTCATCTCGACGTGGCTTCTCCACAGGAGACGTTTTCCATCGCGCTGAGTAGAGTTTATCTCCCGGAGTTATTCGGTTCCCACTTCGGCCATCTGCGGAAAAAGTGCGTCCAAACTCCACAAGGTTCCATTTCCGACGCTATTCACGATAGAGACACAAACACTAATCACATGCCTGTGTCCCGCATTCAGCCGGTACACTGTTTCATTTCTGTTTATGTATGCGCCTCGATAATCGCTGATTTACCTCGCGTCGCGTAAATCAGGAGGTTTCACATCTTTTTATCAACCGTTTAACAGTCATTGGCGTAAAATTCAGACATGCTGTTTACCCCCATCCAGGAATATTGCAGAGGGAGGGGTGTTTTCCAGAAATAACATAACTGTTAGCGCCAAAGCTTAAGAAAGTAGGCCTCAGGCCTGGCAGGCCCAGCCAAAGTGTGCCTGCCTTGCAGGGAATGTTAGCGAGGACTCTGTGCCTTTAAGTGTGGCAGCCGGCAGCATTTGGTTTGCGGCACGTCTCACTTTCCCTCCCCTCTGCCGACGAGCGCCGAAACTATTATTAATAGCTTTGCTCTCACTGGAGCGGAGGTCGCAGGCGACACAAGCCGCCTTGGGGCACTGAGCTCTGGCGTCGGGAGAGAGGGCTGGGGCCCCATGCAGACTGCTTCAGGCCAAAGCATGCTGGGAGCACAGCAGGGGCCACCGGAGCCCCACCTCACAGCTCAAAGATGGGGTAGGAGCCTTTAGCAAACATTTACTGGCACCATAATAGCACCAGATGTTATAAAGCTAACTGCTGTGATACTATACTAAAGATAGAGTAACATGGCGTAGTATAGTATGACATAGTGTAGTATAGCATACCATATTACAGTATAGTGCAGTATAGTGCGGTATAGTATAATATAGTGTAGTATATTATATATTAGTATTACAATTTTTTAAAATCAACCTTATGTTTAGTATTACAGATCTTACACCAGTGATAGTATAGCATAGCATACCACAGCATACCATAGTATATGCTGCAGTATAACTAACAGTGGTGAATGTAATAGTACAGAGTACAGAATAGCATAACATAACATACCATATAATAGTACAACAGTATAATCCTATTAAAACAATGTAGCACTGTTTACGGTCTTACATAGTTGAGCATGGTATACTCCAGTAATAATATAGTTTGCTATTGTGTGATATATAGTAAGAAAAGAGTGACACTGGTATGATCACAGAATTTGCTTCAGGTGCTGAATGCAAGGAGCACATGGTGATCCAATCAGCATGTAGCACAGCAGAGTGTCATAAAACACTCCCCTACCAGCAGCGGTGGGCGGGACATGAGATCCTTAAAGGGGGGCACGTCTGCTGCATGAGGGCATGAAAAGTTATATTCCAGAAGGTATGATTTGCATAATGTTATTGCTCAAAATACAAACAAACAAATCTATGCCTTGACCTTTTCATTTAAAAAAATGACACAAAACGTTTTATCGGGTAAAGGTGCAGACGGTGCTAATTTTTCCGTTCTCCCATTCTCTCTGCCGTATTCCAAAGAAACGCAAGCATGCAGCTCACGCCGGAGCGTGTTAATTAACAGCAGTTTGAAGCTAGCCGGCCAAAATACTAGCCATCGTTGTTTTTTGTTAATACAAAAAAATGGATGAAACAATTAGCACAAAAGTTTCTGCCTGTTTGGCACAAAGGAAAATAAAAACACCACAGAGCTGAATAATCCCGCCTCTCTCCCAGCCAGCAAAAGCTAACGCATGTGTCAGGTTAATAGACACAAGCTTTAATGTTTGTTAGTGTCACCTTAAGTACACTGTCTCCTTCAGAGTACTGAGCCTTTCAAGTACAGCATAGTGTGAATTAAGCACTTCTAAGGTACTTGCTGGGCACTTCAAAGTGTCCATTATTCAAAGTTAGGAAAATTCAAGAAAATTAACAAGTCTGCCACAAAAAAAGGAATATGCTAATCGCCCAGAAGTAAGGAGCAAAAAATGTTTACTCTCACAAAAAGTTCTTCGCTTACACCTGAAAAGGACGGCCTCTGTGATTGTGATCAGGTGCCTTCGCAGTCTGTCTTCAAACGCCGCGGCTGCCTTTGAATTACGTCGTGTTTAATCGTTTTGGCTGTTTCCCCTCAAAGTCTCCTTCACGGGGGAAAGTGAACACTAGGCCAGGAAGGAATGCCCGCTTGCAAAATTCACCAATCCACTCCTGTGGAGTCACAAGAATGGTGTTGTCAATCAATTAAGTAATGATTATCTCCACCTGGGGGCGCTCTACTTAAGCCTTGCACCTCCATTACCCAATCACTGAGTTCTGAGTAGATCGCTGCCAAAAAAAAAGCCATTTAATCCAAGCTGTGGTTCAGTGAACCTTGCTGGTAAAAGTACTTAATACACCTCATGCCTTTGATCAGCTTTTTGTTCAGGTTTTGCTTCATTAAAATCCCAGTTTAGCCATAACTGTCATTCTGAATGATTTTATTCCCCCTGTAATGAGTGAAAACAAAAAAGGTTCCACTACTAAATAACAACGTGGAAAGATCACTACGATTTCACTGTCAGTACCTGCTAAAAGACAGAGAAATACTTCTAAGGTCTCATTATCGAAAGCTTGACGATTAAAAATAATTTAACATTTCCATGATAAGAACTTCAGCACATCCATGCCACTTTCAGCTTTATTCGAAACCTTCAGGGACTCATTTTTCTGCCTCTGTCTTGACCTGACAGGTTTTTCAAAGTGGTGTTTAAACCAGCAAAGGCCCTGACTGAAATTGATTTCCAGGAATAATTCTCCTTTCCAGCTAAAAATGCATTACTTTAGATCACCTAAAGCAGCCCTGAGTGTGCAGGACGACCTGAAGCACAGGTCTGCTGCTCCGAGAAAAGCCTCCTTTTTCCCAAAGTGAAAAAAAAACAACACAAAGCAAGCAAACACAATCTTGAAAATCATAGTTATGATGCCCATAAGAGTGAGTTGTCATCCCCGTGAATGAAAGTTCACTATGCTTTCATAGCAAATAGCACCTTTTTTTGGGAGACCTCTGTAAGTAACGAGCGTGTAGAGAGTCACGCTATGTTGACAGGCTCGGAGTAACAACACGATATTGTAAGTGCTTATATGGGATTTTGGAGGCGTGGCTGGCGGGACGAGATGCAGACGGTGTCAACACGAAACGCCATTACGGGTCAGGAAAAAACAGAAGCGAAGGGAAGCCTGGCAGCCTCTTCTGCCCCGACAGCCATCGATTCCTTTTCTGGCACATTTTTGGTGGAGGGTCTCAATTTAACAGACCCTCGGAGAAGGGAGGTCGGTGCCTGCTGGGCAATAAATGGAAGAGTTGCCCATGTCATATGACATATCTTGGTTCCCCTCCCCCCTTTCTGACTCCCCAAAAGCCATTCTTTTATGGAATCTGGGGACTCCATTTACTAAACTGGGACAGGCCCAACTGGTGCATGCCCAAACAAGGGTTGAGGACAGGTCTCAACTTCCTTCTCGCTGTGTATCTCTGGTCGCCCGGATACGGTTACCGGGATACCTCTACACCAGGACACAGATCAGTTGTACAGACCAAGTCTGATTTCAGCTGCATACATCTGCCCCTGAAATCCCTCTCCACGACTGTGTACTCAAAATGCAATTTTATACAGTATTTCCAAGATAAATCACATAAATAGCCAGGCGGCAGCAAGCATTGTTTCCTTTCGATTTTCACTCATAAAAAGAAACATGAATAAACCAACAACTCCAGAATTAAAACGCTGAGATTGCTGCCTTGATAGGCCCTGTAATCTGCGTCAGGTCAGTTTTCATGACCTTCATTAATACAAGAAGAGTCCCAAAAAAATCTGATCCAAGAGCCATCTTCGATAACAATGTTACGAAACACTGCAAATATAGTTTCACAATAAACTGATTTCCTACAGCCATAAATCAGCGAAAAAGTTAATTAATCTTGATCACATAAATTTGATATTTTAAACTGCATCACTTATGTAAACCGATTGCCCTCCACTGAAGGTTTTAAGGAGCTTTTCCCTACCTGGATGTTGTGTGGTGCCAGTCTGGTCAGAAGGTACCAAACTGGGACAGCAGGAGAGGGAAACTCCACCCCAGCTAATTCTGAAAAGTTTCATGCACCCCAAATAATTCAAGCACCAGTGATTCTCTGAAGCCAAAAGTCTGGAAACGACCACCAAGAACTACAGTGAGCATTCTCTATTAAATAAGAATCATTTTCTCTATATTTATCTGTAGTATTTAATTGGTTTTGGTGTCGAACTTTGTAGATATACCGCAAAAAAACCTGTACAAAGGAGTCTCAATAGATGGTTAATAACAATATCTCTCATACACTCACATCTAAGGGTTCAGAGAAAGCATGTTTCAAGGAGGAGAAGCTGAAGGGGAATAGGCAGCAGGAGATACAGGAAGAGAAAAAGACAGGAGGACACACAGAAGGGGAATAGACAGCAGGAGATGCAGGAGGAGAAAAAGGCAGGAGGAGACGCAGAAGGGGAATAGGCAGCAGGAGATACAGGAAGAGAAAAAGACAGGAGGACACACAGAAGGGGAATAGACAGCAGGAG
>JAODKF010000068.1:28102046-28116764 GCA_026779585.1 Mormyrus proboscirostris | reverse complement strand
CCCTTCGGTGCGAAATGGAATCTTCCACTATCATACTGGAGTGCTTTACACAAATACCATCAAAACAGCAGCCCCCTATTCACATTTTAAAGAAAAACAGCAGCGGGGGGGCTAAAGAAAATACCCCCGTATTTCGTCCAGTCTCCAGTGCATTTCTGTCCGATACTTCGTACGCGTTTAATTAACGGGGGTAAAAAAAAATCAAGGCGCTGTTCCAAGTGCTGAAAACTGCATTCCAGAGAAATCGATTAAACTTAAGCAAGGGCCCTATCGCTTCCTGCTCGCAGCATATAAAAGCAGCACTGCCGCCGAGGATTTCTTGTCTCCCCGGCGTCTCTTCTTTAACTTTACCCACCGATCGAGCCGCGGAAAGCCGGGGCTCTGCCGCGCATCCCTACGCTGCCTGAAAGCGCTTCTCCGCGGTACAAAACTCGGACCGACGGAAAGGCGGCTTTTGCATGCAACACCACAACTGTGTGCACCATTTTCACTTTGATTGGGGGAGGGAAGAAAAAAAAGACGAACAGACGGAGATCAGTCCTTCTTCAAGCGCGATTATTCATGCGATGTTTTATTTAAAAAAATAAATAAATAAAAAGTAAAAGTGCAAGAGCCAAAGTCGAATCAAATGCTACCACGTCATCATATGACCGAGGAGAAATAATACCTCAAGATCACAAAGTAACCTATAAGTACCTTTATAAATGCAAACATTGCGAAGCAAATGGGCACTCACTTTTTTACACTTTAGTTTATTTCTTGGGTGTATGACGATTGGGAAAAAGTGGAATGCGAGCTCTTGGTATCCCCTCCTGTATTACTCTCCAGAAACATGTCGACCTACTCAAAATGGACGCTATTTTTCCCAACATTTCACGTTGCCCAACTTAAAGTGCATTCAAACAAAAAACCGCTGTTTCGCCCGAAAAACACCGATCTCAAGCAAAACAAGACAGGGATTGACTTTTCTTTAAATACATGCTGATGAAAGGCACAGCTTTTCCCGCACGTCGGCTTATTAAAAACTGACCGTGACATGGAACTGTTATGGCAGTTTTTACTACCAGATACATGTATTTGTTTTAAAAAAAAGAACCTTACTTGTTTCTCACTTAGGGCTGTTACTCTTGTTTGCCTTTCGTGTTGCTGTTTCTTACGCTCACCATCCTACGATTGAATGCAGAATACAATTAGTGTGAAAACATTAAATCAAATCTGATTATAAAATAAAAAAACTTACACGGACACGCCGCGTTTCTCTGCAAAGTCACACTAAGGACAAAGCAGTGAAACCGACGCTCATTAAATGGAAGGATCGGGGGAGAGAAAAGATAGAAGTGTGGCGATAAAGTTTATCTTCCTTTTTTAATTATTATGGTTATTTCCCACTCAGCCCCCCCCCCCCCTTCAGCACCACCACCTTGCGACAGCCGTGTTTTTAAGGCGATAGCGATGCTTCAGGGATCGCCGTGTACCTGCCGCTCAATGCTTCATCCGTGCAACTAGTTTCCAAGACGAGGCAGAATAAAAGATGAATTTAAAAAGTGTGTGAAGTCGCTGTGTGTGAGAGGGGAGAAACAAAAGCAGCGGGCAGCACACGGCCAGCCAGTTTGTGCCTCATAAATATTCAAGTCTCGTAGCGATCCCTGCACACAAACCGCCGCATTATCACTCAGAAGCGAGTACCGATTTCGGAAAAAGAGCCATAAAATGGCCCAAACTACTCCAAAAAGTACACGAAGCTACCCTACAAGAGTAGCACATACCCCGAAGTGGATCGCTGCGATCGGCTGTTCTGACCCTCGGTGCTGAGCCTTTCCATCCCGTCACACTCTTTTACTCTCACTCGCTCCAAACACCACTAAGGCTATAATAAACATTCATTTCGCTTACCTGATGACACTGGATTTCCACTTTCACCGCCTCCTGCGGGCCCTGTAAGTCCATCTTCCGAAACTCCCGAAGCACTTTTCCGTCACTTTCAAGGCGATCGGTGTGAAGTTTCCGAAAAAAATAAAGATTTTTTTTAAAGCGACCAACAACAATCGAAAGAAAGAACTACTCAGTCTGAGAAGCAAGTTCGTGTTTCTTTACTGCGAACAGGACTCATCACTCACTTTACGCCAGTCGGCAAAGTGCCCCAAAGACGGAAGAAAGGTTTCAGCACCTGGACAGATCCACTCCTAAAATGGCACCCGGTCGATTTCCGCGGTCCGTCAGCTAATCGCTTTCCTTCATCGACAAATAAAACTTGAAATTCCGAGGACTATATTTTGTCCGAGTGCGCGGCTTGATTTCACTTTGCTTGGGGAAAAGTTGCTCTTCGGCTGTCAATGCTAATTCGAAAGTTCCCGGATGGAGCGGTGAAAGAAGAGCAGAACTCTCCCCTCCTCTGTCTTTCTCTCCCCCTTTCTGTCACACACACATACGTACTGTCATGCGCACTCACAGCCTCTCAGCACTGCAAGGGAAACTGAGAAACTCAAGATTCTGGAATTTGTTTTGCGAGAAAATGGACCCCAAAGAGTCTTTTTCGTAATAAACCTGTCCATTCTTACGTATAATTTACTTTAGGACATATAGGGCTGTATGTCTTGAAACAGTTTTTTTCCCCATAAGTTAAACGCATAATATATCCGAAGACATCTGTTATTATTATTATTATTATTATTATTATTATTATTATTATTACATATATTGTACTTCCCTTGTATTATCAAAACTGCTAATATGAAGAGGCACCTGTAATGAATAAATTACTATATAAAATAGTAAAATCATGTTGTTGTTGTTGTTTTTTTTTTGATCTGTTGAAACTCGTTAACAATCACCTAATCATTTCTCTAACATATATTTATTCATGACCAGCATGACTTTCAAAGTACATTCTTGTTAAATTTTGCCACTAGAGAGGACATATTGAAATTAATGACTGTGCTTCACTCCAAAAGGCAACTTTTAACTCTTCCCTGTGTTACGTGGACGCGGCTACGAGGATGCCTTCAAAAGAAACACGCTGCAGTGCAACAACGATCCGTTGTTTTAGGAAAACTACTTGTCCGATTGCAAGTGTTTTATATACAAGTACATTTTACAACTATATTTTTCAGCTCTCCTTGTGCGATGCCTAAGGATTTGTGTAACCCCCCCTCCCCTCCCTAATACCCCTCTTCCTCCTCCTCCTCCTCCTCCTCCACTACCCTCCCACCGCAGCACACAAGTCAAGTCGCAATTGGAGGCTGATGATCTGCGGTGCGAAAGGGATCGCGGCCGGGCCCAATAGGGAGTAGAGTACCCTGCATGTGCCTCCGGCCATCGTGGAGTGGAGCGACAAAAAACGTAGCTGCGCCCTGGAGTGGGTTAGATGGGAGGGGAGGCTGTCCTCCGAGAACTACCGAAGAGCACCAGTAGTATTGCTGAGCATTTTTATCGCAACTAAAAAAAACATATTGCCAACAGTTAAAAAAAACACCAGCGTTATGCGAACCTCTTTTCAGAATATTCAAGCACACATGCCACAAGTTAATAGCAGGCACGCCTTGTTTTAAGACATTCGATATTCATGAGAATGCACGTACGTACATTAGACCCGAGGAATAATGGATGGTACCTTGGACAGCGACATTTTTCTACGGAGCTTGCTATTAATAACCCTTTCGTATCTATTTTAAAAGTTAATGTGAATCACGTACTAGAATTGCTACAATGCCGCCACCCATCCCTCATTTATTTGCTTAATCAGACTCAGCTGATTAAATGGTTCATTTGCCAACCGACATAGCATACTCGTTATGCTTAGGAATAGGTCTTAATTGCTATTTATAGCGTAGACGCTGTTAAAGCGAAAAATAAAGGCGGTCGCTTCCATTTGCGATAATGCTCGGGCTTTATTCCGGTGACACAGATAAGGGCAGTTTTGGGCATGCGGCGGCCCTCCCCCCACACCTCACAAGCGGGAGGCTCTTTAGCCACCGCCTTACTATATCAGCTGTTACTTTTCATTTCATGGCTCAGTGCTGAAACTCTTTGACTCTCCTGCAAACTCCTGCAGTCTCTTTCAATTGCAACATTTCTGACAGTTAGTTTCCATATCCTTATAGACGTTGCTGGTATGGGGGGCATAGAAAAGCCAACTGGTTCATCTCAAATATAGCCTATGTAATACGTGCTCCCTAAAGGGACAGGAGAGGGTTTCATTCCATCCACGCTGCAGTGATAAACACCAATGAAATAGGTAGCGATACTGTTGAGCTGAGGGTACTTATACAATCCTACACTATTATGCTGAATTAACACTGCCGATTTTCTGTGAACTCAACTCATCACACACACACACACACACACACACACACACACACATATATATATATATATGTGTGTGTGTGTATAATTAAGTTGTTATTAGTCGAATGAAGTACATTAGATATTCACTTGTACAGACTAAGTTATTCTACATGTATTGTAGCAGTTTTGTCTTTATTAATTTACACTTATTTTATTATCTACCCTTCTAGGAAAAAACTTAAAGCTTTGATATGCTTTGCCATCGAAGTATAACGTATTATTCATGCTTTTGATAATACAGTAATAATAATAATAATAATAATAATAATAATAATAATAATAATCTAGCTACTGTTCTTGTGCATTGTCATGGGATAACAGTAATGTGGTTATATTCATTAAATCAAATATTTGATATTTATTTATTTATTTATTGTCTGGCACAAAACCCTTTGACAGGAGCCAAATGGCATGCTGTTTGGATAGGATCAGAACGGCTGCCTGGCCGTAAGAATGAAAGTATCTGATATATGGATGAGTGCAATGCCTTTCCTGGAATAGTCCCATTATGTTATCGATACCATCACAGTAATTATCGTCTGTACCAAGTAGGGAGCGAACTGGGTCATTCTGCACATTTATCCTCATCTCCTATAGGTTTCCCTGATTTAAGTAATAATCTGGGGTCTCCAAGGGAACCTAACGTTGATGGTGACTTCACACATGTTTTTATCAACAATGTCAAAATATGACATGAGAAAGAATGAATGGGAGGATGACCAGTTAAACAGGAAAAGCACCATATGTGAGCTCCCTCATATTCACCACCCACAAATACCATTTATAAGCAGATTTTGGGGAAGCGTGTGTTATTCTTAAACAAGGCTGCGATAGTCTGTCCTAGATTAAATGAGTGTATGTTTGTTATTTCATATTAGTTTTTTTTTATCTTATAAAGAACAATAATTAATAGTTAATTGAATCATGCCCCTGAAGCTCAGCAATTATATTAATAAAATTTATATTTAAAAATTTATATATAGAAGATATATTTAAGCTGTAACTCAGATGTTTTCTTCACACTTATATTGTTTCTTCTATTTACAGAAAAATAAAGCACAATTAATCGTTATTGTCATATATGGATGCGTGTTTTTTTCCCATCAGGCACCACAGCAGAATCCTACTGGATTATGAATGTACACTTGTCCCATGTCTTCATAAAGATTTGCTCCAGTTGGATTCATATTTACTACTCACCACAGTCAATAAGTTGTTGAAACAGCAGAGGGCATCAGCACAAACCAGGACAAGTGTGCAAGCAATGGAGTATTTAACCTAGTGATGGTGATCAGTCAAGATAACAAGAACAAGTGGATTCCCCTGCTGTTGAACTGAGCTCTTTGTGCTCAGAGTTTCCCAATCCGGTCCTCAGGAACCCACAGATAGTCCACATTTTTGCTCCCTCCCAGCTTCTGGCTGGGGGGGAGCAAAAATGTGGACTGTCTGGCAGGGAGCTGGGATGGAGCAAAAATGTGGAGCAGCTGTGGGTCCCTGAGGACCGGATTGGGAACCAGTGCTCTAAACAAAAGGGACTGAATACTGCCTGACAACACAGGAGTATTTCTATTATTTATTCGTGTCACACAGCTGCCTACTGGATAGGGCAGGAGTTTAAACTGTTTTTGTAGCTATAACACACAGTTATACCATCATTTGCAGCTATATGGGCGAAAAACATGCTCT
Source organism: Mormyrus proboscirostris (assembly GCA_026779585.1). Lineage (NCBI taxonomy): Eukaryota > Metazoa > Chordata > Actinopteri > Osteoglossiformes > Mormyridae > Mormyrus > Mormyrus proboscirostris. The sequence continues at coordinate 28,110,734 of JAODKF010000068.1, read as the reverse complement.
ATCATTTCATCAAAATATTGCAAATACGTTGTGTATAGATTGCATATTTATTGGAATGAACCTTCTAGTTTGCATATTTAATTGGCCATTATAGCTAATGAACATATATTAATCAGTACACATCAGTAGCACATCAGTTCACATCAGTAGCATTCTGCAAAAGAAAAAGACGTACTGGTAAGATAACATAGAATAAAAAATGCAAAGACATACCAGTAAGATATTAAAGCTCTAAAACCGGATACTTCATCTGAAAACTCCCATCTTCTCTTTGTATATGATTCAGGTTTTTTGCCATGAAGATCCCCATAGTAAGTGTGAGTATTTAATATGAATGAATTATTAATTATGATCGTTTGCTTTCAATTTGGTTATACTTGACTTTATCTGTGATGCCAGACACTTCAAACTGAACCAACCAGACAGTTTTTAATCAACCGTCTTTGATCAGTCACAATAGCAGATTCATTAATTCAAAGGGTAATTTCCCCTGGCGGAAAGCCCCCTGTTCACATGTAATTTTATCATTACAGTCATGTATGGGAAGGAAACTCTCTCATAAAATAAAAAACATACCTATCTAATGTCTCTGAGTCACACCTAATTAATAAGAATAGAAAAGGGTTTCATTAGTTTATGTAGAGAACATTCTTGTTATGTAACCTCTAGTTCTTCTCTGCGTGTCTCTATATGTACCTACATGTAATGAGAATTGCCTTTATCTTTTAATATAAAGCAAAGTGTGATTTTCAAATAATTCTCAGCAAAATGAGTATAGAATTTCTAATGTACGTTTGTTGTATATTTTCAGCATGTTAGCCTCTCACATATTTTTGTCTTTTGTATATTCTTGCTTTTGATGCATTATTTCACCAAACTTTGATGTATTGATTGTACCAATGAAACAGATCTGTTATCTTGGTGTGCATGATTACAGTACATAATAAAATGAAAATGACACGGTGCCCAGGGTGTCCCACTACCCTCTGCCCTGAGCCCCCAAGGGTGCAGGTTTCAGGCTCACCATCACCCTGAAAAATGCATGGATAGAAAAGTGAAAAGACACTCTGAAGATAGATGGAGGACAATCAAAGCTATCTAATTCAGTTACTGAATTAACCAAAAACATTTAATTCAAAAACAGTATTGGGTAAATTATGTAAATTACAAACATGTTTCATTTCTTGAAATAAATCAAGGCAGATCAATTAAAGTTTAAGGGATGAATCAATAAAACATTTTAAGGGAATAATGCTGTACCCAGATAAAATAATCAATGATGTTACACAATTCCTGAAATACCCCAACACTCACATACCTCCCAGCATTGTTTGTATGTGTCCTATATTCTTCTGTTATCTATGTTCATGTCACACCTTCAAAGTGGAGGTTTCACTTTCTTTATTGGCCTACAGCTTCATCAAGCCTGAAATCTCGACTTGAGGTCTTTCTCCTCTCCAGCATTGTGAAGCAGATTCCTGTTTCAAGATCATGTAACAGTATCTGCTGGGCTCACAGACATCCAAATGGATACACTTTAGGGAAGAGCTTCAGGCGTGCAAAAAAACATATGCTTTAGTGCTTTAGAGAGACTGGAAATTCCAGTTTTGAGGTTAAAACCACTAAAATGGAGGAAATGCATCCAGCCATTATGCACCTGGGAATATTTAATCCTTAAATTTTAGCCTGGCACGCTCTGTGATTTTGTTCCATTGCATATAAACAAAGCAAGTTACAAACATAAAATAATAACTATTCCTTTAAGAATGGAAAGCTCTACAATATGCATACAAAACTGCGCGAACAGCTTCTTGAACGTCCTTGAATAATTGTAAGGTTTCCACTTGTGCCTTTTTGCCAGCTGGTCAGGGGTCTCCTGCTGTTGCTAGGCTCTCTACTCCCCTCCTCCTTTTTCTAGCACCTGTTCCTGGTTTGGCTGGAATTATCTAGAACCTTTAGAGCTTGGGGCTCAGCCACCTGCCCCTGAAGTCCATAGTGTATTATTATCTTTCCAGCAATCTCTAAGGTCCTGTGTTTGTTTCCTTGCAGCTGAGGCCTAGTTGATCTAAGGTTTCATACTGATATCATCTTTCCAGAAACCCTCCAAACCAAAATATCTATTTAATTTGTTTTGATTTAGTAAAAAAAATCATTGAATGTTATTGTGTTATGTAGTTTAATGCCAGTTATAATTCCTTCAGGAGAAAAAGTACCCATTATGTAATTATAAGAAAACCATACAAAACATGTATTTTGGAAATCATTTTCAGTTTCAAAATTGCTAACTCCCCTTCTCAAATGCACGAAACCCGAAAAACGGCTCCCTGCCGTGAATCTTTTACGTCAAACCGTTATTGAACGTGATAATGGGTGCGGAAAGGCGCCAGAACTATCTTTCCCAGGATGCACCGGCGGCGGCTTCCCTCTTCACGCTTGCGCGGCGAAGGAGGCGAGGCGCGCGGTTATTCGGTGTCATAAAATGGCGGCGTGAAAGGCGACAAGCGTAAAGTTGATTTGGGTATAAAACTAATCATTTGTTGCAGTTTCGAGATCCTGGATATCGGCGTCGCTGCTGGGGGCAGTTGGGGACTTGTTTCGTTTGGGATAAAGGTGTGTTTGCTGGTGTCGCGCTTGTTATTGCCCGGTACCAAGGCGGTGAAACGGCATGGATGTCTGACGACACCGGTAGTTAAAGCCAGAAAAGGTGAAGCTAGTAGTTTACGGAGCGGGATAGACAGATGGTGAATAAATGCGTTTTTTAAGCAGTGTTACAGCTGAAGAGTAGCCTCAAGGTTTTATCGTGGCTGAGTTTGCGTATAAATGCAGTGAGGTTTGTGATGGGCTTGATGATACGTTAATGGTATGGTCAAGTGCTTAAGATGGCTAACTAAGTCAACTACTAACAAAGTGTTCAGAATAATTTAATTTCGCTTTATATTCTGGAACAATAGTGTGTCTAGTTTCCATTTATTTCGTTTTGAGTTTTAATGTAGACATTCACATCAGATTTATGTCTATTTATCGTGTTATAAAGTAAAAACAATCTCTTGTTTTTCGGTCACCTTTTAATAACTTTCTCTTATGTCACTGTTCTTGTTATAGCTAGAAGTATTATGGCACCTTTTATGTTTTTTTATGTCTCAACGGAATGAGTCTTGCCAATGCTTGTATTGGTTGTTTACCGGGCGAAAAAGTTTTATAAGGCAAAAACGACACTACTATCCATTCAGCGGTTGTGTTCACTTTAAATTTGTAGAACTAGGATTGTATCGTTTTATCCTGGGCCACCCAGAAACATTTGAAATGACTTGGGTGTTTGATGCAGTCATGTGAAACAAAGTCTGTATGATTATAACCGATGTAGGGAACGTTCTGCATGTTCGACTGAAACTCTGCGTTCATTTTAAAGCGATCAGAGCTGTGATGGCGAAGAGGATAGCAGATAAAGAGTTAACCGACCGGAATTGGGATCAAGAAGATGAAGGAGAAGAGGTGAGGTACAGGCGACTTCGCCACCCACCCCCAAGATTGATTTGGTGCAGGCTGAAATTGTCATGTTGCCTGTCTTGAGTTGCCCAGTTTGACTTCTGGATGACAGACAGTGTGAGGTCATGCCATCTTAGTCTGCACATTTACAGATGATCCAGCATGTAAAGCCCAGAATATGTCTGAGCACATGAGGGAGTTCAGATAGGGGAAGCTCCAATTTATCTGTAATGCAGCAGGGGTGTGTGTGGACTAGGGGCCTGCATTACAAAGTGCAATTCCTTGCTTAGCCGTATACCTTGTTGGATTTAAGGTAGCCTGTGCTAATTGTAAGTATACAAAGATAGAGTCTATTTAAACTGGGGAATGTTAAGTCTGACAAGGTAGCAAGAAATCCCGCCTTGTGACACGGACCCCAGATATTTCATTCCCACTACCTGCATAAAATCATGGTCGTTATTTTAAGATTGTTTTCCACCATTGTGGTGAGGTGAACCTCATAAGCCTGTTCTATGACACCCTTTTATGTACAGCTGTACATTTCATATATATATATATATATATTTTTTTTTATCCTATATTATTTTTCCTTACTAGCTGCTCGGAGTGACGAGGGTTACATGACACTGTTGTATGTGTACGACTGTGTACGTGACAAATAAACCTCTTGAATCTTTAATTTTTCTACATTGAAATACCCCTCCCATAGCCTGGAACGTTCTCCCTTGCAAGTGAAGATGTACTGAAGAACCGGCCAATCAAGAAGGCCAAACGCAGAACCATGGCGACTGAGGTAACGCCCCACTGTTTGTGTCCAGAGATTGTGAATGCATGATGATCATGTCCGGTCGGATGATGGGATGTTCAGAGAGCCCACGTGTGTCGGCCTAGTAGGAAAGTAGGAAAATGATCCTCCTTGCTGAACTGTCCCTCTCTCTCCGTAGGGTGAGGGCGGAGGTGCTTTCAAAGGCTTTAAAGGTTTTTCAATGACCTCAGTGGGGACAGGGGCAGGTCCAGCCTCATTTTCAGGCTTGGGGAATGGCACCGGCTTCAAGGCCCTGCCCAGTCTGACCAATGGGAATGGTGGTGCAGTTGCACCGCCCGCCCTCTCTACACTTGGCTCCACCCCCACAGCAAAGACCACCACAGGTAGGTACTACTAGTCTGCTTGATAATTGGTTCTGGGTTTGCCAGATATTCATGGGGTGAAGTTGGATCTTAACCATATCCTCTTCCGTTTTAATTGGAAATCAGGGCAGTTTTACTCTGTATTACTCTAACGCCTTTTTATTTCTGATCTTATTGATGGTTTGGCTTCACATTTCATGGAAAAATCCGTGCCTGAAACTTTGCTTGTTCACTTTCAAAGTAACTTTGCCCGTAACTGTCAAATCTGACTGGACCAGGTCCAGTGCCCTCCTAGAACTTTCCCCTTCTGTTGTTTGGGAAAAAAAAAACTTTTGAGTTGCTTTGAGGTTATGCTTCATGGGCTGTTAACTCTCACCTTCGGTGTGTTGCAGCAGAATTTTTATCAGATGTCACAATGACTGTTTCTGCATAACTCTACATTTGGCTCATATTTATTGTAGTTTCTTTTTGTACAGTTTCTATTACCAGTGTCTACTGAAAGCTGGATAGGCTTTGACTGCTATTAACTTTAATGCTTATCAGTCTGCAGTGCATGATCATGCTTGTATGATGAATTTTGGCTACCCTCTTTGCAGTGTATGCGCTGATGACTGAGCACAGTCCTCCCTTTCTAACAGAACTGGAGAAATGACTCAGTTTGTGTTTTTTCAAACATTGCAGTGACTAACTGGTAGTTTTCTGGAAATATACTGGAATGTGTATTTTACTGTAGAAGCTAAGAACACCTTGTTTTTGTGAAGGGTCTCAGACAGGTTTCAGACCCTGAGATGAAAAGTTTACTTCTCACGTTTACTTACCTTCTCATTCTCTTTTCTGTCATACTTCTAATATTTTTTCCCTATTATACGTTAAAATTAATCACTGTGGAATAATACTGCGAAGGGGAAGATGGAGGCGCAGGAGGTAGTGCTATCGTTTGGCACCCAGAGGGCTGCGGGTTTCAGCCCTGGTTCCTCCTGACCTCCTGATCAAAGTGTCCTTGAGCAAGACACTAAACCCCTAATTGCTCCCGGTGAGCAGGTTGGCACCTTGCATGGCAGCGTTTGCCACCGGTGTGTGGATGGGTGAATGTGAGGCATGAATTGTAAAGCGCTTTGAGTACTCGTAGGAGTAGAAAAGTGCTATATAGATGCAGTCCGTTTATCATTTACCAAAACCTCAAGTAGGGCTGAACAATTTATCGATTTTTCAAATAAAATCCTTATTTGAGAAAACCAGATTAGCATCACAAAGGCTGCGATTTAGGGTATGCATTATACAGCACCTCTGACCCATGAGAGAATAGTTTTACAAATTCATGCCGTCATCCTTGTGTGTCAATCTAACCAATCAGAAGTGCTGTGCTCCTCGTGTGCCTGTCATGCTCACCAATCGGAAGTGGCTCAAGGCATTCACATTTGAAAGTGATACATGCAGCAATCGATTGTTGTAACAGTGCAAACGCGTACTTATTCTATGCGCATTTGTGCTGATATAACAAAAAACTATTGTGCTTTTTAACCTTTATATGCTAACTTGTGCTTCATTTTTTGTATAAAGTTGAAGTGCAAGGTAATCTGTTGGTGCTAGTCGCTAGCATAATAAGCTGCTAACCGTTAGTCCCTCTGTAAACTGGGGGACCTGTATTCATCAATATATATCGATATAATTAGCACCACCAGCTTCTGCAAGCTGCCTTTCAAATTGAGGCTACTAACTTCATAAAACACTTGAATTGTGCAAAAGGAGGCGATGAGTGGTAGAAAATGGCAAAAATATTGAGACGGTTGAACATTTCAACTTTAGAACTCACAATGTTTGCATTGTGCAGTATTTTCTTTGAATCTGAAGTTGCGATGCTCCCCAACTTTCAGTATTTCCTGCTGTTTTCTACTCGTCTCTTCCATTTGATTTTTCCCATTTTCATTTTTCTTCTTCACTCCATACCCTAATAGTCTTCTCTCCCGGTGCTCCAGTTTAATATTGTTCCGGCGCTGCTGTAGTCTGTGCATAATAGTACAGAGGATCATAAAGCCAGTGATCGAGGCAGAGAATATGCCTGGAGGATTTTTATGAATCACATTATTTGAGTAATCGTTTCAGCCCTACTGTGGAACCCGCCTGTGTCCTGAGTTGGTTGTTTCCAGTAAAATCCAAGTTGACTCCCTCCTTTTGGACTATAGAGAACAAAGAAGCTGGCATGACTTAGAGAAGTGTGTTGAATGTCAGCTGTCTCTTGGGGTATTAACCAATTATTGACAATCCATCTGCATTCTATAACTGTTAATCCACTTGAGGCCAGCCATGATCATCTCGGGAAGCAGGGGACACGAGATAGGGGGCACCTTGGAGAAGATGGCAGTCCATTTCCCATCGCTGTCAGTATAGCGTGTAAAGTGGCTTGACTGAATCTTGAACAGTAGCCTTTTTATTGTGGTTTTCTGTGCCGCTGTGTCCAAACAGGATACCTGCCTTTTCAGGCAGGGTTACAAAATGCGCATTAAAATGCCTGCGGGTTGACGTATGCGAGGTGCCCGGCTGAGACTGTGTGTGCTGCACCATCTGCCTCCGCCCCCTCCTCCAGAGAGGTGGTTGTCTGCTGCAGCGGTTTGGCATGTATGCTGCCAAACAGCTTGGTGGCAGTCTCGCAGTAGGGACGCAGATGCCTGATGTGGCTGTGTGCCGTCTATTGGAACAGATGCCGAGAGAGGAGCACCATGGTCCTGGAGCTGTTCATTGACTGTAGCTTTATCAGGAAGGAGGGGAAATGTAGAAGCTGAGCTCTGTTACTCACTCTGTTAATCCCCCCACCCCCCCTCACTCAGGCTCATTGGCGTTCAACGGCCCCACCTCTTCCCAACCCCCCGGCACTGACGTGGGCGGCAGGCAGCCCAATGGCCCCGCCCCAAGTGCAGCTCAGAGTCCTCAGAACAGCCGGGAGTACAGCCGGCAGCTGACGGCGCTCAACTACTCTGTGCGCGACTGGATCACCAAGCACGTCAATGACAACCCGCTGTGCGACCTCAACCCCATCTTCCGCGACTATGAGCAGCACCTGGCCAGCATCGAGCGGCAGTATGGTGGGGGCTCGGAGGGCGAGGCAGCCAAGCAGGGGGGCTCCCAGCCCGCTGGGGCCGTGGTGGCTGCCCCTGCTCCTGCATCCTCCACCGGAGGCAGCAGTGGGATAGCTTCCTTGCCAGGGGCAACTCTGCTCGCTCAGGAAAAAGAGAGCACTGCCCCGCAGACGGTTCCATCCGGCGTCACGTTTAACTTCGGCAAGAAGGTAGATACCTCGCTCTTGGGTCCCCTGGGTGCTGGCGGAGCGGCCAGCTTCTCCTTCTCCACCCAGAGCTCCTCCTCCTCCCTCTTCACGGCGAGTGGCTTCTCCTTTGGCGGCGCCAAGCCAGAGGCAGCAAACAGTGCAGACGGGAAAGGTAAAGCCCCCAGTGCCTGTGATGGGATGCCGATGCTGGCAGGGTTAGGCTGGAGGGGGCAGGGTTATATGCAGAAGTCTGCGACACGGTGCCCTGATGAAAACCCTTTAAGTGGCCTGTTGCTGTGCCTGCGCCCCGACAGTGCAGTTTCTCAGTGGTTCTGTTTTTTTTTTTTTACTACTTTAAATCAGTATTTGTTTCCTTTTTTGCTTGCTAAGATGTTATTAATCTTCATCTATCAATCGTAGCTGACATCAGGTTATTAGTGATGAATATGTGAATGTCATTTGTGGCCAGTGTCTTACCGCACTGATGCTCCGGAGTTGGCATAAGAAGTTTAAAGTTCCTGTCAGTCATGCTGTTCATCTCAAGTGGGCAGTTTGCTGCATGCTTACCCAAAGTAATTAGTATCACGGTATAAAACCTGCGGCCCTCCAGTTATCAGGGATCTTCCTGAATCACGTTTCCATCCCTGACGCTTATGGCTCTGTGTCGTCCCTCCCTCCATGCAGATGAGAACGGAGGAGCCGAGGAGGAATCGGAGGAGCCCCCGAAGCCTGTGGTCACGGAGGTCAAGGAGGACGACGCGTTCTACTCCAAAAAGTGGGTCTCTGTCCGAGCATGACCGCAAAGGGGCGGA
>JAODKF010000068.1:28075110-28098796 GCA_026779585.1 Mormyrus proboscirostris | reverse complement strand
GTTCAGGAAGATGATGGCAGCAGCACGCATTAAGCATCTGGAGTGTTCAGGAAGATGATGGCAGCAGCACGCATTAAGCATCTGGAGTGTTCAGGAAGATAAACCGCAGCATACATTAAACATCTGGAGTGTTCAGGAAGATGATGGCAGCAGCACGCATTAAGCATCTGGAGTGTTCAGGAAGATGATGGCAGCAGCACGCATTAAACATCTGGAGTGTTCAGGAAGATAAACCGCAGCATACATTAAACATCTGGAGTGTTCAGGAAGATAAACCGCAGCATACATTAAACATCTGGAGTGTTTGGGCCGCTTGAAATGCTTGAATGCAAATTCATGGGAAAAGGAGAGAGACGTCTTATAATCCTTTATATACACTATTCTCTAAGGGTGTCATTAGCCTGCATTTACAGCAGAGCCATCTACAGCTTTCCTCCTAGAAGCATTGGATAAACTTGCTACTAACCTACTTGGTAACTGAAGGATGGGTCCCCTCATTAGTTACTGTGAAGTTTAGCTGCCTCCTCTTTCCTGCCTCTTAAGTAACGTGATTTATGAATAACATCAAGAGTAGATGCGTTACACATTGTGTATGAAAGGTTTTTTCTTGGTGGCGTGTTTACTTGAAGGTGTGTCTGGTCACTTTCTGTCCTGACGTGGGTGGATTCAACCTGCAAGATTAATAAAAGTAATATGCTGAAGCAGCTATGAGTCATAGCTGGGATAGTTTCTGATAACTTGTATTTTAGGGAATTAGGAGAAAAAATTCAAATTATGACAACATGCACATGGATTTATGTCAATATATAAAAAAATGTTTAAAGCATTTGAACTGTCACCACAAAACAGGCTCTTCCAGAATGAACATCTTCCTGTCTGTATACATCAGCATAAGCATACAAATTAAACAAGGAAAGGTGAGAAATTACTGGAAAACAGTTCTTAATGCTGCTCAAGCGTCCTGGTCCTTAGATAGCAAAATGCTCAGATTACACATCGGTCGCTGTGGTTTTTGCAGTTGGTTTTGCTCAGCTCTCACAAAGCAGTTATAAGTTTCGCTCAAGAGGACGTTTGCTTCTGAGCAGTAGAATGAGAAGCCAGGATCCTCATAGGACCCATTACAGGTGTATATCACTGGACGGAGTTAAGTTGGGATAGTCGGGAAGGAAGCTCAGATCATTAAAGGGGTTCTTCAAGCACTGGTTTTCTGAAGAGTTCTGGGTCAGCCAGTGCACAGTTGTACTAGAGACCACGGGACTATGGCCAGCGTACTAACATGGCTGCTCCTCTGTGTGCAATGCTCCCAGGAGTTGTGCTTTGGCGTCTCTAAGTACGGTGTCCGTCTGCAGCCCATGGCGTGTACTTTGGCGGTCCGTGTCCAAGTGTTCTAGATGCTGTTTCCCCTGCTGGTGCAACGTTCTCCTCTGGTGGGCTTCCATCCGTTGGCATGACAATGACCAGTTGGGTAAGCTTACATTCTTCCTCTTCCATCCGTGGGAACAGCGCATTTCTGCCTCAGCCTGAAGGCACTCCTGTCCACCGTAAAAGGCAAAGTGAACTTAAAAAAAATTGCGAAGCTCTCTCAGAAATGGAAAGCTCAGTCAAAGTGACTGGGAGATGCTCAGGGACATGTTACAGATACAAAACTTTAGTCAAACTTTTGCCGGTGAGTATTCAACAGAAACAGATGTGGCTGAATGAAGTATCGTGAAGGATGGTTCATGTTGCTCTCAGAATGATACTACTTTATAAAACAAAGCTTGGATTTTATGAATGGGTACATAGTTGATCATGATATGGAAAGTCAACTAAATAGAGAAGATAATTACAGTGAAACACCATGTCCATATTTTGTTACACCTCATGGGTGGGCATTAAAGTATAGGAGACCCACCCACCCATCCTCTAGTGACTACTCCTGGTCAGGGTCATGAGGAGTACAGAAAATAACAGTATAGCTTTGCTGTCCTGTTAACTGCCTCTGCTGTGAGTTAAGCATCTGCCGTTACCTGAGGTTCAGGAGACAGGAGTGAATGTTCAAGTACAAGTTCATTGACTCAAAAATATCCAAAGTTTCTCTTCAGCTCAAGTTAGTAAAACCGTAAGCTTGTCAGGAGGATGTACATGAATTCACTTTACTGGATGTTTATTTTTGGAAAATACCGGAGTGCAGTGACTCTGGTTCCACCAACCGATTAACTGTACCTGCCTTAACTTACCATACCCCTCTGATGGTTTTTCTCCTTGTAGAGAGAGGAAATATGCCAAAGCACAGGACAGGAAGTGCGCAGGCACTCTACCCATGTGCACTATCACAGTTAATACTTTCTGTACATAGCATATCAAATAAACATCAGTTTGTGATATTTGGGTTTTAGCAACATTATTAACAACTGTCCTATTAGCGTCCTATTTACTCAAATTGCTCTCATAATATGTCCTTATAATTACTCTCAGTGTAAATTCCCTATGCACATAATGTGTTAACATTAAAGTTTAAAATACTTCATTGAAAAAGAAACCTCTCTATAAGTGAGGCTGCCGTAAAAGATTAGCAGGGATACAATACACATACTGCCTAGTTACATTCAACTAGGTTAACAGCAGTTAATATACAGTAATCCAACACTGCTGATATAAAGAAACCAAAAGACACCAAACGCCAGAACACCGAGCGTAACCCTTAAAGGTACATCCCTAAAAAAGGAATCCTGTGTCAAAAGTACAACATAGTGCAAAAGCTACACAACACAGCCACCTAAAGGCCTTTCCGAAAGGTTAGTGGCCGAGGGGCAGGTATTTACAGGAAAGTACAGACGTTGCCTTCGGATCGAAGTTTAATAAACGGCGTATCAGTGGAGGGCTACAGATAATCCCAACAGGAAACTGCAGAACGGTTAGAATCAACGAATGGGGTCTGTCGCTTCAGACGGCCTTGTTCCTCCTGTGAACAGGTGTCAGGTGGCAAAGGTAGAGAGGCACTTCTGAATGGCTGGTTTGCTATTGTTTCCCCCTGTTCTTCATCGTGAAACACTGCCTTGTCTTCCTGTTGCACTCTTTTTGGCTTCCCGTCTTGACACTAGGTGGTAGTGTTGTCTGTGGCCTGATGCAATTAGGCACTTGGCAGTGAGGAAGTCATTTGCAGCTTCTGCTATGTCATCAAGATGGGCTTTTGTCTCACTTCCAGGATATCTGGAAACAAGAAAAAATCATTTTTAATGATTTTGTTCATAATTAAATTCTGATTTAATTTATGCAACATTAGTCTTGGAAACGGCACAAATGTAACCCTGAAACTACATTTTGTGCAGTTTTAACTAAACAATATACATTTTCTGATATTCTTTTTCTGAAGGTTTTTTAATAAGTGGACTGTTATTGGAATTCTACAACTGGCTGACTTATGTATAGCTTTAGTTTGATGGCAGTAGCAAACACAGATTATTTCTGATCATGATCCAAGGCATAATCAACAATTAGTCTCACTTCTTTGTCTAAACTTGGCAAAGTTTCCCTCACTAAAACCTCTTAGGGCAGGGTTGTCAAACTCCAGTCCTGGGGGGCTGGAGCCCTGTGTAACTTAGTTCTTTCCCCCTTATACCACAAATGATTCAGCTCAAGAGTTGTGTGGTAATTAGCACAAGGAGTTGAATCAGGTGTGTTAAATGACGGTAAACCAAAAACTGTGCAGGGCTCCGGTCCCCCAGGACTGGAGTTTGACACCCCCGTTTTAGGGTGTACTCACAATTATTCTGCCTCCCCAGTCTCCCATTTTTCTGCACTCACGGTTCGCTTAACGTTCAGGGCCCGAGCACGCTTTTGTCATCACCGTGCAACTTGTGCTGAATAAGCAACACAGGAAATGGAGTTCCTGATTTAAGTCCTGATTTTGCGGCTTATTTGGAGTTGTTTTGGGCGTGATCATACGCGGCCCTCTATTGATTTATCATGCAACGCAATGATTTTCATTTAAATCGTGCTGCACGTATAAAAAGATAGTTCTGTATTTTACCAAATATCTTTTTTGTGCGTTGCATCCAGTTGTTCCTGGATACTCTCGTCAGCCCAGATTACCAGCAAAGGCTGCACCTCTGCCACAAACCAAAGTGATCCCTTTGCCGCCATGTTTACTATATGTTTTCCTTTCAAGGACATTAGATAACAGATGTAAAAATCTGTCCAGGTGCCAGTTTTTCAGTACTGTACACCTAAAATATTAATGAGAGGTGTATTGTGATGCCCAAAAGTTAGTAATCTGTATAAATTCATTTTCAACCTTATGTTTATTCAATTTGGTTAGCAGAGCACACCGCATGCTGCTGTTTGGTATCATTGAAGCGATCTGCACTGATGTGGTTGTAAAGAAAGGGACACAACATCTTTTAAAAAAAGGAAATATTTTGAAATAATGAAGTACAAAGATGTCGGTGGTATGTCAGAGCTTTTTGCAGTTTAAAGTCTGAAACGTTTATTATACATAACAAAAACCCGGCTTCCAGACTGATTTTTATACCTGTTATCTAAAGCCCTGTAAATGTTTGTCACTCCCTGATCTGTATGGCCTACCAGATTTGTTCCTTCCGGGTCTGGTTCATGTATATATTTCACACATGTGCACATACCTGTGCCAGTCGCATCCATGATGTCATGTCGTTATTCCATGTTCGAGCATGTTTGCCGATCACACTATGCATACCATGCCCGAGTACAACTGAACGGAGCCCCAGCCCACCTTTTCAAACAGGCCTGGTCATGGTACGGAGCCAGTTTGGATCACCAAGTGTGAGTACATCCTTAATTTCCACTTCAGGGCCAAATACAACACACTTTGCTGATTATGAACACTAATCACCATTAGGATCAGAGCCACCTTTCCCACTGTGAACCTCACCTGTGGTGATTCGATGCACGGGTAGTGTGACATAGGTGAGGTGGGCGTACAGCAGGAAAATGTCCTCAGTTCGGTTCAGTTTGAGCCAGGAACCCACGAGGGAGCGGCCCGTGCCTGACAGTGAACGGGAGCGCAGGTTGGTGGCCTTTTGAAGATCTATCGGTAAAAAGAGACGATCACCCCGTCAAGCAGTTGTTAGGCAAAGAATCAAGAGAATCAAGGTAGACTAAGGACAAGGCAGATTTGGGTCCCCCATTGCATCTCAGCCTTCAAACCCTACAGAGATCCCCAAGCTGAATCATTAGTTGCAGTTGGACTATCAATGTAAAACATAAAAGCATCTCTATTCCTGTAGGAAAGTGGGATGATACCAGCTAAGCTAGTCAAGCAGCAATAAGCGAAAACAGGCCTTTCTTCCATGAAGCACGGAGGAGACAGAGAGGGATCTGTCTTGATAGCCCCCCTCACCTCCTCCACTGTCCTCACGGTAAAATTCCTCGCTGTCATTGGCGGAGTGTGACTTCTTCATCTCAGCAACGTAGCTGCGCGGCAGCTTGCGGCGTAGGGAGGGGGAGAAGAAGGAGGGCCGGTTCCTCTCCGGGGTGGGTGGTGTGCTGAAGGAGGTGACCTAAGACAGTGACAACATGGGTGGAGCAAGAGGATGTGAGGCGGAGGATGGGGTTAAGGAGTCAACGTTGCTTATAGCTTCCTCATTAGCTCCGAAAAAAGAAAACCCACATTGGGAAGATCCTGTGAAACTTAGCACCTGTTTTATTGGCACTTACACTAATCAACTCTCTAAACCATACTCTGTAGCTCCTCCTGTTGGTGGTGTTGTTGGCATGGTTACATCGGCAAAGCTGGTTTTGTAAGGACCAACTGGACAAGCTTTTGAATCCATGAAATCAACAGCTTCAAGCTATCGTTGACAAGTTGGTCTCAGACTCTGTTGTCTGGTGTCCTAAAAGATCCGCTTTAATTGAAGGTCTGAATGATAGCTAATCCGAAAGACATCAGTCTAGGGAAATACCAATACGCAACGGCAGAAGCAAAGTGGATCATAACGCATTGGAGCATGGCAAATGGAAAGCAAGCCAGCTGTAGTCCCAGGATGAACCTGGCAGCAGAGACAGACATGAATATTTGAAAGGCTCAGTCTTTGGTTTCCATTTGCATGAGTCTCCAGTGAGACAGACGGGAGTTAGGTTCAGAGGAGAGCTCAGCACATTACAGCAGATTCATTTGCGTGACTGGTTGTGTAACACATCCTTCTGGATTAGCGTAAATGAGCAAGCATGTCCAATAGGCTATGTTTAACAGGACTTGTGGGTATGGGTAGAGGAGTGAAACCGTCAGGGTTACAGACCCGCTCGTGCAGGGGCGAGTCCATGTCCTCCTCAGTGTTGCAGGGCGAGGTGTCTCCGGTTGGCACGCGGCTCACCGCCATCTCTGCGTGGCCCTTCCCCTGGGGTCCTTTCATGCGGACAAACTCCATGTTGTTGTACTTGTAGAAGCCAAAGGACACTCTCTGTGCCATCTTGGCTGCCACACTCACCTGTGCACATGAGGAAAGGGAGTCAAGCTTAATGAGGGCCTCCACATCTCCACCTCTTCATTCTTGCAGTTACCGGGCATGCGCATGATCGACGTGCCAAGAATAACGTCTGGTACCTATTTTGTGCTGAGGATGCATGCTAGAATATATCTGATCATCTTATATCATATCACATTCAACCAAAACATTCATCCTGAAATAGATGCAGAAACAAACCGAATAACTGAGTCAAATTTAAGGTGCATATTTTTGGAAAATCTCTTGGGTCTGCATGCAGAAGAGACCCCACTGCACTGACAAGCTTGGTCTCAGGGATGATTTACGTTTCAGAGACAGATTTGGGTGACATAATGGCTCTGTGATCTATTTTAGCTTTATCTCACTCCTTGCAGTAACTAAAGGGACCAAAAAAACACTGAAAAAATGACTTGGATTGAAGGGTAATTTCGAGAGCTGATGGATTAACACATGAGGTCACACTTTTACAACGAGAGTCGGGAGCTTTCTCAAGTTTATCATTCACTTCTTCGGATTCTGAGTTTATAAAATCTCTGTATCATCTCACCTATGAAGTTTCTATGGCTCAGTGTTACACATCAAAGCCTATTTATACACCCTTGTGCAAATTAATCAAAACAAGCTCAACATAATAACATTTCAATATATAATATGACGACCTCAGTTTTTTTAGTAGCATACGGATGCAATTTGGCATAAAATCCAACATTTCTGAGCCATCTTTGGTGATCTTGGGGGTCCCAGTACCACACTTAACACCAGAATAAGCTTATCTTTTGTGGTACGGTCCATTCCACAAAGGCGCTGCTTGCAGATTGATCACGGATGCTCTACAGGGTTTAAATCCAGAGTTTCCAGGCCAGTCCTGAACCCTGATTTTCTACTTGTTGATGAAATTCCTCAACCTTTTTAGAATTTAGAATTTGGTGATTAGTGGTCATTGTTAACACACCACAGCACAGCACACAGTGCGCAACAACGAAATGTGTCCTCTGCATTTAACACATATGCGCTATTGTGACATAGCAGGGGGCAGCTAATTCAGCGCCCGGGGAGCAGTGCTTGGAGATACCCTTGCTCAGGGTACCTCAGTTTTTCACATATGATATGGGGTGAGATCATGCTGAAAGATGGCTGACCCATCAGGAAATGTAACAATGATTTCCCACCCCAACACACTGAAAAGGTGACTAATGAAGGCATATTGTTGGCCTTCCAGAATGAGACTGAAAATCAGATTACAAAAACATTACTACTTGTCTCAATTCATTTGCACAAGGGTTATACATTCTAGACAAGAACATGAAATGTTTGATATGGCTTCTGATTTAAGATGTACAGTATTGAGTTTTATAAGTAAGTTAAGCACTTTTGGCTGTCCTGTCCTCAGCTCGATGTTCTGGGTATGTTCTGCAAAGACAACCAGCATGGTTGGGCTCTTACCCGGTTGTCATAGACCTTCCTGAGGGCCTCATACCGGATGGACCCCTGGAAGATGACGCCCTGGAAGGTGTTGCTCTTGTCGCTGGCCACCAGCTCCACGCAGACCATCTCACCCTCCCCCACTGTCATGTCGCCGAAAGCCTACCACACTCGACAGGTTTCAGCATGTGACTGTACTGTTGTGCCACATATTTCACGGTTTCACTACACTACACCAGGGATGGGCAATCACATCCGCAAAGGGCCGGTGTGTATGCAGGTTTTTGGGATAACCTTTAGGTCAGCTGATCACATCCAGGTGTGAGGACTCTTCAGTTAATCAGTCCTCTAATTACAGGTCTAATTAGAGCAGTGTTTCCCAACGTGGTCATTGGAGACCCACAGACAGTCCACGATTTTTCTCCATCCCAGACCTCGGAGGGAGCAAAAACACGGACCAACTGTGAGTCCCCAAGGACTGGATTAGGAAACACTAACTTAAGGTGTTGCAGTGAAAACCCACACACACAACAGCCCTTTCTGGATAAGATTGCTACCCCAGACCTCGTAGGCAATACACCAGTATGTGTATATGTCACATGTTAACTGCAATTTCAACACAAAGGCTAGTAGCAGTTCATCATGTGACCCTACTGCTTCCACATCTTTTAGCATATGCATACATGATATATAGTGGTACATCCACCATTGAACATTTTAAGAACTATGAACTGTTGACCAAAGTGTCTGGAAGAAGGTCCACTTAAGGATACTACAGCAAGAAGTGCATCTAAAGCCTATCATGGCATATGGGCTGCAAAAACCAGTCAGGAATGACGCCTCCAACTGTCATGTGAGTATTGAGTAAGAGGGAGCTCCGTATCCCTCACGGGCGAAAACATCATGCAGTGCTTCATTATCACTATCATAGTCACTATCACGGTCACTATGGGAGAAACCTGATTGGATTATCCCCACACATGGGCATTACCTCCTCAAAGTTGTCGATCATGAAGAAGATGTTGGGGTAGCTAATCTTGGACTCCTCGCCTTTGCTGTCCATGGGGTGCTTACTTGGAGAGGCGAACACTTGCTGTGTAACGGAGGGAAGATGTGACAATCATGGTTTTGGGGCACAGGTGATATCACATGATGCGGTCAACTTTAATCTTTTCAGTGTTAAAAAAGCTTAAAAAAAGTAATTCACAAATATTGCGAACGTTTCAAATTCAAAGTGATCATGTGATCGGACTCGCACCTGCGACTTCTTCTTGTGGATGTGTATGTCGCCAGCCTCTGAGCGCGTGCAGACGGCACAGGTGACCACATAGTCCAACTGGGGGACAGTGACTAACAGCCGTGAGCTTACATGCACAACAGAATATCCCTACAGGCAACCTATGATGAATGCACATAATATATCGATGTCTGGCAGCAGACATATATATTGTAGAAAAACATTTACAGGAGAAATTCATTTCAAAATTAAGTATAATGCCCAAGATCAAAGCCCCAGTTCCCTCACTGCTGTTTCTTAAGCTATTTCATAACCATGGATGTGTTAAAGCCATTAAGTCCCCTTGTCTACCTTCAACCCCCCCCCCCCCCCAAAACACAGCCTGTGCCTCCACTGGCTGAGCCCACACCACAGAAAAGCACATCTTTTATTTACATACTTAAATGTCTTCAGTACCTTCTGCAGAATGAGGTTCAGGTAGACACTGTCCTCCCAGTCGATGTCCGGGTCTCCCAGTCCGGGCAGTTTCTTGGAGTCCCTCCTGTATACCTCCACCTCAACCTGGCAAGAGGAAAAAGGGAGCAGCACCTCCGTAAATATGAGTGCTACTCTCATCTAAAACTAGACCCTGTCACTTGTTATTTAAAGAGAAGGACATCTGAAATAGGAACACATTTTTCACTGAGACATTAATACGATAAAAGGTTAACAATATGATGGATGGAAAATCTTAATTCCCATACAGGAGCCCAAGAAGAAGAGTCTAATTTCTGTGTAATAAAAATTTTTTATGAAATCAAAGAGTAACAGAAATCAGCAGAGAGAATTTGTTCTATGAGAAGAACAAAGCATGGTTTTGTGGTTATTTATTACAGTGAATGTGGAATTCTGAGCCAATCTCTGACTGGCAGCACACTGTAAGACATGAAGAGAGGAAAATGGGTGGGGGATTTGTTTTTTTTTTTTGGAATTAAGGTCACCTTCATCGATAGATAGGTGACCTCATCCGCCTGACAGTGCTTCTTTGTCATGGAGAGGGATCCTCTCCCCAACTGTGGCAATTACGCAACCACCCCCACCCTCAAGAGCACCCACAAACAAAACCTCATTTAAAAACCACGTCTGGAATACAGCCATAGCTCACCACCCCCCCTGCAGTATCATCAGTTTACCCAGAAGACACGGCGATATTATTTTTATTTGGTAGACATTTTGCTTGGTGGGATATCATACATCCATGCACATAATCAGTAATATGCTGACGCTGCATTTGTTGAGCTTGGAACTCATCCGTCCAAAATCAACTAGAGGTCACTGGCTTCAGCTCAAGGGGTTTCAGTTCAATTTGGAACACAGAGGTGACTGTAGATGACATCAC
This sequence comes from Mormyrus proboscirostris, assembly GCA_026779585.1. Classification (NCBI taxonomy): domain Eukaryota; kingdom Metazoa; phylum Chordata; class Actinopteri; order Osteoglossiformes; family Mormyridae; genus Mormyrus; species Mormyrus proboscirostris. The sequence goes on along the minus strand of JAODKF010000068.1, from coordinate 28,088,295 downwards.
CTGCACTCTGATTGGTCGGCTGTCCCTGTCCCACCGGCAACTGTTGCTGTTCATGTCACCATATTAGACTGAGCTTCTTCCAAATCCACCATTAAGCCAAGACCGGCTGTTTTGTTTCCCAGCTCTTATCCGCCCACACCGATGGGACATATATGCTGCCATTTCACACGGACTGGGACCATACGCTCAACACTGAAGCAACAGTCACAGTTAGCATGTAAATACACCTTGCCCCAAAGCCATCCTCATGAGCCTTTGTGATATAAAGTCTACTTCTATGAATTAAGGTCATGAGACCTGGGAGATTCAGGAGAGAGAAATGATTGACAGGCAGGGAGAGCACCAGGACAAGACAGTGACCCGATTTGACGGGCCTGAAGACCACAGCGGAACATGACAAACCTGCACAAATATGCTAACTTTTGTTAGCATTTGCCATGACCATCTGTGGCTATGAAACTGCACTATGAAAAAACACAATAAAAAGAAACCACAGCTCAATATTTATTCAGCTTTAAAATGTAATAACAGCTGTCCCCAAAGAAGCCAATCAATACAATAACCTTCAAACCTGGTCTAAATTTGAGCTTTTGCTAAGTAAATTCAACCTCCGCTCAACTCACATAGTGTGTGTGAGAGCAGCAAAAACTGGTAGCTTTAAGTGTGTGACTGAAAAGGTAAAGAGCCCCAGACATGTTTGCTCAGTTTAAGTGCTCAAACTGCACTGTTGGCCAATTCAATCAGCAATTATCAAACTAAAGGAACTGTTGCAATAAGGCCATTGATCTTGTGCCATTAAAGTGCTCTGGTAGTCCCTGGGTCGACACACATGAGGGAACATGGCCCATGCAGACCTGCCCTGTTACCATAGCAACAAAGGGCCAGCAACCCCCGATTACTTCGCATGGTCCTTCCGACTAAAGGTGGCCGGTACTTTATGGTGCGTTCGATTATTTCTCTCCAAGTCGGAACTCGGATGAAAACGAAAAATGTGACTTCCTGTCAGAAACACACCTCTTTTATGATGTTGACGTCGGACAAGATTTTGTTGTCCAAGTTGCCCCTGTGACGTAATTTCAACATGGCAGCTTACACACTCAACAGTAAATCTGTTTTAGAAATCTTTAAAAATGTTTATTTTGTTAAAGTATTAATAGTTATAAATGTAATTTCACGTGTTCGACCGTAAACAGTTTTTACCAGACTTGAATATCTCTATGAATGTTCTAAAATATTTTATAAAGCTTTTGATGTGGTTTGACTAGTTCGTGTTTCTAGTTTGTTTGTCTCTCAGAAAAAATAATCTCACTCCAAATCTCCTAAAATATAAAACAACAACACACAGCAGCGTGTTCATGGAGGCAGCCAAGTTTGTTCTGAGATGTGGGTAACTCGAATGAGAGATTGTCGGACGTGATGTCACTGAACTCGGAATTTACGAGTTCCGAGAGAAAAATGAACGCACCATTACTGTCAACCGAATTAAGGAGAACCTTTTATCTCTGAAAAGCACAAGACAGACAGACAGATACTTTATTACAATGCTACGCAGAACGGTATTTCACTCCTACTCATACGGCCCTCAAATTACCTGCACTTTGGAGGAAGTGAAATGATCATCATTTTGAATGGGGGGGGGCCTACAGCCCCTGAAAAAGTAGAGCGGGCCCTGATTATGGAGTGCTTTTACCCACACCCATGTAACGTTCAATACCGCTGCCTATCACAGGGGACAGAAGATTCAGATTCCAGATCAGATCCAGAGCATATGGACTCTAACTACACAGCCTGTCAGGGTTTCACATGAATAAATATGTGAGGTATCAGCAGTGCTCAATTGGGGTCGCTGGATGCCTCGAAACTGACATTACACAACGCCAAACAAGCCAGCAATAAAATGTCAACTGCAGAATGATGTGTTAGCTCTGCTTTGAAAAGCTGCTTTATGCAGCAAACAGCCAAGTATTAATTGATTAACTCAGTTTTCATGGTACAAACTGCCATCCAACCATGTGACTTGAAGTACCAATGGCATGCCTTCATTTCAGTGGGAAAAGTGACAGATTTTTCAATGGCTGTCTGCTCCACAGGAGCCAAAGGACCATTGGCCAGCTCAGGTCTGTGCCCTGCGGCTCCTAGCAGACCGGCCAGGCTGCTACGACATGCCGGAGGCTTTATTATTATCGTCTGCGACACATGTCGATCCGTGTATATGGCCATTCGATTGGAGCATGTCACTAGACACCAACATGTGTCCGAGGTATATCGGTCATTAACCTTCATATCACCACCTTTGCCCCATGCACAGCGAGTTCTGGCTGTTGGGTGATAACAAGCTTCCTACTGCCAGTTTGGGTCTGCATCCATTCAACATAAATGCTATTTTCCACTGGTCCAGGGTCTCCTTATGTGTTCTCCATATTTATCTATAGTATTTGAAGGAAGCCTGTTTGTAAGAAGAGTGCGACCCTCCAGGGGGCAGAGTAACAGCTAAATTGGGCTGTAAATGATGCGTTTGCTTGCTTTCGACACAGGGGCTGATATGGAGCACCTCAACTCAAGCTGAAGAAGCTTCTCAGTCTTGCAGGTGATCATCTCAGCACCAGTCAGAGCGTGTTAGGGCTATGCGGAGTTTGAGCTGAAACAAACCTGAAATGAACTGAGCGTGGCCTCAGGGAATAAAAGGAAGTAGGCATCTGTATGAGGCAGGAAATGCCAGGGGCCGAGAAAGCAGGCCGCATTTCAGTAGGCCTGCAATTAGCACAGCGGGCCGGTACGATCCAGCCTTTGTGGTTTCTTTTCACGGATCAAAGATGACTGAGCGGTAAAGCTGCCTCTGACCAAATGGTGATGCATTAGCCATTTTAGCCGGACCGTTTAATGATCCAAACGGAATCGATCCACCCCTACGGAGAATCCATCAGGGAATCTGATGGTGAATAGAGCAGCAGTGCTTAAGGACACTTTGAACTCGTTATCCTCTCACAATGACTGCATTCGCTACATGGGAGAGACAGATGGTCCACAAATCGCCAGCGCTGTACTGAATTTCCTGCCCGGGAGATTCCTGCGTTGTCTAATGCGGCACGATGCTCCTGGAAGGCAAAACTAATTATAGCTTCTGTAAGAATTTGTCCGTCGCAGGTCAAAGGGGCGCTACGCTACCACTGCTCTCTACATGGGGGCGCACAGTAGATTGGAGGGCGGATGCTCGGGAAGGATGGCTGCGTGGAATATATACGCAGTCACAGTCAGTCCCATTTTTGTGCTTTGTAGAGTTTTTTAACTAACTTTCCTACAGGCTGATTCATAGTCTCATGGTCCTTTCAATTCTGTTTTTTTTTTAGCCGTGTGTGTGTGTGTGTGTGTGTGTGTGTGTGTGTGTGTTTGTGTGTGTGTTCACCTTCTTCTCATCGATGTTCTCAGCGTTGTACGCAGGCTTCCTGCGCACATAGAAGAGCATGTCATCCTGGCGTGGAGTCCACTTCTCCATGAAGTAGGTGGAGAACATCCACGTCCAGAATACAATCCTGTCGTCCTTGAAGCAGCCTGGAGTTGGGAGAGAGGTGGGGTTGTGAACCATCAATCCACACACACACACACACACAAACACAGCATAAGCCACCAAAGCCCAGGACAATGCAGTGCTATCTATTAAAATGTTCATTATTATATGGTTTGGATCTGCAATAGACAAGTGTTAAGAAAACAACTAAGCAGCATGAAATCCCACATTTTTGCCATTTGTCTTTGGTATATATATTTATGGTGTGTCATTTCGGCCCTTAACATCCCAAATGGTTTACGTCACAACGGTGCATTACTGAGAGGCAGGACGAATTAATGTGTTTGTTCCTATAGCAACCATCATATAATTTACATTAATTCACGCCATAAGTTGGATCCATTAGGGTTTGTGCCTATATAATATAATAAAAATAAATGAATACAGTACAAAACACCCTCATGCATCTGTCAGTGTCTCTAGCTGAATTAGCAAGGTATCTGCATATCACAGACTGGGACAAATTTAATTGGATTTCTGGCTCTCTTTTTCTGGTTACGCCTGATCGCGCGTCCCTGCGTTTGTGCGGCCAGCGCGAGCCTCGCGCGCCTCCCGGGGCAGCGTCGCTAACGTCACTAATGCACGCCTTTGATGTTTCCCAGCTGAATGGGCTGGCCGACCGCTCAGGATTCCCTTTGTGCTGCCGGCGACCAGCTACACCACATCAGATAAGTTAGCACCATCGCCGACGGCAAGGCTTACATTTCATACCACACCCGTCATGGATCCATTACCTTAAAAATATTTCAAATAAATTAAATGTTTAATCCGGACTTTGTTCCCATTTGCAAGCCTAACATTACAATCAGGAAATGTACAGCAAATAAGTTGAGCAAATATAATTACACAGGAGATTATTCTATCTGGAACATGACATTTTCAGCAACCTGTTTATTCCCTTTCAAGGTAATTCAGTCTCTACATAGAAACCAGTGTCCCCCCATACCCCACCCCAACCCTCCTTGCTTTTAAAGATTTCCCCATCCACAGACATTTATGAATACATTTATATGCTGTTAAATTCATGTATCTACATGTGTAGCTACATAGCATATGCATATACATATATAAAACATTGTAATGTAAGGACTCAGGGGATTTCGATAAACCACCCTTTGCTTCCACTTCACAGCAGGTGGCATGGTGGTTGAGAACATCATTGTGACCATGTATATGAATTTATGAATATGTATGATATATTAGAAGGTTAACGGTAGAAGTATATGCACGGAAATTTTTCATTACGGGTGTTTTGATTCGGCACGTATACGTGGCGAACGACTGCAGTGTGGCGAATACGTAAACAGTGTTGCGTGTTTCCCCCGAGCAGCATTCGGAAAGGGGCGGATTAAGCGGCGCCACTACGCATGCGCACGTATGCACGAATGGGAAGCCGGAAGTTGCTAATGTCTGCACAGCACAGGTATTATTTTAACGCTGCACCATAATGCATATTTATTTTGTTATGCTTTGCATTTTTTGAGACGATATTTGTGTTACATAGCTCTAACACAAACCAAAATACAGTACAGATCGGGTACAGCTAATTTTCTAAATGTGCACCTTAATAATGGATGTTAATTTTATTTTTATTTACTTGAGAGAATATTTATTTTGAGTAATTTTAAGTAAATTTTAGTTTTTTATCAGTAGGTTGCATAATGTCAGTAATGACAGACTTTTTTTGTCATACTTTGTTCAGTAAACCACAGTTTAATAAAGAAAAAAAGAAGTAATTTATGTTTTGTTTCTTTTAGAATTAGAATTTAGTGATTAATTGCCATTTTTGACACACCACAGCACACAACAACGAAATGTGTCCTCTGCATTTAACCCATATGTTGCCAATGTGACATAGCAGGGGGCAGCTAATTCAGCGCCCGGGGAGCAGTGCTTGGAGCGGTACCTTGTTCAGGGTACCTCAGGGGTGCCTTGCTGGTCGGGGATACGAGTGCGCTTCCCTATGCAACAAGCCATCACTGCCCAAAAAAAAAAAAAAAAATGGTACCTCAAAATCAGGGGAGAGCGAGAACGCAGTCCCCCACTACCAGAAATGATGCAGTGGAGATTCCCACATGTGGGGAATTGGCAGGGGTCAGCACAGCCGCAGTGCGATGGCTGGGCCTCGCCTGGGTGAACCACCTTCGTGATCATGGTATCTCCCCTGCCAGGTAAGTAGGTAAGTTTTACCTCCGCTATACCGAAAATGTACCGAATCGTCACTTTGAAACTGAGGTACATCGTTAAGATTAGACAGACAGACAGATAAGATCCAAGTTGTAATTTTTTGTGCAGTATTGTAGCCTTTGTCTAAACTGGTCTCCCTGCTTCGTCTTAATCTGGCTTGTTTTATCCAGCACCTCTGAAAGTGAAAAATAACCGCATTCCCTAAAAAACACAAATTCAGTGATCAGGGTTATTGAGTTAGTGTGGGGGCATTTTTATGTATTCAACTGGCATTGTTTTACAAACAAAACGTGCCAATCCCCCAGCCCAGCTACAAAGCACATGTACGCTTTCCTGCGATTTGTTGTCTGGTTAAGAGATTTGGGACGATTCCAGAGAGCAGTATAAATAGGTCATGATGCCATGGTTGCTGCAGACGTGAGTGGCGGCTCTGATCACACCTGTCAACGTAAAACATAAAAGAGCGAGGCACGAGGCCTAGCTGTCCCCGCAGTGGTGCCCTGCTGCGCATGGTGTCTGAATCCTGCTTCTGTTTAGCAGATTCACATCTCCATTTGCTGCCTATCCTATGTCCCCGTTTCTCTTCCCGCAGAATGACTTCCAGGCCGCAGGGGAGGCAACTTTCGCCGGCTGATGACACCACATGTAATGTCTGTATTAATTATTCAATCTGCTGACGGACTTAGAGAGACTTAAATGATGTGCAAAATTAGGCCCTCCATCTAGGAAGTGATCCTGTAGAAGTTCACCTCCTTAACAACTATGCCCCCTGTGGGCTCACATAAGCACTGCAAGTTTGTTTGCATGTTGAGTGGGTGGTGGAGTAGCCTCATGTTTGCAGGAATGGACCTTTCTTGAGAGGAACTTCAATGTCTTTTCTTCATATTACATCATCATCTGTCCCCTCTGCTGATTGGCTGTAGCATGCACAGCTGTCAGGACAGACTTTTTATGCACACCCTCCACTAGGGCTGCTGCAAACAACTATTATTCGATTAATTAATCTATCAAGTATTTTACCGATTGATCTGAACAATGTAAAAAATTAATTCTCCTCCAGAAAATCAAATTGACTGTTTCATTAAATTTTATTTTGACAACAACAATCTGTATGTCCTTGCAGGGATTAGATAAAGGACATTGGCTTTTCAGCACTGTACAGACATTACTTACTGCCACAGTTCGATGAGCAGATTAGTATATTAATGAGATGCGGACTGTGATGCCCATAAGTTTGTAACCTGTATAAATTCAGAGTATCCTTATGGTTAACAAACTCGGTTAGCGAAACCACATGCTACTGTTCTGGTAAATCATGGAAGCGATAATTTACTGAAGTTAAAAAAGGAGCAGCTCAGCAGCCGCAGCATCGAGATATTGTGGATAAATGGTATAAGATGTTGGTGGATGCCAGTGCTTTTTGCAGTCTACATTCTGACATGTTTCTTGTTAAATGTTTTGTGGATAAATGGTATAAGATGTTGGTGGATGCCAGTACTTTTTGCAGTCTACATTCTGACATGTTTTTTGTTAAATGTTTTTTTGTTTCATTTCAATTATTATTATTATTTTTGCGCCCTGCGGTGTGTTGGCAGGGTTGGTTCCCGCCTGCGCCCGTTGTTCCCGGGATAGGCCTCTGTCCCCCGCGACCCCAGTTGGGATTAAGCGGTTTCAGAAAATGGATGGATGGATGGGTTATTATTTTCTTATGTTTGTTTTAGTTTACTATAACAACAATGGTCCCAACAAGCCCAATGTACACAAATACACAGTGACACCGTCAATCAGTGGAGAATAAGCCCAGATTCTAGACTAAACATTTTCTTGACTTATTCCCTGGAGATTCTAAAGTAGCAGTCATTTTTATGGCTTTATCAATAAATGTATTTAGTAGATACAAGAACAAAATATATTAAAAAGCTCTCCATAATAATGGTAATTTAATAAACATGAATAAACCACATTTAAGGTGGTCTTACCTTTTCTGGCGGTCAGTCACCGCGATTTGCGCCTCTACAGGGGCTCGTGCACTGCGCTAGTGCCGAAACTTTGCACAGTGTAAAACCACCTTTTTGATTTGTGATAATTTGAAATACTCCCACAATTACGTAGTGATGCTGAAGGACAACATTTGTCAGAAAGAAGTGTTTTAGAAATCACAAAGGTAATTTCATTAAAATAATTAAAACACTGCATCAATTTACAATATCGAGGTTGACGCATTTTCAGCATTTACGACATCGACTATGTCGAACGATCCTTCTGGCTCTACACTCCACTGCCAGATAGCTACAGCCATGGTTCAAGCTGCCAGGAGAATCCATTCAGATGAACACTCCTAGTGGTCTCTATCGGCTAGATATCCGCTGGGGCCTGAATCTTTAAAATGAGCGGGCCTGGTGTTGAGACAAGGGGGGGAGGGAAATCACAGACTCACAGAATCAAAGATCTTGCTTGCTGTCTGAAGCAGCATGTCCCATGCAGAGCGTTAAAGAATATGGCGTCTACTGGACAGGACGCGCAGGCGTCTACCTCATACGGTCAGACTGAGGTCTCTCAGCACTGAAAACATCACCAAGGAACCATTCAGACAACCCATATGACGCCCTGTCATGTGGGATGAAGCACTATCAGGAAACGTACAGTTTAACCTCAATAAAAGCACTTTGCATGATTAGACGGCACATTATGATGACAGGCTCCAAATTATTATTTTATTGAGATTTTTTAACCCTAAACTCACGTGGCTAATAAAATAGCCTGCAAGGTGCACAAACACACCAGCACAGTGGACATGGGGTCATAAGAAGAACTGCACCAAATATCTTTCCAGCATCATCACTGCAATGTGAGACACACAATAATCACACTGCATTTGTCGGCACTGCTCTGTGTCTGTTGACAACTTGTGGCAACGCCGCCAACTTACCAGACACTCTATTGTTAGATAAGTACTATTTGGCTAGAGTCTGCATAATTTCAAGTCCGTTTTTTAAAAAATAAATATCGAAATGTGATATTGTGCAGCCCTAGTCATGCGACTTCATGCCCTGGTACTGCTCATGCTCACACGAAGGCTGGAAACACGCAGGTTGACGGGGCACTGGTCACAGAGCAGTGAACCCCAAATGTCATGTGGTAGCTGGGCGCGGATCCTCCAGATGACTACTGCTTCAGGAGGCTGCGCATAGAGAAATACCATTTCAGAAGATTATTCTTAAAGATATAACATTTCAGGAGCCCGTGCATAGGGAAGAACCATTGCAGGAGACCACTTACAGCAGTGTACAACAGCATATTTCAGAATGCCGTGCACAAAAAAGAGCTGTATCATTTAAGGATAGAGGCCATAAATAAAGATTACACTTTATCCTTATTCCCCTTTATATAAGTTGTGTTTTGACTACAATCTTCAGCCAAAGGAACGGAACAGAAAATGGACTTTGTTCCACTTCCAGATTTTGCCATTGTGATAAATAACAACAGCAGTCGAACCACATGCGAAATACAGCACAGCAGCTTGGGGGGGGGGGGGGGGATTGGTAGCAGACTTACATTACACTCGTTACGCTCTTACAGATTTGAAATTACAAGCTTCTGCATAACTTACTCTGTGGATGTAATGAATTTATCCAAAAACCAGGATCAAGCAAATCTCCAGTTAGCTACCTCACTATGCCACACTAATTGGGTAATTAAGTAAGTTCTTCTGCAACAATGCTGAATACATCTTCTTATGAGATACAATAACTCACTAAATTACCTCAAATTCCCTAATGCCAGTCTTTATTATACCAGATCATAAAGCAAGCTTTGCTTATTACAGACACTATTAATACATATTCATTTGTATTCTAGACACACTGCAGCAAAAATTGGCATTGATAATTCAAATTTAGGCACACACATGTATTCTGGGGAATGTGTTCCCACAAGGGTGGAAAGGTACATGACCTTGAACCTAATAAAGACGATGAGGTTCCAATAGGATATGAGGGCTGGGGTCTGACTCTCCCCACCACTTTCAAATATCTGAGTGCAACTGCTTTTTTCATGGGGTGCCAGAATGAGGCGTGTATTCATATTCTGTAAATGACAGAGTCTGGTTCAGGAACTAGAAAGCGATAAACACAAAGGAACAAGATGACTGTCGATGTCAACAACCCGCTTCAGGTTCATCGGCCGAGCCCCAGTTGGAGCAGTATCTAGTCATGGATTCCGGATGCTGTCCCAGAGAAACAGGTGAGGGGAAGAGAGAAGAGTCACTAAGAGGCCAGATGTTCCTTCTCCATGGGCAGCAGCCAGCTGGCACCTACCAGAAGCCCAGACCGATCTCCAGGGATGGCCAGCAGAAAGCACGCTAGCTATGCTATTTTAGGACGTGGACCCCGACAAGACAGAAGAGTGTCTCAACCAGAAGCGGCACACAGGTATATTCAGCTTCCACCAGGCCAGGTTTGGTGCAACGAAGAGTTTTGGGTCAGCTACCACTGTTGTGTCCTACAGCTCTGTCCATTTCCTAACATGTGCGGGCCAAAAACCAACTGTAGAAGTGGGAACAATTGGGAACAGAGAAAAGGATGCAATGGGCAGGCCTTACACACAATACAGGCATCGTAACACACAGGCTGGATATGTAGAAAGTTCTCTGTGGGAGTCAAGGAAAAACACACAATGTCCATGGTTCAAGGAGAAAGACTTGAAGTTATCCTTGTCATGTCATTAAAATTTATCTGATGATTCTATGCAATAATGCTATGCTAACAAAAACGTCTCCAAAGTTTTGTGACTTACTTAGTAAACATGTTTTCCGCAGCTAAAATAAGTAGTTATCCCTGATCAGGAAAGAATAGAATTCTGAGAAAACAGATGTTTTTCATGTAAAACCAAGTTTAAACTTGCTGGACTGCCTGGATTGCAATCTGCATTGTAAACATTGTAAGCATTGATAAGAAACAGGTCTGAAGGTTGGGGAAATACCAGCAGCTGTGTGTGACTTGAGAATTATGCCTGTCAGGCTGGAATTTCTTTATTTGAGATCTAGTCTCAAGGGAGTTTTACTTACATAAAAAATATTCTGAGGACAGAAGGGGAAATGATTCAGAGATAACAATCAGATTGGAGTAGAGGTGGGTCCAAGCAACTAGAGGAAGTGGGACCAACCAATCAGATATCTTGGACCCACCTCCCCTACAATCTGATCATTTTTCCTTGGGCCCTCAGAACATTTTTGTGCAAGTAAAACTCCCACGAGAGATCTGGATTCTCAAAGAGTTCAGCAGTTAAGTCTAGCAATGGCCTTTCTGATTACTGAGACCCTTTCACCATGGAGGTAAACGTTTCTCCGTTCATCAAAGATTTCACAAGAGGCTGACATACAGCTGGCCCCTAAAGTTACTATACAGACTTTCAAAAAAGAAAAAAAAATCCAACAAATCCATCTTCCAATCTCTCACCCTGATCTGAGTCACCCAGGCAAGAAAAAAACAATGAAAAGTTCATATTACTTGTGTAGAAAGACAAGCCAGCAGAATCTAGAGTGGAGGTGTAGAAGCCAACTGCCGAAAGCCCCTTTGAACGCAGGTTTTAATCATCAAGGCTTAGATGATCAGGAGTTACACGAACATACTATCCACATTATGGTGTCCTTCATTGTCCCTACACTAACATTACTGCAACCTTTACCTACATTTTATGTTAAGACTTTCATAAGGATGAGACAAAACACACTACAGTATATTCATTAAAATTTTGTGATGCAAAAATGAAGGGAATCAGGGATCTATCATACCTGCTTGAATTGGGTGACAGGTGGGCGAGGATCTCATTTTAGCGAGAGAAGGGGGATTCCCTCGAGAGGCAGAGGCCGCCAATTATCACGCATCTGGCGTGAGGCTCATCAGGATCTATTTTATTGCATTATAAACCTAAAAGGAGCATAGCAGCAAAGTCTGCTACTACACTGCTCTGGCCAGAGCAGAAAAGCACAGTATAGTGGACAGAAACCACAGAGGAATGGAAGAACAGGAACATACAGTTTGTGCGGCTTTTCTCTGTCCATTAGTGATGCCTTACATCTGTACAATCATGCTTCCTCTCTACCTCTGACTTTCTGCAACAATCAATCCCTGAAATAAAGCTGTGCTTCGTGTCAGAGCGGCTTTTTCTACCTCTGGCTGAAACAGGAGGAAGTTAACTGTGAGCCAGCTGTGGCCAGGCGGCAAGTCAGCGACACAATGCTGCTCCTGCAGCCGCATGCAGCGACGCATGAGGAGGTCTGAACCCCCGAAAGGGAAGAGAGAAAACGGAGGTGGCTTTGTCTATTGTTAAACAGAAACCATTGCAGTTTGTGGCTAACCTAAGGCACACCCAGAAAAGCCGCATTCTGGAGAAGTCGCAGGTCTCCGTCTGCAGGGAGCTAATCTCCAGCGACAGAAGGGACCCACCGCGGGTGGTCTGCCCATCTGCGTCAATCCGATGAAGAACCGAGATCCTTCCTCTCCCAACCATCGCCCATAAGCGGCCACAGGTCAAAACTTGAGGGCTACTTTCCAGCCACGTCATCATAAATTCAACCTTCTAAAAATCAACCGTATTCGCCCCATAACAGTCATAACGTGAGGAAGATGTGTCAGGTCGCGCCCTCTCACACAAATCACACAACGCATTCTACAAACGGGTCCAAATAAAGGCCTGTACTACTCTGCATGCAACAGTTGCAAACAGCAGCAGCGTAGAACATGTAAATCAAATCTGACTGAAATGGTTCGACGTAACAAACCAGAATTTAAAGGTTAGAACCCAACAGGAGAACCCAACTGAAACTCAAAGAACTTTCTTGTTCTCATAACAAAGGTTGCTCTAACACTTAATAAAATCACTGTAGTCTACTTTGTGAGACAGAATAAGGAAATAAATGAAAAACAAACAAAGCCTATCTATCTATCCATACATTGTAAGTACCAGTTCTCTAAATGTAAATGTGACAGCAATGAAAAGGTCTTCAGCCCAAACAAAAACACATGCAGATGCTCCACTGTCAAGGTTTGTACTGTCCAACCCTCCCCTTCAAGTCTCTTTCCCGTTTGGCCAGGAGGTGTTACTGGCCATTCTGTTCTCCTCTCTGTTGCTTGCCCTTAAGCCCCTACTGTGTTTTCCTTGCCCCCTGGGCAGGAACACCTGTTGGCCAAACCGGGAGGAGACACAAAGTGCAGAGTCAGACAGTACAGACCATAACACTCCACATGTATTTTGCTCGCCTGTGAAATTGAAGGGAAGCATGCGGCAGGTAACAGCCTCTGCCCCGTACAGCAGGGTTCTAAACCCGTCCGTCCTTCAGCGTCTCTGCCCCGTACGGCAGGGTTCTAAACCCGTCCTTCCTTCAGCGTCTCTGCCCCGTACAGCAGGGTTCTAAACCCGTCCGTCCTTCAGCG
>JAODKF010000068.1:28035769-28070082 GCA_026779585.1 Mormyrus proboscirostris | reverse complement strand
CCCAAGCGAGCTTGATGGGCCGAATGGCCTCCTCTCGTTTGTATATTTCTTATGTTCTTATGTTCTTATGTTCTAGTTGTCTAACAGGTAACAAATAATAACGACTTGTGTATCACTTTGCACTCTATTCAATCTGTCCCTTCTGGTGTTTTTACTTCACATTGAAGAAAACAATCCATAAGAAGACTAAAGTGTCAACGTAGGACTGTGAGGATCCTGAGCCTTTCTCAGCAAACACACAATTCAAAGGGTTCTAACAAACTGCAGTGTCCCCAAAGTGTCATGCATTTTTCTATATGACACACAGAAGAATCTAATATGTTACTTTCAGCCCCTCCCCCCTCCATGTCCAAGCACTGCAGATCCAGGAAGCCAAAAGGATCAGCAAATCACCGCAGTAATATCAATGAGCGCTAGGGGGAGACATACAGCCCATAATTGAGAAAAAGGAGTTACAATTCAAACCGTCGGAGTGACCCTCTGAAAATGAGAACTTAAACGGCTAACTGCTTCACCCAAAGTAAATAATCCAAGGCGTCAAGTGTCACGGTTTATGGCCGTAACATGCAAATCTCACAGGCTGTCATGTGTCCAAACCAAACAAACAACGACATGCTGTAAAGCAGACAGAGGTTTTTTTTTTTTTTTAATCACCCATCTCACTATTTTCATTGCAGCTAGGGTTACATGTATGAATAATAGTAACAATAATTAAAATAATAATCATTCATATTAATGCTACTAGCATTACGACTACTAACTGCTGATAAAAAAATCCACCCATCCATCCATCCAGGCCAGCCTGGAGTCAGCCGCAGGCAGTAAAGGGTGCATTGCAGGGATACACACCCTTCATATCCTAAAGGCCTGACAGTTCTCGGTGAATGTGGGTATGAATGTGTGCTCTCCCAGAAAATAACCTTACATCCTGCATCTACACGCATATGTATACTTAAATAACATATAAAATCCTTTAAAAGCCAAAATGTCTCAACAGTTTATCAGTAAAGTGCACCCTGTGCGAAAAGGCTGCACCATCTAGATGTCTTTTCCACACGCAGTTCCTCTCCAGACCCCTGAGCGACGTGCACTGGGTCACGAAAAGGCGTTCTGGCCCATCCCAGAGCCTTGGGTGGTCCCACGTTACGCGAGGTACCTGTCAGCTGACTGTCCACTTGGCGGGGGTGATATTTTCACTGGCAGACGCGAAATAGCTACCAAACCCGGGGGGGTTTTGGACTGAATAACACATTCAATATGTTTCGACCTGCAGGACGTCAGTGCTCAATAACAGAGATTGTCTCGGCACTCTCCAAGCCTGTTAACATCAGTAAATCCAAAGAGAGACGTGGAAAAAGATCTTCCCTCCCCGCATTTGATCGTATCTGGGTTGTCTCTGTAAATACTGAACCGGGATCCAGTATCAACAGAGCTATATGTTATTTTGGTTTTGATAAGTTACTCTTACCATGACAAAAAAGCCAATGTTGTTGCTGTCTGTTTTATCACACCTATAGCATGGCTAATTTTATTCTGGACAAAAACGGGGAAACGGGACCAACCGCTGATTTGATAGTGCTGAAATCTTTGCCCAAAGCCCCCAAACTCGCTAGAGCTCACTGAAAATCGAGAAGGGTGTTGATGCTGGCGCTGCACCGTTTGTGTAGCCAGGGCGATTTCAGCCGGGGCTCGATCACCCCCCCTGACTCTGCACATTTCACCCCCGCCACAGAGATGCCTCCCTGTGTTGGATGGAGCCAGCAGAGCTGAGTGATTCCCGCCCTGATTCTGAGGGGTTACAGCAATATTGCTGTCAGAGCCTCGATACCGGAGGAAGCCTCGCATAGTCTGTTGCGGTCACTTTCTGGGCACAGACCTCAGCCCTTCGGACCGGAGGCAGACCGCTGTCGGTGGGCCCCGTTCCCGCACCTTCCAACCCATGGTTCCTTTTATGGATTTAGGCTCCTAGGGTCCAGGTTCTGCTGAATGGATAGACAGGACCTATCTGGGGAAAATCAGCATTACAAACAAACCTCACCGCTACAGTTACAATAGACAAACATACTAATTTATGAAGGCTACTGCAAGTCCCAGAACATTCTGTCCTAATTGTCTCCACAGTTTTTCCTGCACTTGTCCAGACACATACAGTGACGTCTCAAGCTGCCTCAGGGAAATCGACAACAAAAATACACTCATGCTTTATCAGATTGTCTGACAGATGCACCTGTACAAAGTGACTTATGGCTCAGCACATATAATAAGAAGTGCATTAAATAACCGGCAAAAGATAGCAATATAATGAGTCAAATAACTATCAGTTCCTAAGTTAAATGCCAAAAGATCTGTTTGGTATTTAAAACACGATGCATCAATCTAACAGTCAAGCAAATCGCCTGAAAGTATGGCAATTAATGGGATATTTCCACCTGAAGTCATGCAGGCACATTTGCCAACGATGAGGAAGGGAAAACTCCTGCTGGGGTGAGAGGATACTGGGCACGGCGTCTCCCCAGGAGAGCAGGCGTCTGGGGTGAAGCGGCATCCAGGAGCACCGTGCTTCCGGAACCGAACGACTGCTGAGTAAAAGCAGACCCACTTCAGGGCAACGTGGACAGAAACCAGCCGTTCCCTGAAGCAAATTTAGTGTTATTGGAACTTTTGCTAAATCACCTAAATGCACAATTGAGTGGGAGTAGGGGTTGTGTATTTATTTTAATAGCAATTGGCAACGTAGGTAGGTTAACGGTAACTTTTATTTATAACGAAGGAAGTCAGGGAATTTTCAGCCTCACAAATAAATAATAAATGAAAAAACTGACAATTTTCTTAGAGAGCAGAAATAAAACAAACATACCGAAGTGTATAGATACATAAAGTCCTGTAATGTAGAGGCATTCCATCCAGGATGTGCCTCTCTGCTGCGTGGGAGAGGATCCAGCTGTCCATGTGACCCTATACTGCATAAGCAGTAAGAATATGAATAACATGACATAATAATTCCATGTAACATTGTCCCATGTGGAGTGGTGTGGCAGTGTGGTGGTTTGCACTGTCACCTCACACCTCTGGGGCCCGGGTTTGAGTCTCCTCCAGGGTTCCATGTGTGTGCAGTTTGCATGTTCTCCCCATGTCGTCGTGAGGTTTCCTCTGGGTTCTACAGTTTACCCCCACAGTCCAAAAACATGCTGAGGCTAATTGGAGATAAGGTAAGGTAACTTTATTCATACCCATAGGTAAATTTGCTTTACAGAAAAATGATAGCATTTGGCATCCCTTCATGCCAGATTGTGTGTGTGAGTGTACCCAGAGATGGGTTGGCGCCCCCTGCTGGGTAGTTCTCTACCTTGCACTCATGGGCTCTGGACCCCTTGTAACCCTGAATGGGATAAGTGGCTGTGTTAAACTGATAGGTGCTGGAAAATGGAGCGATTTGTCATGGAAGAATTTGTGTAAATTTGCTGCTTTGTCACTGCTTCAGTTTCCAGCAAAACATTTTTCATGTAATCCTCTTTCCTTGAGCTGTAAAGTACCGAGGCACCCTCATCAAACAAGCGCACTTCGATACAGTTCCAGTACATTAAAAGAAAATGTGTCATAGTGACAAATCAACTGTAATTAAGCAAAAGGGACTTATTTATCCAAACCAAAACTTTGTGTGCTGTATATATTAAAGCGTGACAAAACGGTATATTGCTGAGCAGACTTGCAAACGTTGCTATAAATGTTACAAATGACCCACTGGCACCAGAGTCCCAAGGAAACATTTTTGTACTTAACCTAGAAGGCACTAACTGCACAGGACTGAAGAAACCGAACAAATCCCAGCTGTTGTAATTCACAGAAGCATAGGCATCAGATCGGAGACCGAGGAATTCTCAGGTGTGCAGTTAGGTAAAACGGAGGGGCGTATGAAGCCAGGGAGGGAAATGTGGTTCCTCTATTATTGACTAGTGTCCCCTACCATGTGAGCTGTGTTTTCTGAGATATGCTCCACCATAGACTGCTGATCAGAAGCGATGTAAGAAAGATGGATAGATGGAAAATGAAGTGATTGGTCTGTTAGCATCTTTAGGACTCGAAAAGCAATTAGTAGTTGTTGAAATATCAGCATTCAAATGCAATATTATTAAAATTCCGTTATATGCAGGAGGTAAAGCTACAACGCTTAAGCTCAAGTTAAATAGGCAAAACGTGCATAATAAATAACACACAGCAGACTGCACGCGGCGTTCAGCCGGCGCTTACATAGTTATTCGTCATTATTGGCATTAAGTTTCTCCAATCAGAATTTACTAAAAGGCTGCGCCAGCCACCAATGAGGAAGCTAGAACTCGAGCCCGCCTTACACACAGCAGACTTTTTTTGTTTTTATTATGCATTCAACAATCACATCTACAACAATAGTAACAAAAAAACAGCAAACAATGAGGGTTATATACAATAAACCAAAGCGTATTATATTAACTTACAGGATTTACGCCAAAAAATATCTTGATTGCGATGGGGTTTTTAGAATTTTTTATAGAGTTCACATACACATCAAAATCTTTTCTGAAAATAAAAAAGGGGTTTTCTTTGATCATTTACATTTATGAATATAAAGTTTTGCAAGAAATAACAATAGATTAATAATATAATTACAGCGAGAAGAACCTATACTCAAAGAGTAATCAAAAAACACAATTTTGGGAGTTATACAGAAGTTTGGAAGTAAATACTTGTTAACAAAATTAGAAAAATCAATCCAAAATACTTTACAATAAACACAATCCCAAAATAGATGATTGATTGTTTCTTCAGATTTAAGACAAAAAGAGCAATTGGGGGAAATACTGTTATTAAATTTAGCAAGTTTGTAATTTACCGGGTAGCAATTATGGACCATTTTAATAGATACCTCAACAACTTTATTAGACAGGAAGAGTTTCTGTCGAAGAAGCCAAAACTCTTCCCAATCAATATCACTAAATATGTTATTCCAAAAACTTACACAAGCAGGTAGGGAAATCTGAGATCTGTTAATAATTGAACGAATATCTTTGTTTGACATGGTATTGAAAAGACTTTGGTTAACGAATAAGCTAGTGCAAAAATTGGAGAGACTAAACAACCTTTAGGGCCATAATTGACTAAAGGTATAAAACAATCAGGAATTGCACCAAAAACAATGGCATATTCTCTTGGGGGGACAGGAAAAGAAAATTCTTTCCTAAATTGTTCATAAGAAAAAAGGACACCATGATTGTCTAAAAGTTGACTAACTAAAAATATACCTCTATTAAACCAGTTGCGAAAAAAAGAGATTTATTTTTATATCTAATATTTTTATTGTTCCAAATAAAATAACTATGTGGAGAGAAGTTATAATTATATTATATATAAGCGACCAAACACGCAGCAGACTGCACACGGCGTTTAGCTGGCGCTTACCTAGTTATTCGTCATTATTGGCATTAAGTTTCTCCAATCAGAATTCAGTAAAAGGCTGCGCTATCCACCAATGAGGAAGCTAGAACTCGAGCCCGCCTTTCCTAGAGGTGTGACGTACTTTTCCCCGCCCTTCAACTTTCTTTTTTCAGCGGCTGTCCGCGAGAGACACCATGAAGGCGTCTGGCACAGTATGTAAAATGGCTTAAAACAGTATTAATCTCCACGGTGCTGCCGTTTATAAATAAAAATGGAATGTCCATTACTGATTCGTCGGTTATGTCCGATGAATTGTATGAGGTCAAGATTATTTTCCTGTGGGAAACATTTATGATGGAAACATGGCGTCTGCGTAGCGCCGATACACCATGTGGTGAACCGACCCGGTTTAAAAAGCCGGTTAAAAAGCCTTTAAAAGGTCGGTGAGGTGCTCCTGTGTACCGGTGTCCGGTACCAGGAGCCATACAAGTACACAGATCCGTTTAAAAGCGAATGCATTGGGTGTTTTGTGATATATTTAGCTAGGTTAAGTTTTACAAATGCATGTAGGCCACACGTTATGTGGATCAGTATTGTCACTCAGTTCAGCGCAGATTTAAGTTATTTTATGTTGGCTGTATAATATGTTAATATGCGTTTTTATAATATGAAAGACGTTATTCTCCCTTGCATTATTCTGTCCGCGTTTTATCAGTTGGATTATTCGGTAAATAAATAAATTCGGTCATGCACACAAAACCCAAAGATCTGTATTTATTAGTAATACGATCTTTTTGTGGTGTGCAGAAATCAATGAGTGCCTTGTCGCCTTTCTGAAACTGTCGTGATTCAGGAAGTGAAATCAAGGTCTGACAATATAGCTAAATTAATGCTATAGTACAGATAATAGCCCAGGGTTGAGTTCTGGTGTGGGATACTGAGCATAATGTAATGCCAGGTGGATCTAACGTGATTTCTTGTTTCAGCTAAAGGAGTACAAAGTGATCGGGCGTCTATTGCCCTCTGCTAAGAACCCTGCTCCTCCCCTCTATCGTATGAGGATCTTCGCCCCCAACCATGTGGTCGCCAAATCTCGCTTCTGGTACTTCGTCTCCCAGCTGAGGAAGATGAAGAAGGCTTCTGGAGAGATAGTCTACTGTGGACTGGTATGGGAGATGGGCTCAGATCTGACATCTGTAGGACTGTATGCCTTGTAGTAGATTCCATGGTGGGTATCCTGTCCAGGGT
The DNA here is from genome assembly GCA_026779585.1 of Mormyrus proboscirostris. Classification (NCBI taxonomy): domain Eukaryota; kingdom Metazoa; phylum Chordata; class Actinopteri; order Osteoglossiformes; family Mormyridae; genus Mormyrus; species Mormyrus proboscirostris. Next base: position 28,063,425 of record JAODKF010000068.1, on the reverse strand, counting down.
GTCTCCCTGTGCTTCCTGACGTAACCTTCAGGCACACAGGGACCCAGGACTGGACAAGTGGATGGATTAATGTAGCAGGTAGTTTTGGGACCCAGTCCGTATGTGACATAATTCTCACTGAAATCCTGCTAATTAATGACTTGTATGAGCTTTGGTTTATGGTCCTACCCCAGTGTAGTGTCACAGCACCTTGATTGTGAGTCTGTCTGTGTGGCTCAGGTGCATGAGAAGACCCCGTTGAAGGTGAAGAACTTTGGCATCTGGCTGCGGTACGACTCCCGCAGCGGCACCCACAACATGTACCGGGAGTACCGCGACATGAGCACGTCTGGAGCGGTCACGCAGTGCTGTGAGTGTCGGGCACCGGGGGGCTGCTTCACTGCCACTGTGACATCTGGCATCACATCTAATGACGACGGTCGGTTTCTGTGCGCGATGCTGGCATTTCAGCCTCAACCAGAACCGCATAATAGTGTCTGTCCGAGGCTTCATGGAAATTTCGTTGCTTTGTGTAAGTGCCTTGTTCACATTGGTTGCTGTGACATTTGGATATGAGAATTTATTGAAGCATGAGTCCTGTCTCTTCTCTCTCATACTGAAGTGATCAGTTTGTTAGCCCACATATTTGTTTTGTTTCTTCCGTTAGAGTCCACTGTATTATGGGAAAATCCTGACTTTGTGTACACTGGGGTGCCGTATAGCGAGGGAAAGTTTGGATGATCCCAGGGGCCTCTGAAGGACGCAGTAAAATTTGGAGCATAATTGGATTGGTGTGGGTTGGGGGCCCAATATGATATTGTTTAATGGGGAGCAAAACCTCTAGCAGCACCTCTAGGTGCCACAGGGTAACCCTGAGCTGATCTCTCCACACAGGGTTATAATGTGGATGCTGACAGCTGGCCCATACAGTCAAGCCCACCCCCTGTGCTTCTAGGACGCACACAAACCCAAAGGTCACCACTGACATGTGTGATGGTCCTGCCGTGTGTGCGCAAACCAGGAAGGGTCCCGTCGCCTCCGGTCCGCTGCTGTGCTGACGGGAGTGAATTCGGGTCCCGACACGTGTGAGAAAAGAGACTATAATGGAGCTCGCAACTGCATGTGAGGCGCGGGTGAAGAAGTGCTGTAAGGTGTGAGGGTGAATGGACCCAGATAGCGTGTCACGTGAGCACCAGCATGAGCTCAGGGTGACATCAGCCCACACTCTGGTACAGGTTTACCCAGAAATCTGTACTTCAAGAGGTCCCTGAAAAATGATGGAGGGTTTGCACTGCTGTTATATTGGCCCTGATGATTATAAAGAAAAAGGCTGATTGTTGAGGTTGAGTGCAGAGATGATTGACCAGCTGTGAAAGCCCTTGATTCTCAGGAAGTGCTACCCTCTAGAGAGAGTGTGAGAGCCAGTCTTTCAGGATCACTTTCACAGAGAGTGAGGAACAAGCCCTTTGATCAGTGTGTCTTTTGGTCCCAGCAGGTTGTCATCCTGTCGTTCCCTGATATGGGTTTAGATCTGTGTAAATGTGCAGCATTGCTTAATGTCCGTCCCTGGTATCGTCTTCGTGTCACTGGACACTGTCACCCTCCCGTGTTTAACAGACCGGGATATGGGAGCCCGTCACCGTGCTCGTGCGCACTCCATCCAGGTCATGAAGGTGCAGGAGATCGCCGCCAACAAGTGTCGCCGACCCGCCATCAAGCAGTTCCACGTAAGCAGATCTCGTCTGGTTTTTCCTGCTGGTTGAGTCCTGGCCCCGATTGAATTGAATTGAAGATCTTCGTTGTTACACGTTTGTACAATGAAATGTAGTGTGTGACTTCTCCACGGTTTGACAACATACAAAGAATGTAATAAATTGTTTCGTAAGCAATAAAATAAAAACTTTATATAAACTTAAATATACAGCTCTGGAAAAAGGTAAGAGACCACAACAGAATTTTCAGTTCCACTCAATCCAATTTATGTTTATGTACCTGTGTAATATACATATATATATTTGCAAACTCCAACCTGGCTCTTCCCTGCTTCTCATTGACAAAGGGCTTCTCTACTTGGGTGGCTTTTGGTGATTCCCAGTGTCTCCTGCTTCACATTGTTCTTGTGTACTGCGGTCTTTGAAACTCTGAGTCTGGAAGCAGCCTGCCTCGAAGTGTAGCCTTCTGCCAGCAGAATCAGGATTAAACCAGGATTTAACAATGCAGATTTAAAAAAAATATGAAGTGATCTCTTAATTTTTTTCTGGAGCTGTATTTTAAAAATATTTAGGAAATATATAAACATAGTTAATAAAACTTTTTATGAACCCAATCCTCTACCTCACATCTCTTAAATATTGTCCCAGATGAGGAAACTCTGTGGTACATGATACCAGGACTCCCCGGTCTAGCCATTGGATTTAGCGGGTCTCTCATCAGGCTGGCCTGTTCGTTAGCTCTGGTTTAAAAACCCGCAACATAAATGCCAGCTTCCTCTTCCAGTTAAAAGTTTTGCAGTCTTCTAATCTGGCGGTTCTGCAAGCTGGTGACAGTGTTTCCACAGAATTGGATGTGTGGTATTAAGATCTGGACATTCTTCGGTTCTGACCATTTCCAAGTTAGCAATCTTAATGAAAAAAAAGAGTAAGGATCGGTCCGCTGTCACTGATCGATCGGCTGTAGAAAGACGCGTTTTTGCTTCTCTGCCGGCGTGGCAGGTAACTCGTCTCTCCTGCCAACAGGACTCCAAGATCAAGTTCCCACTGCCCCACAGGGTGCTGCGGCGTCAACACAAGCCACGCTTCACCACCAAGAGACCAAACACCTTCTTCTAAGTCGAACATCCAGACTTTGCTGTGTGTATCTGAGAATTAAAAGAAGAAAAGTTTTATCCCTGTTTTCCTGTTTTTTTTTTTTTTTTTTTTTCTTTCCCCCGGACGGCGTGTTCTCCCAGTTTTATGACTGGCAGTCGTGCTGATGGCGTCCAGCATTGTTAAATCCTCTGTGTTCTAACAAACTGAATGTACGTCACAGTACTCCACTGTGTCCCCATTGATGTCGAGTAATGAATCCTGACAAAGCGGGGGTATGTCGTGAATAGCACCGTTATCAAAGGCAGTCACCCATTTTCATGCCAGAATATTAATAATGTGTTTGACACGGTGCTTTGTAGGTACGTCATGACTGATTCAGCTGTGGAGTTTAAATCGTGTTGTTGTGCTCTTCAGAGCTACAAGCCCAGGAAGTCAAGATGCTGGTGGTGTCTGCTGTTGCTGCTTTGAATGTGGTCACGGTTTGGATTGGCTAATCAGGCTTTAGATTCAGTCACGGGTACCAGGCTTACAACAGTGCTGTTTTTTAACCCAGTGGGGGCAAATGCAATAAAATGTCTGACATATTGATGGTTAAGAGAAACTGTGTTCTCTTTGATAATGCTTAGTAAAGCAGAAACAGTGAATTGCTGTAAATGTGGAAGTAATCACAAGTAGTGAGAGGGCAGTTGTACCTCTCTACGAGTGTATAGAGCCATCCAAATTTCAACTGTGAACGTTCAATCCACTAGATTTTCTAGGTCATAAACATTAAATGTGCATGCAATGAAATTTATTGGTGGTTGCCAAGCAATTACAACTGGCTGATACAATGGAAACACAAGGAGCCTTATGAAACCTTTCTGTACCAGTGATAGATTACCCCGGTGTTGACGCTGAGCAGCATTGTGAAAAGCATGTAGGGCGTCAGATTCTGGTTTTATTTTTATTTATTTATTTTTTGTTCCCCCTGTAGGTCACATTAGGACTGTTTCCCTGCCAAGCAGTTGGCTCCCTCTAGTGGAATGTGAGGGCTATTGGAGGTGCATCTAGATCTTGGGGAGCCTGATTTCACAATCTGCTCATTTAATTCTGTTTGATTGAAGATATTTTTTTAATAGGAAAAAAGTAGCTCCATTCCTTAAAAGTTCACTCCAGCCACTTGGCAACGTGCCGTAGGGTGGGGTGGGGGGTTTGCAAGGGTTGGGGCTTCCCAGAAAAATGTCGAAACTAGAAATAAAATAGCTGGGGTGCCAAGCTTAGTTCCTGGAGGCCAGTTGCCTGGTCCCTCTTAATTTCAGCCATCTCAGGTTTATGTGGTCCGGTTAATGGCCAATTAAATTAGGTTTTCCATTTGCGCTGGACGTTTTGGCCCCAAATTCAGCAAATGCTCCATCCTTCAAATGAATGTCTGGTAGAGAATGGAAATAATTAAGTGCTTGTGGGTGATGACAGCTCATAAACCTATGCGCAGCCATCCAGGAGCGAAATTAAGTGTGTATTATGTCATGTAATTCAGAGGCTGATCTCTGAGCATGATCTGACAGACGAGGACTGACCCACTTGCAGGTGTTTAGGGATGTGGGTTGTGACAGGTGTATAAAGCTGAGCTTGAATGTAGCTGCAGCTGTCTTCCTTGTGGATAAGTGCTCTACATGTATGCTGGTTATTTCAGTCAAGTCCTTTCGTTTGGCTTGCCAGAGCTGTCAAAGCCTGAGCCCTTTAGGAGAACTACAGGTTCATTTGACTGGATAAATGAAATGATTCTTTGTTTGCCTTGGCATATTGGTGCGTCTAATTTGGTAATCCAGCTAAAATCCATTTTGCACCCTATACATCCACTCACTGGAGCTCAGAGCAAAAACTGATGTAGTCACCAAATTACTTGAATCATTGTGGCAGGAGACTTGTGAGATTGCTTGTGTGCAAAGAGCAACCTGTCCTCAGGGAAGATTAGGTCCGAAATCAAACCCACCTTGAGATGTTTACCGGACAGTCATGCCACTCCATGTTTTAGCGGCTGTTTGATTTACTTAGTTTAAATTGCCCTGCATTTACTCAAGCACCTTTGAATGATGTGAGCTTGAGGAAACGAGACGTCAAGAAGCTGAAACTTCCCTCTCGTATCTGCACTTCTGTAAATCGCTGTTTAAAGAATCACACTCGAAGCCGTGGGCTGATATGAAAGGCATGAAGGTGGACGACTTTTCCTAAGTCCACTCACGTTTGTGTTTATTTTGATGTGAAATCTTCTCATCGTCTCTCACAGAGCAAACCATGCTGGCAGTAAGTGGTAAATGGACTGCATTTATATAGCGCTTTTTCTCAAAGCGCTTTACAACACATGCCTCACATTCACCCATCCACACACCGGTGGCAGAGGCTGCCATGCAAGGCGCCAACCTGCTCACCGGGAGCAATTAGGGGTTCGGTGTCTTGCTGAAGGACACTTTGATGGGGTCAGGAGGATTCAGGACTCTAACCTGCAACCCTCCGGTTGCCGAACGCTAGCACTACCTCCGGCGCCACCATCTTCCCCAGTAATGCCTTACCTGCCTCAATGGTCTCACATTTTTGCTGGAGCGGATACCAGATCAAAATCCATTAACCGTGTCAAACGTATGTCTGTATTAGTTATTGATCTTGCTAACTAGAAACCCATAGTTCTCTGCCCCTAGTGTGTTGGTCCCTGACACGAACTGAACAGTTGCTTCCTACTCCTATGAAGCCTGTGACTCCAAAAACAAACCATTGTGCTTCCTGCTTGACATTATATGTACCAGCTGACCACTGACCAGTGAAAATGGAGAGATCCTGATGAATTTATCAGCCTGATCTATCTCTTCCCATGAGATGTCACGCCTGCTTGTGTGATTCTGTTGGCTTTAGCCCTTTAAGGGAACAGACCCAAGTGCCACACTGGTCTAACCAGAAGAGAGTATTGGATCAAATGAACAGTATGAATAGCTGGTGAATGTGTTTTCACAAGAATTTTTGTTTGATTTTATTTGTTTAAGAAGCTGTCAAGATCTTTTTGGCTTTATAGCCAGCTAAGTCTTGTGATGTCCGGCATTCTGTGCCTCATCGAAGCCTTCAACATTAACTTTCTTTACAGTGTATTTTTTTGGAGAATAGTATTGACATGATATGGTGTTGTTCTGGCAATGAAGTAGTTAAAGGATCTGCTATTTGCTTAAGAGGGACAGATACGGACGCTTGACGATAAAGACCTTCATGTGAGAGGATTCCCCTTCCAGCAGTAAGACTGTTCACCCTGATGGATATCTGTTTTGGCGCTCTCTATTTTCCTCTGCTCCTCTTCGGAGCTGGCTTTGTATGTGCAGAGGTAGGCTGAATTAACATGTCAACAACTTCCATTCTTTGGGTGGGGTCTTGGAGACGTGATTTTGGGAAGTGCAACGTACCAACTGGGGTGATTCCCAGTGTGCACATGATACACGTTTTCATGTCAATGCAGTGTCACTTTCCGAAACAAACTTCCCCCATGGAATGTAAATGAGCAGAGTTCTGGTTGCTTGCTTGCTTGCCTAAAATGTGACATAAACAGGTCACCGGTTTCCTGTTATATTCCAGGAGCTTTTCCATTCCCGGAAATAAACACACAATTAGTTATGAAGCTTTTATTTATTGACTTGATGTGGTCTACATGGCAGTAAACAGTATGAAATATGGGAATGGTAAAAGCCATCCATCAGTCTGGTCAGGGTCACAGGGAGAGACCTGAATCTTAAATTCAGGATTTTTTAAATGCTATTTTTCAAGAAAAAAATTATTGGAAATCATTTCTACATACAATGTAATTATTCTAATTAAAGTACTGACTGAGGTTGTGGTTTTTTTAAGAGTGACCAGAATCTTCCTATGGCCAATGAAAATCTAAATCTTTCAGCCAACTGCTTCTCATGTTATGACTTTGGACACTGAATGTCATTCCAAACTAACTTCATGTTCATGGTCAAGTACATTTAAAAAAGAAAGAAAAAAAACCTTTTGACAAATGACTGGTGTAAATTTTAAACAGTGCTAAACTCTCAAAGTCCATATTTCTTATTAAATTATGGGGAATTTAATGACTGTATTGAAGATAAAGCATAATTACTTGATTTGTGAGAGGAGACTTGTGGTATTAATCAAACGTTTGTGGGAGTTAATCATAAATTAAACATTTGCCTCTGAGTGGAGTGTGTAGTTTGTGTGATTGAGTGGAGCAGTGTATGTCTACCTTGTCTAGCATTTCATATAACATTTGTTATCTTCCTCCTAAATCTGGCTGCATTTTCATGGCTTTGGTCACCTGCACACCATTTGCCGCCCGCTGATGGCGGGACTGCACAACCTGAATCATGGCAAAATGAACAAAGAAGCTGAGAAAATCTTATAAAACGTATATAAAAATGTTTAGACCAAACCCCATCCATCCTTCCATCCATCTGTCTTACCTCCACTAGAGGGTTGGCAGGACCACCCACACCACGAGAAATGCAAGATCGTATTTCTACCTCTGTGGAAGTTTGGTATGACCTGCGTTCAGGTAACATGTAGGGGAAATGGTTTTGGGATTTTCTTTTTTGGAGGGGGGGTTGAGTGACAGTCCTTACGGTAAACTGCGGTGGCAGATGCACAGAAGGGTGCAGGCTGGCAATCCGATCGCACTCCTGAGGACGTCATTAGGGATCTCATTTCCCCCCAAGCACTCTGTTAGAAAGCTCAGGGAGACGCTGTGGGAGTCACAGGAAACTGAGGTAGCCAACAGTGAGCCGCCCTCCCTTCATAAAGACTGTCGTTCAGCTCTGCACCTCCTCACTGCCAGACCAATAGTGTTTTTAAGCTCCACATACAGAAAGTTTATGATGCTAGGAGAAAGTCAGTGAAGTAAAAGGCATTAAGAAGCTCATCTCTTCTTCGTTTGAAACGTGAAACAACCAAATTGTGCTTAGCGCCACTTATTGAATATTCTTTACCTTTTACTCGAGCGGTTGCCAGTTTTAGGTTGATTTTTTTGGGATAACCTTTAGGTCAGCTCTTCAAACCCAGGTGTGAAGAGTCTTCAGCCAAACAGTACTCTGATTAGTCAACTAATCAGGGAGTTGCAAAGAAAGATTAATCCCCTGAGGCTGATCCCTCCAGTGTTTGCAAAAATCCTTAATTTTTATTTATTTATTTACTCTTGATAATTTCACTGTTGTATTGGCTAGAGCAGGAACTCACTATGATTAATAAATGTGCACCATTACAGGATCCAGAGTAATTTCTTGGAACAGGATTACACATCTGCAACAATAAATTAATGGGAATTAATAAATGAATTGCATGTCATCAAAAAATTGCTGAAGACATTTTGATAGAAATTAAGAGTCCAAATATTTACTAATAATAAAATACATGTCTGTATTTCTCTGGAACCTTTCAAACTCTGGGATTAATTGAAGTATCAGCTTGGTAAAAGTGGCAGAAACAGCATATGGGAGCGATTTCTTAGCTAAGGAAACATTGCCTCCTACAGGTACTTTAAAGGAATATGAAATTAACCCATCAGGAGAGCTTTGTTTAAGAGAAACCATAAGTGTCACTGATTTGTAAAATATGCAGCTCCATTATAAACTTAATGGTGAAAGTTAATCTGTTTGCTGATTTCTGCAGAACTGAGACAATTTAGAATTGTATCTATGGAAACACAAATATACAAAAAGAAAAAAAAAAAAATTAGAGTCTGTCACTACTTTTTCAAATGACGATCCTGAAAGACTTGCACCATTTTTTCCATTTAGATGATATTAAACGATCGACTGAGGACAGTTTTCCAGGCTTTTGACTTGAGTTGATCCTTCCAAGAAAAACATGGACTTTCTTGAAGACAGATGACACACTAAAAATGTAAAATACTGAGATAAATCACAGATCAGCAATAACCTTACATAATCTATTCAGCAAACAGTTCTCTCTACTGTTACTTTTGTTTGTCGTTATACAGAGGGCCCATCCTATCTATTTTGGCCGAATTTGAACATTTTAAAGTAATTCAATGACAAAATGGTAAGTCTAATTATCCGAAAGAAGGCCTTAAGTCTTTATGTTATTAAATTTCTATCCATTTATCCATATTCCAACTGCTTAAGCTTCACAGGGTCATGTGGGGTGACAGGCGCTATAGGGCATGAGGCACAGAGCACCCTGGACAGGATGCCGGTCGATTGCAGGACACACACATGCATGCTTTCACACACAATCATACAGTACAGCAAATTTACAGATGCCAGTTAGCCCGCAGGTTAACTGCAGATCTTTGGCGTGTGGGAGGAAACTGGAGCAGCAGGTGGAAACCTTCGCGACATGGGGAAAATATGCAACGGAACAGGGCTGGATCTGAGCCCTGCAGAGAACCTCTACACTTTATCAGGCTAAATGATGAAGTATCATATACACCCACACAGTCTAACAGTTCCTGAGAAAATTAGAAAATCTACTCTTACCAAGGTCAAAATGATGTTCCTTTACAATCTACTTAATATACTATTACCAGTTTCCAGAAATTGTATTACAACATTCCAGTTGTATTTGGGACATCCGTATTATATAAAACATATTTTTCCCTATGAACATAAAATCACTGTTACAAATACCCAGCTCAATATTAACAAAGTCTGTTCAGCACAAGGGCTTTCTAGTGTCTCTCCAAACGCCAAGCAGAAAATACGAATAAGTGACGGGTCTTGCTTGTGTTCACTTTGCTGTTCTACATCTGATTATTAAATATTTATTGCACGCTGTTATTTTTTGTACTTGATATGACTGGATGAAATAGCGTCCCAGTGCACTTGTTGCATATCATAAAATATTTCCTTTCATGTTATTATTATGCAAAACTTAAATATAACTGTAGGGAAAAACCCTAAAAAAATAAATGGATAAGAGTTTGGTGGTTTAGAGGAAGGAGGACACTTAACCAGAATTTAAAATAAGATCTTTATTCTGTTTCATCCAAATGCATTTTCCTTTGTGTAAAATGCTTTGAGACTACAAGGCACCAGTGCCTGTTATAAAAGCCCTTGGACATGATAATATTTAAAATGAGACATAAACATCATTTGTTAACAAGACTCTGCCAAAAAAAAGAAAAACAATATGCTTACTGCTAACTGTATAATCATTTCAAAACAGGATGTCATCTCAGTGCAAGTGTTAAACAAGTATTAGGTGTTCAGTTTGCATACAGAGGGAGCTGTTTCCTTGATGAATGGAGATGTGCTGTAGGTGAGGTATTGAGAAGAGATTTGAGCCATCACGTACACAGAGAGTATATGCAACAGGTCCTAGATCAGATATGCTGGAAACTCGATTGACATACATGTTCTTTGGGGGACAAACCAGTTTGGTGATATCAAGCTAAATATATACAGGTAATATAAAAGCATTCAGGATTTTCAAAATAAAAATAAACCACAAAAAGAGAACACTTTATTACTTCAATGAACAAAATGACTTATTATATATACTCATTTATCTAAAGTGCATTATGTTACAAAAATATATAAAATCAGCAGCAGCATTACACATTTACAAAATAAATATAAACATCATTAAAAGAAAAAAATAAATTATGGAAAATCTGACATTTATCATCGGTGTAGTCCGAACAAAGGAAAATTTCACAATAATCAAAAGCTCCACAGAGCATTGAATAACGATTTTATTATCAAAGTCACTATTCTGGTGTGTTTAAATTATTTACAAACAATAAATATTTTCTCTATTACCTTCAGAACAATCATTATTACAGAAAACGGTAATGAGTCCTTGGATGTCCCACTCAAAAGTGTCTGGGTCATCTGTAAACAGGAAACAAAAAAAAGCTAAGAATGGCCGTTTGTTACTCTACTACAAATGCCTCCTATACATTTTAATATCACTAGAAAAATGATCAGACTGAAACAAAAAAACACATTAAAGTACATGCTTTATTGTAATTTGTGATTATGTAAACTTTGTCTATTCGGTTTATGTATTTGACATTTTAGTTAGCCAATAACCAAGCAGCTGAATAATTACACTTTTATTCAGCATCAACATTAATTTAAAAACATATTTAAAACAAATAAAAACATAGAGTTAGGAAACCTTACAATTAAAAATTGTAGCCTCCTTTTCAAAAGTTTATAAACAGAAGTACTGTATATACAAATATGTGTATACACATTTATGTGAAGGCAAGATTATGTCATTAATGTTATTATTATTATATAATTTTTCCTTTTAGTCCACCTCTGTATCTGATGTGGGAGGTAAGAGGCCATCAGGATTAGCTAATATCTTGGACAGCATGATTTTGCATGTCCAGGCTGAATGAACTCAGCCCCTCCCCAAGCACAGACCGGCACTGAGTCTGTGTTCCTGGGCCAGCATGGAGGCCTGTTTTACATCAGGCTGAGGCAGGAGTGGCACCGGCTGGAAGGGGGCCCTCATGCAAGAGAGCCTGGGAGAGCTGGCCCCTCACTCTGGTGCCTTCTCAGCTCCTCACAGGGGTGGGGGGAGGGTGTCTGGACCACATGCTTGCCATTATGCAAAACAGACACCCCACACTGAGAAAACACCCCCCCCAATCCCTGAGACGGAAGCTCAGAGCAGCGGGACGAAGGCGTGCAGCCTGGCGGGGTTCGAACGACGCCACGGCGCCGAGACCGTCAGACTCCTCAGTTCTGCTGCCCCATGTGTTTAAGGGAGGAGAGCCAGTGGAACGTTCTGGATTTAACCTTCCCTTACATGAGCTGGATTTAGTTTTCATTCCTCAGTGCTGGCTATGTCGGGGGAACCTTCTCGTTAACATCTGATGCTTTATGCTGCCATAAAACATCCAGGCATCCCTCCATCCAGTCATCTATCCATCAGCAGGTACTGTATTTACCTTTGTCAGAAGCTGACAGGGTCTTAGTGAAGTTTTTTGGGCAGTTTGAAGCTCCGCCTCCAGTCCAGGGGCCAGCCACTCCCGAGCCCCAGTATAGAGCGTGTCCGCCGCCTCTTCTTTTCAGTGTCCCGTCGCTTCCCAGCTCTTCCCTTCTTTTTCTTCTTGTTAGCACCCTTGCTGGCAGACTTATTAGTTTCCTGGGGCAGGTTGGTGCCCTCCTCCTCCTGGGGGAAGCCCATGGGGTAGTTCTTGGTGCTTCCAGAGGGTTTGGGGTGGAGGCTGCCCGCGCCGGCCCCCCCACTTGTGCCACCCACCGTCCCTCCGGGGGTGCTCCTGCCCAGCGGCTCCTGGGTCTCTGCCGTGTGCACCTCGTCCAGCAGCTCCTGTAGCCACATGCGCCGCTTGAAGTCCTGCAGCGTGCGCCCCTTGTCATGCATCAGCTGGGCATGACTCACAGAGCGCCTCCTATGGGGTGAGGATGAGAAGGCATGAGGAAGAGGTGACATTGAGCTAAAGGAAGAGACTGCCCCTTAAACAAAAAAACAGAAGACGTTCTCTGTATGAACTAATAAAGAGTGTGAAAATTTGTTAAACAGCAGCATTGATGAATCTCAAAGTCCAGCAGATACTGGATGGTTCCTGTTTTATGCTTCACCTGAATCCTTAATTATAACCAGGACATACCCTGACTTCAAAAACCTGCCACTCCCACTGGAATGCTTTCTGGGATAAATGTGAGACACAAGAACATGCCGCCACGCATGGTTACACAGGGATTAGCTTCACTCCATGCCACACGCGTGTCACACGTGAACCCACACACAGCCCAGATTCCCCCTTTTTATTTCCCTCCTGATTTAGTTCCCAAACCTGTCTCCCCTGGAATTTCATACACAGAGATAATCAGCCCCCTGCCAAAACTGCAGAGTGGCCCCTGTTCAATGTGGTATTACTTAAGGCAATCAAAGTCTACCAAAGCTTGGCCAACCTCCATCGGCGTCTGATATTTTATTTACCTGAAGCCCATAAAGTTCCAGGTCCTCGCACCCTAACTAAAATAAATCCGATCGGTACCACCCTCGGCTGCGAGGGAGCCGGCACCCGGTGCCGATGCACAAAAACCACTTTACAGCGCCGGTGGCTTGTTTATACGGGAAAGCTGCTTGAGACATTTTGAGGCTCAGCTTCTACACGGGATTCAGTTCCGTGGAAATACATTCAAGAGAGAAAATTAATCCTGTGTTACATGAAAAAAAAATCTCCATGGTGAAAACCTAAACACCCACTTAAATCACTGACAGATATAGCTCTGTGTTTGGCTCCAAGGTTATCCTTTTAAGGCAAAACTAACATGTTTTAACCCCGGTAGTTGGTGCCTGTTTATTGGGCTGATTGTATTCCATTCAAGTTGGGAAGTCTGTAAGAGTTTCCGTATTTTTACAGACTGTAAAGTCTGACTCATGTTCACACATGTTTATCGACGCACACGCTCTCTGAAATTAATCTTCATCCAGAAATATATGAATACAGCTAAACATCGAGTTTTATGTCTTAAAAGTATAAAACTATTAATAAATCTAGGCAAAACTGAGCAAAATTTTAAAAAAACTTCCAGAACACTCAGTCGTTCATTGTTTACCACTGCTGTGACGCAAGTGCTTGTCTATATTTACCCCACACCTTTCCATTTTTTTCCAAAAACACTCAGAGAGACAAAATAACGACAAACACAACTAAAGTGTCCATGGATTTAAAAGCTACAAGTTTGGAAACACCCTAAGCGCTGCCCTAGAAAGCCAGATACACAACAAAGCTACGAGCATCTTACATAATGCCAAGGGAAAAAAAATCTCAGTATTCCTTATAATATTTTGTAAAACACGATGAAATTCAGTTTTCAATTTTTGATATAACAATGACGATCCACTTGGAGATGAGCTATATTTTAAAATCATCAGTAGATGGCAGCATAAATAGACCATATCTACCTTTCTGAGTCTCCCTTCATCCAAAAGGAGTAAGTGATAATTTTATACAGCTGGATGCTTTATCAAAGTAATTCAAGTTGAACAAATTGCTCAAGGGCACAACAGCAGGCCCGTCTGCTGTTACCTTGATGGAGTCCAATGTTGTTTTTGGGTGACAAGACCTCTTATTTTACCACTTCGGTATTGGCTGACTACGGCATATGTAAATTATATAATCTCTTACACAAATGTTTTCTTGATTTAGAGAACACAGAAGTGACCATGGGGAAAGAGAGGGAAGGGAGAGACATGGCAAAATGTTGGCTAACTTATCATGTTATCTAACGCTAAGGGTGGGATAAATGATTGGTGGTGGGAGGTTGAGGTATGGAATGAGGGTGTGAGACTGAAGTTTAAAACAGAATAACAGACAAAGCAGTCTTGAAGGTTAAAAGCTCACTGTACGTGTATCAGTACAATGGGGTGAGGAAGGCTGGGATAAGCGGATACAATGTCTAAAGCTAGGGCGACCATATTCTGCTTCGCAAAAAAAGATAGCACTATAAGGGCAGGACACAAAGAGAGCGTCAAAGCAAGGCAAATGTGCACACATTAAGTATTTCGGCTGCGGAATGCATACGTTAACGTGAAGCAACGCTAAATCCCGGACACTTAAGGCATTTTAGGTTCTAAAAAAATTGGACAAGTCCGGAAAAAGAGGACGTATGGTCAACCTACTGACACGTGTTAATGGCATTTTATTTTCATATTTTCTTAAGATGAGGACCAACAGCTTCACAAACGCAGCACATCTATACGACCCTGTTTACTATTGTTTTTAAATACGTCTTCGCGAGCAGACAGCGCTAAATATAAGTGTAAACGACTACCAATACGCATTGTGATCGGATCACTCAAACTGCTTGCCGAGATATGGGACATATCTTTTGTAGTGTAGAGGTAGCCGACAAGGACGTTACTATGCCGTGCGCAGGGCAGTAACGAAATCTGAACACAACTGGTCAACTAAATAAACAAAGGTGTACACGGCGATGTGTCTTTGCTGTGTACTTGTGATCCGATCGCTCAAGAGATTTACAAACCAAGTCTAAACAGGGCCTGTGTTACTATGCGAACGTCAAATCCCTGCAATAATGTGTCGTAGAAACAGGTTGTGCAAATGAGAACAAGGGAAGCATGATCTGGAGTTTCTCGGTGTGCGTGCGCTCGGCATTTCCGCCGTGTGGACGGAGGGGCCTGGTCGCAGGGAGATCCCATAGCGCCCAGTTATTGATTTGCGTATGCCGGCAGCCCTGTTTCCTTTCAGGGGGCAAGTTCTCCGTGCCGTACTATTCTCATCATGAGGAGAGCAGCCTTCGCTGGGTGTAGGCCGTGAAACCCGTCGCGCTTTTAGTTCTCGGCTAAAGCAGAACTATTAATCCAACTTGAGCGTCGTGTGTAACCTCTGTACCACTTTCTCAGCATCTGCCTACCTAGTAATTTACGAAGGAGACTAGCGCGCTGTCACGGCCCGCTAATGTGAAAATTATACGTTAGGTGCCCTCAAGCCAGAAATGTTCCGATGACTTTACCTTGTCTGCTGAAAAGTGTTAAAGGGTGCCACTTCTGTTGAAAGACGAAACCTCAATTTTTCACCGGTTAAGGATATTAAAAATAATAATTAACAGGTAAATTATTGAGAGCTTCAAATTTACTAAAGAGAATGCGTGATTCGTCATCATTAGTATTGTTATTACTATTATTATAATGCACCTAATCATATTTATGCTGTAAAACTGCCGTTCCTGTGAGTATATCCACCACGGACGGTTACTAAAATCGCGGAATCGGTGATATGAGTGGTGCGCGAGAGTCACGCGGAAGCAGGTGCGGCACCCGCGTGCCTCCTGGCGCCCGCGAGACTCGGCTCTCCCTGCCTGTCCCGGCGAAGCTCGCTGGCGGTGTTCGTTCGGTTAGAGTTCACACCTCTCGGCGATCCTTAGCTTTATTGTCTTTCGGAGTCAGTTTCTTGTCTCTCCGCTCTCTATCTGCTCCGACTTAATTGCTCGGAAAAGAGTGAAGCCGAAAGGGTGAGTCTTCCGCCTGTCCAGACAGTACGCACCCCATCGGAGTCTTTCGCCCTAAGCGGGTCATTTACACGCGGCGACTCCAAGATCACAGAGGTGGTAGTGACTGGGCGCTTGGTTTCTAATTTTATAAATACTTATAAACTATGGCATTAAGCATTTGCTTAACCATGTACAGATAATAAGATATTGTTCCTAAATAATTCTAAGTCATTTTAATCTTAAGTTCCTTAGACTTGAGTAAGACTAATGACTGTAATATGTTTCACTGACGTTTTTTCGTAGCTTTACCAAAAATGTTTGGCAACTCTGAGTATATTTATAATTTAGCAGACATAAGAAAAAAAACATTTGTAGTGCGTAAAAAACAGTAAACATTTAACGGCATTTTAATAGCATTTAAAAATTTTTACTTAAACAATTTGCATTTCATTGAGTAATTTTATAGATAGGAGACAAAAGATGCAATATCATCCCTGTAAGACTGTTTTTAACTGCATTAAAACCGAATAAGTAAATGTCAATCATTCACATGGATGTTAAACAAAAAGTCTATTGCAGTGATGAGGAGATCCAGCCATTAAACAATAACACTACATATGCTATGAATCCCCCCATCTCTGTGTGTAATTTTCATTTTTTTTTGTATGTTTAAACTCCTCCCAGTACAGCCAATGTGTTTAGAGATCAAAACCTGTATTAGTATACATTTTTTAAAATGGCTAATATCATAGGATCCTTGGTGCCAGAAAACTGCTGAAACAAATTGCATTTGCGTAGGCGACTGTTGCTCTGAGCAAACCTGACAGGTCCCGTTACATCAATGCTAAACTGCAAATCCGAGTGGAAATATAATGCATGAAATATCATAGTTCATTATAATAGACATTTGTGCATTAGCTTACAGCTTTAAAGAATGTATCTCAAGCTCAGGTAAAACTCTGGTTCAGCCAGATGCAAAATGAAAGGAGGCTTTTACAAATAAGTTGGCTTAGTTACCACCTCCCCCAGGTGAAAATTCTCAGGAACCTGCCTTTCCTGGGCGCGGCCTCTTTCAGCAGCCCTGCTGACAAGCACTCGCCATCACACCTCTAGCTGATGCCGCTTGAGCGAGCGCCCCCCCAACTGAACCTCAGGAGCAGGACCAATGTAGGTAGCAGGCCATTGCGCAGTTGCTGATTGACTCGGTCATTTTTTGACTCAGGACTCTGTGCAAGGCCTCCTCCTGATCCACTCGACACATACAATAAGAACTAGGGGATCCAACAGTTTGGACTTACTTGAGACAGGGTATTGAGATTCAGTGCTGTCATAAAGCACTGTACCTTATGATGGATCAAAGCACATTATAACCCTCTGATTTATAATATCGACAACAACAATATTAATAATGCAAAGAGTTCTTGAGTATAAAGTAGCAATAATAACATTTTAGACATGCTGTTATTTTTATTGTCAATAAGAGGAATATTAATCGCATTGATGAAAAAAAATCTAAATTAGGTTTGAAACTGTATGCAGTTTAAAATGGAAAAATGTTTCTTGTGCCAGTATATATATTTTTCAGAAAGCGGCATTTCAAGTAGATGGGCAGTAAAACATTATAAGGTGACTAAAAAAGTGCACTTACGTTCTGTTAGTGAGCGCATCAATATGCCTCCCGTAATAAGGGACAGGAGAGCAGAGGAGAAACACAGCAAAGCTCCACTGCTGAACTGGTCTTTTAGAACAAAACATGCTGAATTCAGATTCCTGTGGAAGGGAAACAGTGTTCAGGTTTGAACATGCAATAGGCAAAGTTCACAGCCTTCCCTGTCCAGTTTAATGCTCTTAAGTATATAAGACATAGTCCTAATAGTCATTCAATTTTATTTGCAAATTAAACCAGTAGGGGTGTCATCTGAATTTTATTTCTTCATGTATTGTCTTGGAGAATAAACATCACATAATTATTTTTCTGAGAAAATGCCTCTTCAGAAAATAAGGCTGCATCAGTCACTGAAACCATTATGGAAAGTTTTCAAAGTTCACCCTCATTGCAAAATCAGAGGAAATCAGGAGGAGATGATCAAAACTTACGTTCCCAAAACTTGCAAAAGTTTGGACACTTCTCTCTGCTGGCTTCTGAAACAAAGCTTTCCAGGCTGAAACGAAAAGCAAAATAAGGCTCAACCCTGGTGATCATGATGAAACAGATGATTAAATGTGAAGTTAGTAGAGGGGGAAAAAAATAACTTTTGATCATGTTCTCTTCCAGTCAGCATTATCTCCACATGCCTTGAGCAGTTTGCTTACTTTTTGAAATAAAACTTCCTGGTATAAAAGATGGAAAATAAGGATAAAAAGAAGAAAGTGCTGTAGTTTCAGCCGTGCTGGCGACTCCTCTGGCTGTTGAGGTTGAAGTGGAGCTGGGATCCGTGACAGAGGCAGCTGAGCAGGGGTACCGGCAGCAGCTGCAGCTGGGTTGGTACTGATGGGCAGAAGTGCAGCATGCTGTCTGTGCACAGTGCACATCTGGAACTCTTATGAGAAAGAGCCTGCAGCTAGCCCTGCTTGGCAGTCGACCTGCTAAGCCGGCATTTGCAGGAAGGGGGCGCCCAAGTGACGCCCAGTCCCTGCGGTGTGTTCCGATTCAGCTCAGACTCTGTTCACCATGGCTTTATGGGTATTGTGTTGGGGGAGTTAAGACAAGGGTATATCTCACTGAGAAAAAAAGTCATTTTTCCTCCTCTGAATGGTCACCCCCCACCCTGCACACAACTGAAATTTAAAGTATGAAATGTGTGACAAATGCAAGATTTTATTGAACTAAATTATGAAAAAAAATCATTATAATGTTATTACGTACATGCTTAGCGTACTCTTTCAGAGTCATATAGATTGTACATTTGTAACTCATTTATAAAGCTAAACATGAACTGTGACAATTCAGGTTAAGCAGCTTTCCAAACAGACCTGTTGTGGGAATTGAACCTGTACCAAATATAACATAAAGAGGACATGTTCTTTCTTTTTTTTTAAAAATAATTCTAAGGAACAGAAGTTCCCTAGAAGTTCAAAGGAACATGGGCATTGTTGTATTATAACTGAAAAATGATGCCATCACCCTCTAAGTAAACTACAAAGCACAGTATTCCTCTTAATTACGTATTTGTGATTAAATAATCATGAAAGATCACTATTCATAATGGTGCTGTAAAACCTTTCTCATTTTCCATAAACTTCTATTGTAGTGGCAGTAACGCATATACATCAGTACATGTGTCTAGATAATATGATAAAAATGTGGACGGTCTGGCAGGGAGCTTGGAGGTAACAAAAACGTGGACCGGCTGTGGGTCCCTGCGGACCGGATTGGGAAACGCTGGATTTATATTCACCATGACCAGCTAGATAAGGAATCCATCTACATTAAACAGTTTTCTTTTGATACTTTAGTGTCCTTGTGTGGTATTTATATTGTTCCCATTATTCCTTCGGGGTGGGCTCTGTCTCTGCCAACTTCTTCTACCATTACATTGAAATGTTTTCATTGGTGACATTATTAGGCTGAACTTGCTTTATGTTCCTTAGACACATTTGACACTGCGGCCAGACGGAGACTCTGGACACCTCCCTAGGACTTTAAAACTCACAGAAAAGTTGTGTTGCTGCCTTGGTGAGAATCAAGCTGTGGCGTCTTACAGTATCTGACCCCTCAAAACAACTGTGGACCTCAATACCAGTAAAAAAACAAGCTATCAGTAATCTTAAGGGTCAAACATCAAAAATGTTCACAATAGTAACAACAGAAATATATTAATCACGGAGGAAGGAAATTCAGCCCTTACACTTCTCTGCTGTGCAGGTTTATGCTATTACTGCTGTAATTAACAGCATTATTCAGAGCTTTAGAGTAGAGGGTTGCGCAGGAATGGGGAAAGAGGCAGTACTGTGGAAATTGCTCATATATGCATATTTTTGTATGTGCTGTATTAATTATAAATCCCTTTGTTCTGTTAAATGATTTGTTCTCGGCCCAGCAGCACCTCATGGCAGTGTCAAGTGAGCAATTTAATCACTAAGATATTTAAAGCCATATATGGACATGTTTAATTTGGACATGTACCGTTGCTGTATTGGTGCATGGTTGTCATGCGTGTGGGGTTAGGGTTAGGTGTTTGCAGGGATGAATGGGGATGGGGATAGATATTACTAACCCCTGTGCAGCCCCCTGCTTCAGAGGGCTGCTCGTTGCCTTTTGTACTAGTGGAACACTAAACACAGAAAACAAACGCTTTATGGGTAATTTAACTCCTAGCCCTTTCTACTGGCACTTGTTCATAGGAAACATTCCTTTTGCATCCCAAATCATGCCCAGGGAGACACCTAACAGCTCAAATGAGGTTTTGGCCTACGAAGGCTCAGCAGAATCTCCTCCAAAACTCCAAGTGCAAAGCGAACAATCTCCGGGATGAGCTGTCAAGGGGCCGGTGAGGGCCACACTAATCCAGGTCGCAGCCGGCTTGCTGGTGTTGCGGCTTGTTCCCCGCAGCGTCTGTCTGACTGTACTATTTTCTTTTGGGGCGCAGCGTCTCTGTGCCCACACTTGCCTCTGAGGTCAGCTCAGGGAGGAGGTCTGCATCTGCCCCCACTGTGGCGGTAGATAATGTCAAGGGAGAGTCCGATAAGGTGTTACGGAAACGCCAGGAGCCAGGGTTTGAGTATTGTTTCACCCAGACTACCCTAATTACTAATCTGACCCTCATTTCATTAGCTTCCTGTCGGCGGGAGAGAATCATAAGAAATAGCTCGTCAGATCCTTCCTGGAGTTCAACCCCTTGATCACCTTTTAAGCTCTGGAAACAAGGCAGCATTTCAAAATGTCACTAAAACCCTATATTAAAATATGACTAATTTGTTCATGGAGGAGAGCTGTTGGACTCGATACTAAATCAGCTACGACTCGTGTCTAGACCTCCGAGGGGAAATCCTGCCTCCCGGTTCTCAGTGATTTTTCAGCACCAATAGTTTGTGTGATGTGTGTGTTCTGCTCTGGGATGGACCAGCGTCCTGTCCACAGTGTTCCCTAGCTTGTGCTCTGTGCTTCCACGGTGAGGCTCCAAGGTCACCGTGACGTTGTACGTGATAAACAATTATGACAGATGGATATTGGGTAAATGCTTTTTTTCCATTTGCTATACTAAATTATCTCCAACTGACCTGTCAAGCCAATGGTGAAATCGCAGTTCATTCATGCAGGGTGGACTGATGACTAATTGTGTAACAAGGAAATAACTCCAGCACAGACACGTTGCAGTACAGCAGTGGTACGATCCTGTAAACTGAGTATGCTTCTACTGTAGAATAATATCTTATCAAGAGCTGCAAAGGGTGTGGTTTGAGGAGCTACCCATCCTGGCAGGGTGAATACACAGTCACACAGGATCTCATAGCTAGTCATAGTTTTTTCATGGTAGTTTTATGAGTGTGCTCAGACGTTTTTGAATTGCATACAAATGCCTTCTGAAATAACTTATCTGTAGCTCCCTTATACATGTTCACATACCTGTAACAAGTAAGTTGAAGAACAGACAGTGTTACTAAATAAAAGCCAAAGATTGTTTGGAATCCCTGCTCACCTGAGCACTGTCCGAAGGGCATTTGCTTAAACATTTTGGTTGGGGTTGGACTGAGAATAATTAATGAAACTTGCCTTGAAGGAATAGCTTCGGGTGGCAGATTCATGCTGATGGACAACAAATTAGTTTCCTAAGTGCTTTGTGGTTTACGCGTGGATGGGAAAACAGCATTCCCAGGATGACAAGAACTCCTCATAGCTCTTACAGTGCAGCCTGTAGCCTAGCCGTAGAGAAGACCCTCACCTACCCGGCTGGCCGTCTGTGGTGACCTCCAGCCACTCGTATCCTGCCTCAGGTTCGGTAGGAAAATAATGCTCATTCCATTCCCACTTTACCTGCATATAAACAGGTAAAAAAAAAAAAAAAAAACTTTCCTGGCAGCCGACAGCAAAGCGGGGAACGGGGCCAGGAAAGCTGTTTTTGATTCCTAGAAAATTGCTGTGTTTTGGCAGAATACAGCATGCATCAAAAAAACCCTGCTTTTAATCTTATGGCGTTTTCTTCGCCTCTTTCGAAAACGGGCTCTCTGACAAAGGCATGTACTGTTGTGTCTCTCTTACCCTTGCTCCCTGAAACATAGCGAGGGAACTAGTTCGACAGAAGACATCGATCTGGAGTTGGTGGCAGCCAGATACCGGTCTTTGTTTGACACTGCCCCGAGGAGTGTTTCTACATTTGCACGCACGCTGACGTTATGAATGTAATTATGATGTTTCTTTTCTGAGTATCTGATTGTCAGCTCAAGTAAGCAGTCCACTTCCAGTTAAATAGAATGTTTTTTAGGCCTTGCCTTTACATTCGGGCCAAAAAATTCTGGTGAAACAGGGGGACTTGCCTACTGTTCTCGAGAGGCTGTGGGCATGATTCTGACCTGGAGAAGTGAAACAGATAAGAGAGAAACACTAATGGAAGGAAGACCGCAGACGATGTCTCACAATGAATTTTAGAAGATTTAGCCAATTGATTAACATTATAAATGATGATTTGCAAATAAATTCTAAATAAACAAACTCTGCTACAAGTTTTCAGAAAACCTGGTACACCAAAAAAGTTCTGTGTATATATGTAAACCATTGGGAGGTTTATATATAAATAAACTTAATTTCCTTCACCAACACTCCATTGCTGTTTTAATAAACCTTTCCTTAAGAGGTCTAATTTTGATGGATCCTCACTGCAGTATAGCTAATTAGCAGGTGTCATGCAATTCAAATTCTTATAGAACACCAACAGCATCGATTGGATACACAGATATAAGAGACACCATTGACCGCATTGTGTTTGAGATCGCGTTTTAACGAAGTTTTAAGCAGAATCTCTCACATTCTGATTTGACAATCCCATCTCGCCTCTCTTAAAGTCGCCCGTTACATTCTGATCTAAACATCCTTATCTGCTTATTGTCAAGAGGACAACCACTGGCAAATCCCAACTGTGTCCAGTTGTTCCGAAACCCCCCCACCCGTGCTAAATAGGAAGTGAGAATGGAAACACGCGGCCAACAATGCATTCTTATGGTATTGGGCAGCTGTTTTCTGTTCCTAAGATTCGATTGAACCATATCACGGCACTGTTCTGGAAAACAACACAAGAGGCCTTTTGTATTTTTCTGCAAATGTGTTGTGGGACCCTCCTCAGAGCCTTTTGGCTGGACCTATTTACTATTTAACATCCTTGTGAATGATGACAATGCAAGAGCACGATCTCAAACAATGCGGTCAATGGTGTCTCTTACATCTGTGTATCCAACTGATGCTGTTGGTGTTCTATATGAATTTGAATTGCATGACACCTGCTAATTAGCTATACTGCAGTGAGGATCCATCAAAATTAGACCTCTTAAGGAAAGGTTTATTAAAACAGCAATGGAGTGTTGGTGAAGGAAATTAAGTTTATATATAAACTTCCCAATGGTTTACATATATACACAGAATTTTTTTGTTGTACCAGGTTTTCTGAAAACTTGTAACACAGTTTGTTTATTTAGAATTTATTTGCAAATCATCATTTGTAATGTTAATCAATTGGCTAAATCTTATAAAATTCATTGCAGGTACAAAACCCCTGTGGGCATAGAAGGTGATGGACATTAAAGCAGGGAGCTGTGAAGTGAGGAGAGCGCTAGACTTCTTGGCAAACTTGGACCCTTCCTGGTTTCTCTCAGCCAGAAACCGCAGCTTAATCTACTGCCTGCCTCTTTGCATGGCATACATGCAGCCCAAAGCAGGCTTTTGATCAACCCGATGTGAGAGAGATTGGAATAGGTGTGGCAAAGTGTGACAAGAGGAGAGAGCGACATCTGTCCCTCCGCATTCCTCCAAAGGTATCTGACCATCTCAGTAAAGAAGCTTTGACTGGTTGTGTTAGTCTGCTACCCACATCCAGAGAAAACTTGGAACTTGTCTAACTCAAATCCTGGTCCTTTGGGGACCAGTTTTTTTTTTGCTCTTTCTTTTGCTGCTATTCAGACACATTAGCTGTCATGTTTGTTTAGTTTGTTGGCTTTGGAATTAGCTTGCTCGAGGTCTACCTCCCCCAAGGGCCCTGGTGTCTGTACACTTTCATGCCAGGCTCCATTTATCTAGGGGAATTGGTTACACATTGTTTTATTGAGTGTTCCCTATTAAATTTTAAGTCAACAAAACAATACCATGCTTTGTGAGGTAAATTAACCACACGAGGACCGTTCTGCCAGCCTCGAGGTCTTGCATTCAATTTGACAGCCACATGAATAATGCGAACGTGTGCATTTATCGCAACTCAGGGAATAAATCTGAAAGAATGTCCAAATAGCACAGAAAAAAAGCATGAAATATGACCTATTTTATAATTATCTTCTCTACAAAAGGCCAACATTTATTTTTCAGTGCTAGGGACTGCTATGCCACTGTACTGAAAGGAAAACAGAAGTAACATGCATGTGTTTAATAGCATCTCATTTTTATCAGCTTATTTATGTACTGTAAAAATATAGATGACATTAAACTTGTATTAAGTATGACAATAAATGTGAACTGTGAACAAATAAAAATGAAAAGACTCACGAATTTCAGCTTTTCCTGAATCAGTTTCAGTCTTATTTCCTCTTCATCATTTGCAATCCAGTCGGAGCTGGTATCTAGATAGATTTTGGAAAGGTCTAGATACAGGGATCAATCTTCTTTTTGTGGTTTTCTTGAGAGTACGCCTAACTGTAACAGCTTTTCTATCAGAACTCGCAACCTTAGATGCACGACCTCAACTGTGGCCCTCTGCTCAGTCGTAAGGCACATTGAATTTTCAACATATATACAAGGTTAACGTCTCCTGACATCATTTGCGAGTCATCATCTCCGCCTTGTGGTAACAGAAGACATGCTGCATGTGTAATTGGATGCATGCAGAAGCTTACTCACGGCAAGCTGTGAACCGGAACGAGCACAATGAACACGAACTCTCTCTCACACACGGCTGACACATTTTAACTATTTGGCCTTTTCTGTCTTTTATTTGGAAATAAACTGAACTGAAAATGGTTGTTTATAAGGTTATATTTTACTACCAGTCCCTGAGTGGGAAAGGAAAGGGAATTTATTTCAGTTCTTTAATTCCTTTATGAGATGAACTGTGATTATGATATTGATAGATTCAAAACTGGGGAGTAAAACTTTCTAGAAGTTATGTAAACTAAGTTATGTGACAAAACCAACATCATGTAAATACAACATGTATTTAGGAAAAACTTTGAGGCACATTGTTAAATAATTAATCCCAGTATTATAATTCTAATATTATATATTATACGTGTATGTGTGTGTATAAATTAAAAAACTCTTTACAGTTGTTCACACCTGAAATGTCTTTAATTGAGCAATAACCACCCCCCAATCCAAGTCTTTCTGAGTGGGTTACAGTGTGTGAGCGATCCAAGCCACGGTGTAGCGGTTTGTTCCACACACCCCTGTTGTTTATGTAGTGTCCCTCCTAATCTTGGTCTCCAGTGAACTTCTGAGTTTCCACTCCTGCTGTCTGGCCGAGGGTTTTCCGGTCTTCGGCTGAGGGCCGTGGTTTTGGATGGCCGCTCAGTCACTCGCCATCCGAACTTGCTGAGCATTTCGGTGCAAACTCAAAGTGGCAAGCCGGTCTCCCCGACCAGACGCTGGCCCACACGCTCACTCGTGTACCACACATCGCTCAGACTTTCCCCACCTCGCTCCAGCAAACTCTGCTCTTCTACAAACAACAGAAAATACCTCGGCTCATTAAAGGGTTAACTGATACTGATTTAATGACTGAATGTTTTCAGGGGACTTCATGTAAAAAAAAGAAAATTTAAAATACCAACTGAAAAACAAAATAATTCACCAATTCACTTGTACTCCAGAGGGGCAATGAAATGCAGTTGTTCTCTTTCTTTTCTCCTCTCTTGGTGTCTCTTAACGGATCATGGTGACCATCCTGAGCACCCGCATCGTGACGGCTGCAGCCACCTGGTTTCCCATCAGGAGCCTGTGGCTTGTTGCATCACATTACATCACTAATCCGTGCACCTCAGATCCGAGCCAATTATATCCTAACACCTAGGTCTATTTATTCCTGTGACCTTTGCTTTTCACTAACCTACATATCTCACTGAAAAATGTCCCTCGCACCATGCGAGATGTTCTGTGGAGAAGAAGCCAGCCTGTGTAATGCTGATTAGGACTCTTCTGCAGTAGGCTGATCGTATGCTTCTAAAAAGATCAGATACTCTGAAAGTACAATGCCAATCATATTTCTGGGTCTGGTGGTGTCAGTCATTCTTTTTGATTCATCGAGGCAGAAGAGAACATTGAAAGATGGCTTGCAGCAGATGAACCTGAGACGTCTTTAGAGGTTTTCGGATTCAGCTCTATTATTTTAGTGGAAGCATCGCCTCCACCGAGGCATCTTGTATACAAAATTTGAGCGAGGAATTTCTGGTTTCATCCTTGATCAACGAAGACCAATTGTGTAATGAGGAACATTTCACTCACCCCCAGGTCAGTGCTTTTGCCCGTACTGTACTACAGCAACCCACAGAGTTCCGTCACCTTGAGGGGTCCCTCTAGTCTTGGGTAGTCATTGTGGCCTTGCTTCACCTCTTCACCGTGTTTGACAAGGTGTATGGGAGACTGACCTCACTCTCTGCACACCCACCCCTTTGGGAGGGGTTCAGCATCACACATTGGGATAACATAGGGTAGGCGCCATACTGAGTATGGCTATATGAAAGACAACAAGGCAGGGTTGTGGGCCTATCAGGGGCTTCTACTTGGATAATACTAGACTTCCTAGAATCCTGTCTTAGGCCATGAGTGTTCAAGCAGGGAAGGGATGCTACTGATTTATCATTCCAGTTCCTTTAATCGGAATAAAATTACTTGCATTCTTTCATTCTTCATTTTCCATTCCCTCTTGTCCTAAATGAAGATAATTGGGACTCTCATTTTAAATACTGGAATTAAATTTCACCTCTGTCACTTTCTATTTGTACGAAAAGCACAATAAAAGCAACCAACAACATTCATTTAAGAATCATACAAAAAAGGCCTGCAGACATAATAATATATGCATCTCCTTAGAATATGTGGTTCATTAGTAAAATAACCATTTATTCATTCAATATTTAGAAATGGTTGATCAAATACCTATACAATCAGCTAAAGCACATTATAAAGTCACAAAATATTTTTACAAATTTGAATTTGTCTCATATTATGTTAACGTTTGGAATACATTAGCCTCTGGGAGTTTATTTTAAATTGTTATTATTCACTTCATTCCAAGTTTTACAAATTATCAACAAAGTTTTTTTAAATCTTGCTTCTTAGGAAACTATAATTAGATTCACCTGAATATAATGAAATTTACTCTTGACTGTTACTCATGGTTTTACTTTCATTTCAATAACAAAATTGTCTCTGGACATCATTACTCAAAACATGCCATATTTATGCGCATGTGGGTAACTCATACTACAAAACTTGAAAAACAAAGCCTAGTTAATTATTTTATTTAGTAAATTAAAGACAGTTACAAAGGCAGTGACTGTTCTGGTTAAACTACTTAAAATGAGTGTATTTGTTGCACATTAGCTCAGTGGCTTGAGTGTGTTGTTACACTGCCAGAATTGAGGGTTTTCTGTGGATTTTGCACATTTGCCCTGTGTTTTGTGTACATTTCCTCCCGCACTTCAGGAACACCTCTCCTGGAGCCGACACCTTATCGTGGTGGAGGGGTTTGCGTGTTCCAATGATCCCAGGAGCTAAGTTGCCCGG
>JAODKF010000068.1:28014241-28025912 GCA_026779585.1 Mormyrus proboscirostris | reverse complement strand
TTGTTGAATCAATGCCACGTAGAATTAAGGCAGTTCTGAAGGCGAAAGGGGGTCAAACACCGTATTAGTATGGTGTTTCTAATAATCCTTTAGGTGAGTGTATATAGTCACTTTTTATTGGAGAAGAATCTAGAAAAGTGGGAAGCACGGAGAGTAATTTAGAAATTTTTGCTTGTAAATAAAATATTTTCCATGCAAAATAAAGAAGCTACTAACATACTCTAAGTGAGTTTTGTGTGCATTCTCATAGTAACAAATGATATCTTTAAGACTGAAGGTGTAAGTAACTTGGATGATAATAAATAAACGATCTCAGTTGTAGTATATTTCGTATACGTCAACACCATTTCAGTTAGACAACAGGTCACTTCTGGGTTAAAGATAAAAAATGCAAGGCACTGTAAAATGAATAAAACCGTTTATAAATTATAAAACGATGCCCATGAGCAAGTAAGCGCTCCACTCTTCTCCTCCCTCCCGTGAGTCGCATGGAGCCGGCGACTCTTACACTTCCGGGTCGGTTCTCTCCTGCTCCTGCTACAGATCATTACACTCACCGGCTGGGAGGAAGACCAGCGTTTTGGTAAAGCATTTAATTTACTATTGATTATCTATATAATGTATATGCCCACATGAATGCTTATTTAAAGAAACCAATTCCAATAAAATACTACACCGATGTTTCACTACACCGTTTCACTTTCATCAGCGAAGTAGGAAACGAGATCAGGCTCCAAAAAGTTTCTCGTGCAAGTACAAGGTGCCATCGCAAAAACAAATTCATCACTATCATTTACTTAAAGTTGATAGTGAGTGATTCCACCAAACTCTGATACTCCTAGAAAGAGGATTTTATATGATCTACGAACATGCATTTTATACCTGAATGCTTATGGTGACTGTTAAGGTGAAATGCAAGCATCGGAAACTCGTGCATGCTGATTTTACTGGGTATGCATGTTGTCATTAAACGGATATAGTGAACGGTAAGCTCCTCCTCCAAAATGCAGCGACGTTGTGATAAATTGTGCACCGATACTAGCACGACGGTGTGTCCCGGGAACGTCATATTTTAGAAGGAGTTCCCCAGGAAGGTACAGGAGTGGTGAACACGACACAGTTTTCACGGAAACAGTCAAACGTCGTAATTGCTTACCCTAGCATCTTTGTTGGACATAATTAGTTTTGATAATATTCGTCAGCATCTTAAAGTACAAATTAACGTGATGTTTGATGATGATTGTTTTTAACAGTAAAATCTATCCATTATCTATACCGCTTTATCCATCTTGGTCGCGGGGAAGCTGGAGCCAATCCCAGCATCTTCAGGCGAGAGCAGGGTACACCGTGGGCAGGTCGCCAGTCCACCACAGGGCCAACACAGACAAACATAGACAAACACAGTCGCATTCTCACCTATGGACAATTTAGAGTAGCCAGTTAACCTAATCTGCATGTCTTTGGACTGTGTGAGGAAACTGGGACACTCGGAGGAAACTAACAGTATCATAATAGCAGATATTTATTTTAAATGAACACATTTTAAGAAGTGCTGAATTAGTGTTTTTGCTGTTATCTGTGCTTTTGTGAATGGTGAGGCTTTCACGGTCATTCACAGGAATTCCTTTAGGAGTAGGAAGTCGGGGCCAGTCGATGGCCGATATAGGCTGCAGATTGTAATACCATCTACAGTGGGGGAAATGAGTGTTAAACACATCAGCATTTTTTTTCATAAATATATTTCCAGCGAGGCTATTTGCATGATTTTTTTCACCAAACATTGGTATTACCTCAAGTTATCCACAAATATAATGTCATGTGTAATTATGGATTGAACACACTGACTGAAATGTATTATATAGTGGGGAGGCTTTTGTACCTTAATAAAGAAACGAATTGCCTGCAGCATTCGGTGTGATTTTGGCCCATTTGTCTAAACAGATTGTCCTCATCATCTCAGCACACGGCCCCATTCATTGTTCCTTCCATTATAAGAAGTCTACCAGTATTATGAGTAGCAACCAGCCCTGCATCATGATGCTTCCACCCCCAAATATCACTGCTGGTCTAGTGATTTTCATGCGATGTGCCGTTTCGGGTGTTTTTGGAGCGATGTGCCGTTTCAGGTGTTTTTGGGGCGATGTGCCGTTTCGGGTGTTTTTGGAGCGATGTGCCGTTTCGGGTGTTTTTGGGGCGATGTGCCGTTTCGGGTGTTTTTGGGGCGATGTGCCGTTTCGGGTGTTTTTGGGGCGATGTGCAGTGCTATTTCTCCTCCCAACATGGTGTGTAGTATGACAGCCAAAAAGTTAAATTTTGGTCTTGTTTGACCAGACTACATTCTTCTAGTATTTCTATGGCTAGTCCAAATATTTTGTATCAAACTTCAAAAGAACTTCAGCACATATAGAGGCTTTGATGGGGTGTATTGCCTGTTGTTTGCTCTGTAACAGTTGTCTGCTGCCTCCAAGTCTTTCTGGGTGGTCCTTGGCTCTTGGGCTGCTCTTCTGATTATCCTGCTGACTCCCTGGTCAGAAGTCTTGCGAGGAGCTCCTGTGATTGATGCTGGAGTAATGTTTCTTTTGCTTGCTTATAATGGTGCCACTGGAAGATTCAGAAGTTTTGAAATACGTCTGTAACCGGTTCTGTTAATATGTTGTGCAACAATCAAGTTGCGAAAGTCTTGGGAGGAGTCTTACCTTTAACCATCATGAGATGTTTCTTGTGTGACACCTTGGTGACAAAAAACCTTCTTATAGCCCATCAGTATTTAATAACCCAGCTGATATTAATTTGACAGATAGGAGGCAGAATTACTTTCCACCTACTTACTGTTGGACAAGACGATAAATGGAAAAACAAGTCTCTGCAATGGAGGATGAAATAAAATAAAATGAGGAATTTAAAATTATAAAAGCATATTGGGGAACAATTGAACATAATTCCAGTAATTATTTGTAGCTTTAAGTGTTGGAGTTGAGGAGTCTGATGGCCTGGTGGTAAAGATGGTTCATGAGTCTGGCTAGTCTCCAAGTCTCTGATGGTGCTGTGTGCCTTCCGCAGACACCGCTGGAGGTAGATGTCCTGAATGATGGTATGGTGACTCTTGCCAGTAATGTGCTGTGTTGTCTCCTCCTCACTTTGCCAGCCAGGTCGCCTTGGTCATTTACCGATTTTGTTTATGACATAGATTAACAGGATGGTCCTTGTAAACTTTTTCTTTGGCCTCAGGTGTTTAAGTCTTTTTCATTTCAACTGGGTGTGAAAAGGTGTCATCTGTCTCCTACCTATTTTTGAAGTTGGACACACTTTTGCTAATTATGTCAGGCATGGTGTGGCAAATCTGTAGGTCTTCATTCCACATCACACGTGGGAAAGTTCTTCGTTGGCTTAGCGTGTCCGCGGCTGCTCGGCGTGGGGAATGGCGCTGTCGAGAGACTTACCACGCTCCCTTTTGCTTGTGGTACTGCAACATTTTACAAACTTGCGGTCTGCTTCAGATGAACAGCAGTTGGTTGTGCTGTGTGTCATCTGATGAGAACAGACACCAGAATTGTAGAAAAATTATGACTATACTGTATAATTAAGGCCCTAGGATGGAGTACAAGGTTTTATTTTGAATTTCAGACTTTCTGTATCTGTCTGATGTCTACCTTAGTGTGTTTTTTGTTACACAATAGTAATATTCTTCAGTGTATTTTTAAATGGTTTTTATTGTTTCTGAAGCCTTGAATGGAAATGATCTTTGATTTTCTTTCTAAAGATTTTTGCTATTCTTCCTGGAAATACCAAGTGATGAATTCATTTTGCATTGGTTTAAGACTCTGTTTAGAAGAATGGGTCAAAATCACGCCTGAACCTGCACTACATTTTTCTTCAACCCATTTGTCAGATATCTGATGTTATTCCAGGTCAATAAGGGAAAGATATGTTATTCTGAAGAAATGGTTTTTCGGCATAGATCTGAAAGCGGGAAAACTTGCACACAGTCCTGGGTGTTTTCCATCCTCCATCCTAGAGCTCAGCATTGTCAAAGTTCTTGGGAGTCCTGCTGAAGTTCCGGGACCTTCCGCTGTTTGTTTTTGTGCGTGCATACGTGCGTGCATACGTGCGTGCGCGTGTGAGTGCGTAGACACTCAGTTATAAACAAGGTACTTCCAAATCTACAGTTCCCCTCGGATGAACTTTCTGCTCAGGCCAGCGGCTGCCTGCCCACCGCTTTTCTCCTCCTGCGGTCTATGTAGGACCACATGAAAGATCCCGTCCCCCCTCGTGCTCAACCATACTGTGGTCACAAAGTGCACCTGGTGTTTGGACCCAGAAGTATGTGGCTCTGGTCCTGAAGGGTGCAGGGCGTTCTGGTTTTCATTGTACCTGAGCCCATAATTACCTAATTGAATTCAGCATGTGTTTGATTGGACAAGGTTAAGCTATTTCCTCGCTCTTAAAAAGACTGGAGATTTACCGAGACCCACTGGACTGCTGCTCTCTAATGCCGCTGTTGTGCACTTAGCTTTGGCCTGAAATTGCAGTTTCCTCTTTCTCTGCGTTTTGTGGAGTCTGTTTTGTGTGTGTGGGGGCAAACTTATAAATTTGTCTAGTGGACAGTTTTATTTATATATGAGTTTTATTTGATTTCTGGCCAGGGTCTTCATAATTTTTCAGTTGGCCGTGCCGGATGGATCCTGGGATGTGTTTTGGAGTATTAATCCTTGAACAAATATAACTTTGAATTTAATATTATTCCCTTAATGTCGATAGAAGCGGAACAGAAAAGCTGAGAAGTAAATCTTGGCTGCTTGCTCCTACTAAACACCCATTAGAAGTTTATCACAAACCGTTAAGTTAGTCCAGAGTTCCTTACAGGAAATACATGGCTATTTGTCTGTCAGTATTTAGGCTGTAAGTGTGAGTGCAGTATGGCATTCAGTACTTGAGTCTGTCGAACGGACCATTATCATCATGGGTTTATATTAAATTCAATTGAATTTATTCATTGAATTTTTATATAGTGCCTTTCACGACAGAGTCGTGCCCTGAGGCATGTTACTTGGTTGTGGGGATACATTTCTGCATCAATCATACAGGATAATTTAAAAATGGGGAATAGAGAAGATAAAGAAACAAATGAAATAAAACCAGATGAATCAAAAGCTCCCAAGTAGAACCTCTCTAGGGGTCCAAGGTCAACTGGCTGCCTCCAGGGACACTGACATTATAGGTTTATATGTGCTGTTACCCATTGTAGCACAAAGACAAGAGTGCAGGGATGAACTCGAGACACCCCCAAGCTCTGGCCTGAGCAGGCTTCCATCGCGAGCCTTGGGCATAAGCCGGGGGGGCTTGTTTAGAGGAGCAACATTCGGCTGATGACTGTCACAGTTTAGGCCTCACTGAGCAAGGGGGGGGGTCTATGGCCAGACGCTTGCTCGAGTGAAGGGGATACTCAGTGTGTGAGCTGGACCGCAGAGAAGCTAACCAACGCTCGTGTTTGTGTTTGTGTGGGTAAGGACGGCCGCCAGAGAGGTCTCACTGTGTTTATCCAGAGTGAAATCTATCCCTGAAAGGACCGTCTGTCAGACCTCCTTCCTGTGTATCCAATACATTGTGTTTGTGTTTTTTTTTTTTTTTTTTTTTAAAATTGAAAACCACATTGTAGTACAGGACTCGATAGACATTAGTCATTTTTGGGAAGCTTTTTGCGGTTATTCGCTTTTAATCACATAACTCCATAATCGCAGTCACTTAGCGACCAGCTATTTATTTGTCCGATTCAGAGGAATCACTTGTTAATGAGAAAAATGCGGATGGGAAGTAGTTAGATTTCTGGAGTAATCTCATGTCTTTAATTTGGCCGAGTAGTTTCTTCATTTTTCCTGGTATTATCTAGCCACTTGTGGCTCAGCTGCTGCCCAGGTCGCATGGAGGCATGCAGGCCCTCCCTCTTTGGCTCTAAACTAGTAAATATTGCCGGAAGGCCTTAAGTGCTGGAGCTGCTCTCCTGCTGCGCAGTGTGTTTGCCTTCCCTGTTTTAAGGGTGCTGTTGAGCACGGCACTCTGGAGCCGTCAATGTGTCCTCCATGCCTGGCCGGAGCCTTCAGTGTGCTCCTCAAACAGGAAGCCTCCCTCACAGCTCCCCCTGGACGTTAATGCCATCCTGTAACGCTGTAAATAACGTGCACCATGAATGAGAATGAGCTCCTTCCATGTAGGTCGCATTTGGCTTGTGATTTGTTTTTTTTTTTTGTTTTTTTTTCTTTTTTATCTTGGCAACAAAGGTTGTGATGTCAAGTTTGAAGTTCAGTGGAGGACGGAATGTGACATTTTATGAGGTTTTTAAATAATCCCCGCCCCCACAAAACCAATTTTAAAATCTTTCTCAGATTCTTTCTCTGCTACAGAATAAATCCAAGCATTTTTATTTAGCAGTCTTTTCTTTCCAGTGGGAGTGTCGCCCATCAGTAAAACTTTTCATTGCTACTGTAGGAACAGTCAGGTGACTCCTGGTTGGTCAGGTGAATTCTGGGCTGCACTAAACCTCATGGGAAATGTAGTCTCTTTGTGGAAAACCCTTGACAAAGATGTCACCATGAGAAGTTCTCACCAGTCTTCTCCAGTCAGCCCACCCCTGTGCTTCCACCCCGAGGTCGCATCCCCCCGAGATGCAAGTGGAGAGACTTCGGAGACCTAGCACGTCGTGAAGTACGTGGCAAGAGTACCTAGTGGTGTTTATTTTCTCAGTGTAAAATGAAAAGCGTTTTGCGTTCAGCAGGAGAGCGTCCAAGCCATCCAGCCTCCTGCAGAGCTTCTGGATGAAGGAGGCCTCCTCCCGACTGGTCAGGTCCTGGCATAAATCTCCCTTCAGATGTTCGCCAGGACTGGCCGTTTTTTTTTTACAAGGGCATTTTCGAGTTACACCTCATTTTAGGTGGCCATATGAGCGCAGTCAGACACTTCGACTCGGACTGGACTGTGACCAATTACTTTTTGCTCAAGGACTTTCCCTTTCACAGTTTGTGCTTGATTGCTCTTAAAGACCAGTGCAGCACATTAACCCAGACAGGAGCCAAGAGCTACTCCTGCTTTTATAGGAGGGCAGAGAGCCGTCATCATAAGTGAGGGAAGAAGCTGATGAGTCCCAGGGATCTCCCCAAATGCCCCCCCCCCATACTCCCATCTGCTCCAGTGCGGGTTCGGATCTTCCATGTAGTTGATCTGTACCCATTTTCAAAATCCTAGGAGGTGTGTAAACTTCTGGAACATTCTCCTTCATTCTGGCCATTGTGATTACAGTAGTAAACTGCCCTGACTATAGATAAGTACACAAATGTATGGCTACTTGAGAAACAGACATCATGATGGCCACTGGCCATAAAAATCTAAACTCCTGTTTAATATTAAGCATCAATATGTATGAATGTTTCTACATCTAATTATCTTTTATTTAACTATCCATCCATTTTCCGTATCCCCCTCCCCACGCACAGCGCCGTGGCGGCTGCTTGAACCCTGGTCCCTGGTGTTTTTTTAATAAACTGTATACATGATATAGAGCATTTTGTAAAGCTTTTAGAGCGTGATGGCCCTGCTCTCATTCTGTCCACTTTCCCCCCCTTGGTCCAGACCATGTGGTTTTAATTTGATTTGTGATTTCCAGGTTAGAGATGTGAATTTCTGCTCATGCTTGTTTGGTGACTCGGTTATCTCACACCTACAGCTTTGGCTGTTCATTCTCTTCTCCTGGCTCTGGGGGGGTGTTGGAGGGTTGCATGTTGACCTTCGGGTTACTTCTGTGCGAGTATATGACCTGTGATCAGCTTTACAGTAGGGGCATGAATATGCTGGCCAATTAAGGGAGGGGCAGTATTTTACAGGGGGCCTTAAATACATAAACTTTTATATAATGGGGGGGTCCCAGGGTGACATTTTGTCAGGGGGCCCAGAATTTCTAAATATTCCCCTGTGATGAATGTTGTCCAAGGCGTCCCCCTGCTCGGTCCCCCGTGCTGGAGGGTGATAGACTCCAGTCTTGCTGTGACCCCAGTCTTGTCCAGCCCTCATGCAACACATGTGCTGTAACTCACTTTGGATGGAAGTGTCAGATACGTGAGTGAGTGTAATGTGACGGTCTGGCTGTATAGAGAGCAGCTTCTCCCAGCCTGTCCTGCCCTCTAACCCTAACCCTCTTCTCTAGGTTCTTCTTGGCTTGTCCCCAAAACCCTCAACACTGGCATTAATTAAGCTCCCTCATTCGCTCTCTTCCCCTCACCTTCTTGCTTTCTCTCCACGTCGCACCCTTCTGAGGATATGCGTCGGCCCCTGTCTCGCCGTAACGGTCCGGTTAAATTTAAAGCGATTTTTCTTGCACTTTGCCAATTGGCCTAGAATGTTTTATACGAGCATAAATCTCTACGAGAGTCTCAGCGGTGCCATATATTAGGGGGCGGCGACATGTTTACCTTGCTATGGGCTCCTTGGGGGGGAGGCTACGGTACAAGCCGGGCTCTTGGCTGAAAGATGCGGATCAGATGGCTTCTGGGATACGTGAGGGAGGCCGCTGTGGCCACCGGGTGTCTGAGAGCCTCAGCCCATGCATGGGACACATCGCGTGGCCGCAGCGGAGGCTTTCTGCCTGTTTATTTCTCTTTGATCGCTCTTTCCTGTCGTTCTAATTCAAAAAGAGAAAGACGTCACCGACTCGTGTCGGAGGAAGGAGACTTTAGCCGGGACTTTCCAACAGTCAGTCCAGAGTTAGGCCCAGGGTTCGTTAGCGACCTGTGAGGGATCTGCTCCAAAACGAGCCCGTGTCTGACTGCTTCCTGTCCAATTACAGTTAACTGGCGCTCTGTTTATTTATCCATAGGCTATTTAAATGGATCTCTTTCAGTGTCAAGGTCCCTGGGGGAGGGGCTTATTCCCCGCCGAGCACGAGGCTTGGCAACAGTGAGATGGCGGCAAGCAATTCCCTCTGGACAGCTTCACAACCTGGGGGGTTTCTGGGGGTGGAGGTTGCCATCATCGTTTTCCTGATATTTTGTGCCAGCCTACAAAGACCCCAATTGTTCGGTTTTTGATCTTTTTTTCTTGTTTGAACTGTGTGTGTTTCTCTGATCCCCCAAATTCATGTTACGTCAACCCCTCCCTCATCATGGGTTTGCACGAGGTGAGGTCTGCCGCTTGTAGCCGCTACCGTTACCCAACCGCGCTGAAGTGAGTCTGCACCTCTTATCGAACATTAATGTTGACCCCCCTGTTCCCCAAATCCCCATGTGTGATGTCTGTGTGACTGTTGCACCCATCACATCCCCACCACTTCCCTGTGGAGTTCTGGGGAATCAGGGCTGTGTCAGTGAATCAGTCTAGATTCTAGATATAAATCCAAGTAATAAAATCTGTCCGTTCTTAGCCCAGTTCCTTATGAGTGCATTGCAGTGATTGGGGGCTGGGGGGCATTGCAGAGGTTAGGCAAAAGGTCATGTTTGGTATTTTCTGAACACAGGTACAAACTCAAGACCTTCAGAGATGCACAGCAGCCTATTCTATGCTGTGGCATAATTACATTTTATTCTTTTTAGCAGATGCTTTGATCCAAAAGGTCGTCACTGGAACAATTGGAGGTTAAGGGCTTTGCTCAAGGGCCCAATGGAGACTTCATCTTGCCGATCACGGGAATCGAACCGGTGGGCTTTATAACCATGGGTCCTAACCTGCTAACCCCCACTTGGAGTAATTTTTAGGAGGTCCGTCATATTTGGATAAACTAAATTCTGGTCTTTTGTAAGGCTGTCTCTTCTGAATTTGTTCTGAACCAAACATCTGCTGCTGATAATAATTGCTAGAGAAGCTCAGGGCTTGCAGTTATAAATGCATGTTCGGACTACTGTGCATATGCTTTATTAATGAATCATGCCCCTGTCCCCGACTCCACCGCACAGTAAACCAGAAATCCCTCTGGCAGACCGCAGCCAGGCGTCACTGGGCCACGCCGGCGTAAGGATACCCTTAATGAAAGTCGTACTCTGACGGAGGCGGGGTCATGCGAGGCCCCGCCCACCCATCACTGGCATACATCAACAGAGTCAGGTCTGACAATGGAAAATATGACTGGATCTGCCCCCAGGGATCCGGGGATGGGGGATGTGGATGGGATGGGGGATGTGGATGGGATGGGGGATGTGTACCCCCAAGTATTTAATTCGGCTTCATTCATCCCCCCTAATAAATAGACCTTTAAATTATTAAGTT
This sequence comes from Mormyrus proboscirostris, assembly GCA_026779585.1. NCBI lineage: Eukaryota > Metazoa > Chordata > Actinopteri > Osteoglossiformes > Mormyridae > Mormyrus > Mormyrus proboscirostris. The sequence goes on along the minus strand of JAODKF010000068.1, from coordinate 28,015,670 downwards.
GTGTCCACCCATTATCAGATTCTTTCCTGTGCCATGTTGTATGCATCCCCTGCGCGGTACCATGTGCCGCCTTTGCTTCTGAGCCTTAAATGCTCCCACTTGTCCTGCAAAGGCTGTAAAATTAATGTTACTCAGGCTCTTGTTTTTGTAGGGGGGCAGCGGGACCCCACTTGGCTTGAAATTTGTCCTCGATACTGTCGGCCAAGCTGGGGAAATTAACAGGTTGCGGCGTGATAATTGTCGCGGTAGTATAACTCGGTCCGAGGTCGGCCCCCAAAAGCGGGCCCCTGCCCTCATCTCCCGGCCCCCATCTTCCCGGGTGCTGCAAAGTAGGAGACGGGTTTTCCCGATGTGGTAATATCTGCACGGTGTGCGGACCTCGAGTCCCTTTTCCATTCCGTCCTCTTCAAATTCCTCCCCCCCGATCTGCTAAAGTATGTAAAATATGAGCAGCGTTAACGGAAACTCAATACCTCTTATGCTCTTGCTCTCCTGCTTGAAGCTGTAAGGTAATCATACCACCACCACTGTAAACGTGACTGCATGTAGTATTTTGCTAAATAAATGGTCTGTTTTGCTTTTGAAAATTATTACTACATATTTTCAAAGGGTACTTTGGTTTCTATAAGGTATTTATGGCTTGATTTCTATAAGCAGACCTTTGAAGGTTTTCTGCACACATGTGATTGTCTTATAAAACAGGAACGGGCTTCCTGATGAATTGCCCTCCTCTGTCCCACCTGTACATGTCATGGGGGCAGTAATGGCTGTTCATTGGGTAACACTTCAAATTCACACCTCCATGTTGTGGGTTTGAATCTCCATGTGTTTACAGTTTTCATGCTCTTCCCATGTCACATGGCTTTTTCCTAAATGTTCTGCCTTCCATCTGCAGTCTATAAACATGCTGTTAGGTGACTTGGCAGTTCTGACCACTCATAGCCTGTGACTTTGGCGACGCAGTGGGCGACACAGTGGGATAGTGGTTAGCACTGTTGCCTCACACCTCTAGGACCCGGGTTTGAGTCTCCACCCTGGCCTGAGATTGCATGTGCTCTCCATGTTGGGAAAGGCTCCGGACTCATCCGGACGATGTTTTGACTTAAGATATTCATATTTCACAATGATGCCACAACAATTATCACCTTTGAATTCTGATCTGTCCCTGGGCTACTGATATGCTGTATCATACTCTGATGATGTGATCAGTAGCAGCATCCACCCAACCACACTTCCTGTCTCTATACTGATAGTGAGCTTAGGCATCTCATCCACCCAACCACACTTCCTGTCTCTATACTGATAGTGAGCTTAGGCATCTCATCCACCCAACCACACTTCCTGTCTCTATACTGATAGTGAGCTTAGGCATCTCATCCACCCAACCACACTTCCTGTCTCTATACTGATAGTGAGCTTAGGCATCTCA
>JAODKF010000068.1:28000608-28013109 GCA_026779585.1 Mormyrus proboscirostris | reverse complement strand
GGCTGAGATCCCGGGTCCGTGTCAGGTAGCTGCTCTTTCCTCCGACGGCACCCCACTGAAGTAGTACCCTATGATGCGGCTGAGATCCCGGGTCCGTGTCAGGTAGCTGCTCTTTCCTCCGACGGCACCCCACTGAAGTAGTACCCTATGATGCAAACGGTGGGCAGTAAGCAATTATTCTGGGGGAAAAAAAAATGTTTTGATAACATTATTCCTTGGCTGTAGGTATATGCTCAGATCTGAGCTGGCTGTTTATCCAGAAAGTTCCAAGCCTTTCCAAGAGTTAATAGAGCGATTTTTCTTCGCTCCTTCGGCCAGGTCCTAAACGAATAGAAAAGTTTTGACTTCCACTCAGGAAATAGTCAGTCTCATTTCCTCCTTTATTGGTGAAACTTCGGAATCTTTGCCAAGGCAGTAATGGAAGTTTTGTGTCAGCCTCTGCCTCCCCCCCCCGAAATGGATGCTGAGGAAGGAGAAGAGCGTAAGTGTTAGTGAGGTCACGTTGTGTCTGCCCCCCCAGTGTCAGAGCTGAGAGGCAGATCACACAGAGCTTCGACCATTTTAAAATAAACTTGCGCTGGAGGGGAGGGTTTTCAAGATGTTGAGGCCACGTCCTTGGAATATTCTGCCGTTTCGGTGCATATGGCCCACTGATTCTGGTTCTGCTGAATTGTGCATTTCTCAGTATGCATTGATTCCAGTTCCTGCATACTCCTTCCCGAATCACGGATCATATCAATGTTTTCAATTCACGGACCTTTCCCTTGACATGCACCAATCTCTGAGCTTACAGCACGCATTCGTTAAGGTCCGATCAGAGCTGTTAGGGATGAACCCCCCCCCCCCCATGTCTTTCATCTTCAAAGAAACTGCCCCCGCTCCACCCAACAGAGTCACACCAAAGCTACCTGGCCATCCAGGTTGACAAGTGGCCGTATATTTTGGAAGGATATGAAAGGGTTTCCGGAGACCTGTTTGGAGTGAAGTATTGTTTGAGTCACATCAAAGACATGCAAGCTGCATCTGTTATTCACATCTTTCAGCCATCCTTCCAAGATTGAGAACATGTGACTTCACATTGTCTCTAAAAGCATCAGACTGGACACCAGGTGCCAGGATACGGGTTTGAGTGCCTCATCAGGACCAACCTGTTGTTAACCAAAATGTCCACTTCCTGTTAATACTGTCGGTGTCACCCAGTCCCAGCTGTCTCATCATTTGGTGCCTTTCTGCACAGAATAAAAGGCTGGAGTTTAAGCTACAACCATAGAAATCTCTCCCATATGGTGCGTCCTCCACTTAATGTAAAGTAGCGATTAAATGGTGAAGCAGTGTACCGCTGATTGGCTGTGTCTGCAGGGGGTGGCACACATCTGTGTCTGTGTTCGTGCTTGTGGGAGAGCGCTAAGTACACCATGTGAAGCACGTTTACTTTGAACATGTTTCTTAAAACGAACCGTCATTGAGATATTTAGTTGTCCATCCAGCAGTTTTCTATTCTGTTGAACCTATTGAGCCTGAGGTCCTTGAAATTATTTATTCTGTATTGTCTCTAGACGGTACCAAATACTGGCTGCTTCTCATTTTAAGAATGACACCCTAATTGTGGTCTTGATCAAAACTGTGATGATGGAATAGAGCCGTCTGGTGTTCATTGATTTGTCCATCCATCACCCATTCATTTTCTAACCACTTGTATTGATCAGGCAGACTTGGAGCTTATCCCAGACGGCATAAAGCACAAGGCTGGGATACATTATTATTAGTATTCTTTAGATCTTTTTATGGAGAATTTTCAAACAGGGAGGTATCAGGTCTTTTGAGGTGCGTAGAATCCTAAAATGAAAAATAACTAAATGTAACATTAAGTGTGAGATAGGCCTTGTCAGATAGAGAAGGAATGAGATGTGGGCAACTCCAGGAGGACCCTGTCTTTTATGGAAGATGAGAAAAGCTGAGATTTTTAGGAGTTTCTCAAATATTGTGACTAATTGTGAGTTGTCAGTTCTAAGTTGTTTGAGAAATCCCCCCTAAAAAAGGTTTTCATCACATATCCGATTTTGTCCATTGTGCTATTGAGCTAAATGCAAGCGAGTTCTTAATAATAATTAATAAAGAAATGCTCTCTTTAAAAAAAAAAAAAAAAAAACATTTGTAAACATAGTTTATTGATGTGAACCTGCTGCAGCGGTAAGGGTAAACTTTTGGGGTAACTTGAAACTTATGGGGCGCCTTGAAACTACAATCATCACGATTGCATCATTGGCCTAACAGCTGAACAATATGTTACAGGCGAAAGGAATTTGGACAGAGGAAGAAATTTGGAATGACAGAAGCACAGGGTAGAAGGGAGGGGGCCAGCCTAAGTGGAATGCTAGTTCATCGCAGAGTGGGCGCACATACACTTCAGGGGTTTTAAAGACAATAAGTTGACTATCCAGAGTGTTTGGAAGAAGCCCAACACAACACTGGGAGAACTTCCAATCCCACTAGGCAGGAGCAGGATTCAAACCCCCAACCATGCAGGTGCGAAGCTACATCACTGGCCTGTCCTGGCTATTCTTTTAAAGGAAAGCCAAATAAACCCTGGACATCCATTCCACAAACGGCAGCCGTCGTCGGTTACGGGATCTGTCCCATCCGTGCTCCACACTCTCCCGTGGATGCTAGGGCAAAGCTCCCACGGCAGCCCCCACCCCGGCCCGCTTCCTCCATTTCCTGGAATCCCGGCACGGCTGCGGAGGTCCAGAAGGCCCTGCCACGTCCTAGCCCTCGCCTTCTAAGGCGTAGTCATGAAATTGACTGTATCCTGCCTGCCTGCCTGCTGATGCCTTTCATTTCAGTACCGGGAAGCACGAAATTCCTTGGCAGTTCCTGAAGATCTGGGCCTCCTGCATGTACCTCCTCACCCGCCTTTATCCTCCGTGCTGCCTTAATTCTCAAGAATCCAGCAGTCTGTGCATTTTCCAGATGCTCCCTGCCATCCCGGCCAGGGCCTTTAACTGCACTGGGCTCTCTGAACACTGTAGTGTCCTTTTCATCCAGCTGCACTCAATGCACTGGGAACTTGACAACACAAAATCATTTCTATTAGTTTCTGTTTTTACCCTCTCTGGGTATCCCTTTGGTTTAAGTTTGGGAAATTAGGGGGGAGAGGGGTAGATTAACTGGTTTTATTAAGACTTGTTGATTGCAGAAATTGAATAAGATGGCCAAAGTGGATGTGGATGGAGCATTCTCTGAATATTGATTTAAGGCAACATCTGTTGTATATTGTGTGTCATTGTGTGTAAATGATTTTATGTTAAAGAAAAGAGGAAAATTCCCGTTTTAATACACAGGCTATTTCCATGAGTCACCCATGTGGGGATGGCACATTTACCCCTAAATAACTTAGTTACTGATTGACTGGCCTTTAATAAATCCATCTCGACCCCCAGGACAACTTTATTTTTCCAATTCCTAGTTGAATGTGTTGTGTGTGATGGGTTCAAAATAACTTAACATCCATTATATTTAATCCATCTGTAAGTTCACTCGCACAATGAAACCTTCTTTTTAAAACTGTCAGTGCAAATTTTTCATGTCTGCGCTATTGTTTCCAATGAGGGCAGAAGAATGCTGAGGCCAAACTGAGACGGCTAATTCAAGCAAGACGAGATGAGTGGGGGGTCCACGTCGCTCGCTCCCTCGCGCGAGCGCCAGCCGGCTCGCTGCCGTCTGGATGCGTATGGGAGATTCGGTCAGGATGTCGAAACGGAGACGGTACCGGGCAGAAATGCTGCGTACCCGGGAGCTGACGATGTCGCCCAGCTCAACAGTATTTTTCTGAGGGATTCTTAGCATACGTCCTATGCTGCGTGGGACACGCAGCCAAAACCAGCAGGTTTAGGAGTGAGTCGAGGTCTGCTTCGAGTTTTCGGGCGATTCTTATAATTACTTTGTCTCGTCTAGGAGGGGACTCTTTAAAGTGATCCAGAGCGCCGCCGAATTAACGTTACAGACTGAGAAAATGCTTTAAAAGAGAGCGGTTCTTCGCTCCCGCAATCAAAAAAGAACAGAGAATGTTTACGAGGCCTGCCGTAGCCACACTGACTCTCGACCCCGAGAAGCCAGTGACGACGTCTCCCCAAACCCAGAGCCCGGGCTTTACTGCGACGGCTTAAAAATAGACGTTTCTTAAAACTGCGGCTTTTAATAACAGCGGGTAAAAATGTGCTGCGAGTTAACTGTCCCATCAAGGAAAACCAAGAGAAACACAGAGAGAGTCCCAAAACAAATTGGGAGGGCAAATAAAGAAATTCTGCTCTTTTCGGGGCACGAGCCGAAGTAAAGCGGGACAAAAGCGGACCGCACGTCTGGGCCGAGCTCGCGCGGCGGGGAGCCCGGGCACTTCAACGGCGAGCGTTCGGTCAGCCCCGGCATGACGTCATGCCGCCAGTGCGTGGGAACGAGGAAACGCCGTCCGCCCTTCTGCTGGGAGCGAAGGTTCAAGCGCGGCGTTCTCACACACACCTGCCAATTATCCACTTTGCCAGTGATTGGCACAAATGTTTTACCGGCTAACAGTGATACTATTTTTTTCCGTACACGTTGTTTTTTTGTGTCATGCATATATATTTTACGTGCATTTTATATGTACTTATTTGTATATATCTGTATTTGCATTAGTGTATATATACATACCTACGTAACTACTTCCATAACTGAAGTAAAAGCAGGTGTTTCAGTTTGTGTGTCGTGATTTTTGTTTTACTTTCTTTCTGGGTATTTGTTTGCTTATACCAACTTTTTTTTGTTCAGAAAATGGTAACTTGCATCAGTGTGGAGAAGGTTGTTGCTTGCAAATATATTCTGAAGTATATAGTCTGAAGTTCTTTGTAAACAAATTCTTTACTATTTTTTAAACTTTATTTTCTGTCTTTTAGGTGCTTGTGAGGATGGATGATGACGATTTTGGGGGATTTGAGGTAGGTATCACACACCTTTTTAATGATTTAAAACAGGCTGCATGCGCGCTAGGTATCACATAAGCCACATAGGCTACAACGGTTTACAGCTCATTCAAGGCACGTTTTGTTTTTCTGGCATTAACCTACACATGCACGTTATTCTTTGACTTATTTTTTTAACTTAAGTGAGGCTCCAGTCACCGCTGACATTGCACTAAATGCATCGCCCCAATATAGCATCTCTGTATCAGTTTCATAGAAAGTGGAGCATGTGTATTTTTTACGCTATGTTGGAGTTCACCGTCTCCAGCTGGGTCCGTTGATGAGAAGAGATTCACGAAGAGATGAGGAGTAGTCGCAAGTCTATTTATTCTATTGATTCGCGGTTTATTCTCTGATCGATTGCAATCGGGAGCGACCACTGACATACATTCAGCATGTACAGAAAGAGGCTCAACAATGTGTTGTTAAGTCTGTCCCTTTATAGCCCATAGGGGCGTGACCACAGCTTTTTTGACATGTGCTCCAATTTGTTCATTAGTACACCACCTCTCACCCAGAAGCGTTAATAGCTCAGCATATTTCATAACTTCTCCTTATGTTAAGCTAAAGATAAGCAAGATTCGCTCACGCCATCTGATTCAACTTCCAACCACATCTAGGTCAGGTCACCCTGCCCTGCTAGTGCCCTAGACAGTTCCTGTTTCGGTTAGTTGCAGCATTAGATCATTACCCATTATGACTTTATATAATCTTCATGTCCCTTCTATGTAATCTTTGTATTATGATTCCCTCAGATATAAAATATAATACCTTTGGGATTTCTAAATACTGGGGAATGTCACAACACTGTCATACATCCCACACCTAACTCCAAAACTTATAAAACATTCCTCACTAGATATAATATGTCCATGGGACTGTTCTGGTTTTGAGATCTCCAATGTTAAGCTTACATGGAGGGTCTTCTTGGCAACCCCATTAGCCATTTACAAATGCATGAAGACCCCTCTGTTCCAGGAATTCCTCTAGTAGCTGGGTGCCTTTCTGTTCTCCCTGATTGTTCTCCTTGATGTTGCACTTCTGGTCATTGAATTGTTCTGCTGGTCCGTGCTTTGTTGTTCTCTACCACTTGCCCTTGTAACCGGACATTTCATTGAATGCTCAGCTTAGCCGCACTAATGCCTAGTCAACACCTCGGCAGCACATTAGTTTGTAATGTTTGTAATGGCTGCTTTTCCTTCACTCTGGTGAAACTCCTCCAAAATCATTTCAACTGTTTTTAGATCAGATAGCCAGGTCATGTAATATGACTCACTCTCCTTTGTAGGTAGCTTGGTGTGTCCAGACTTGTAACTGGTACTGCATAGTCTAATTTTACATACGTCATACCCCACAATGTCTAACACAGTGTTTCTGGTTCCAGTATTTATGTATTTCGTTATTATGAATGCTTTTAGCATCATATTTTTATAATTAAATTCTGGTCTTGATCCTGCTGGAACTGCAGTCTGTTCTCATGAAACCAGGGTTCATAGATGATGTAAATTATAAGCACATGAACTTGAGATTTCTATTAATAAACCAAATACAATTGCACTTGCATGATAGCAGCTTGCGTGAAAAAAAATAATTTTTTTTTTATTGCCCGGACACAAGCATTTCAAGCTTGAAAACGGTTTCTTTTTCTTTTTCTCAGTTTCTGGAGATGTGTTCTCTTTTACTTTGGGTTTGCCGGAGGACGTTCAGCATTGTTCTTCAGCGGCCTGAGCGTCTCCGTTTTGGATGTGGTGGCATTTCACATACCTGTGACTGATTGTATTTTGAATTTGAAGCAAGTTTGCTGTGTCTGTTATAAAAAGAGGGAGAGAGCGCGCTTTTATTTGTGGTACAGCGCATATCCCATCTTGCTGTCCGTTTTGAGCTATACACACATACAGGTGAAAGCAAAGCCTGGGGTCCAAGAGCATTGGCCAGCCATGTATCCCGCACGCCTGGAGCCTGTTTTGGGGGGTTAGAGTTTTGCTGCATGAGGCACCAGTCGGCTGTTCCTGTGATTTGGACCACTGACCTGTTGCCAGGCGTATCTAAGCATGCTGAGTCACTCCAGCCTTATAAATGAGAACTGCAATTGAAATAGTCTTGTCCCTCCCTTCTGTCCCATTACCTGTGTTATCTTTCCACCTTCAAGCTGAGTGAGTCAGAAAATAAGTCAGCATTCATTCCTCTGCAGTTCATTCCATTATCATGACAGGTATAGTAGCCCATAGATATTTACCAGTATGCCTCATTACAGATGCAGCTCCTCCTCATAGAGGAGAGTGGAATTGTCCACTATGACTGACTGATCACTCACTTGATTTGTATTAACATAAGTTTTGATACTTTGGATTTAAAATACTGTATATCAAGAATGCTAGTATGCTGTATCATTTCCCTCAAATTAGCACTTGGCTGTTCCTGTTACTCCTTATCACTAGCACCCATCAACCCGCATTGTGACGTACCTGCATGTGTCTCATATTTGTACCAGCTAAGCTCTTCCATGGAAGTATGAAGTATTTCCTCTTTCCCAGAACCTGAATCATTAATGTTTTTTCTATGAATAAGAACGAATGAATTTTGTTTCCTGTTCTATTGAACCCCTTAGTGATGACTAATTAGGGATGAGAACCTTCACACCATGGGGGGCAAGATGCAGATGCTTGCTGAGAAAGTGTGTCATGTATCAACACAAAAGCTGGGCGAGCAAATCATCATGATATTCTAAGGGCAAATTGCTCATCTGGTGGGTTGTAAAAATGTTTTCTCACCTTGCATCAAGTAAATTTTGCCTGGTTTCATATCTTTTGTGAGAGAGAACTCGGTGCTGATATCACACACCAGCTCATTTTATTATTTATTTCACTAGAGCAGCCCCCACAGACGTTATCGTGCATTTCTTAATATAAACTCTGATTCCGGTTCTGATGTAATTCTCACAGGAATGACTCCTTTTCCCACAGCCCGGTGAACCAGTCCAGACTTCAGGGGTCTCGCAGAGGGCTTGCCATGTCGCCTTGGGGGAGGTTTGGCTATAGATGGCACTAAAATTCAAACAAGCAAACAAACGACACACGTAAGCAGAGTCAGTCTGTTCCCATCCTATAGCTACATTATTAGGTCTGATATCTGGTTTCATGCTGTTTTTGAGAGACGCATGTTAAGAAAATTCCAATATTTTCTCTCTTTTAATCGAATGCTTCATGGAGTTAAGGTGCAAATGAACTTTGCCACTTTGCTAGCAGTCAAGAGGGGTGTTAGCTGCCAGTAATTTTTGAAAGTTTTTGAAACTAGGTTGTGAGGATTTTGCTCAAAAGTAGGACCCCTGATGCTTTTGCTGTCTGCTGTTAAGGCCTCATCTCACTTTATCTTAAAAAACTAAAATGGGCGTAATGGCGTTTCACTCTGAGCAGTGGACTGACTATAGTTCTAGGTAACTCCTCCTCTACTAGCCTTGTCTTTTCAAAAGTGTCTGTTATTGACGGTAATGGCCATTTGTTTGGATGTTTTCATCATTACAAGATCCGTGCTATTTCTAATAGCTGTTCCAGAAGTCATATTCTACAAAAAAGATTAATAAGAACTGGATTCATATTATTATGCAGTTATAATAATGCAAGTTCCATATGGCATCTGGATGCTGTTTGAGATCCTACTGAAGCACGGATCTTGTAATGATCCTGAGCTTTGCACTGAATGTTTACGTGGTCTACACCCCTTAACGTCGCTGTCTCTGTTTCGCAGCCACCGCCTAATGTTAATGTCTTGCATGTTGATTTATTTTCGCTTGTTTTTTTTCCCCCGTTTTTTTTTTAAAAAAACTTGGGCTCGCGGACCGAATGTGAAGGAAACTTTTCAGCATTTCAGGGGATAACTGGGATACACAAAGCAGATGACCCTAAAGAGTGCCATGTGAAGGGTGGTCTTCAGGAAAACGGCCCAGGGCTGTTTTGGAGAGTCACTGTTGCTCCCAACAACAATTTCCTCCCCGGCAAAAAAAACGAATAAATTGCTGTGACTTGATTGTTCCAATAAGCTGGGAAGAAGTGAATTGCAGTTGGGAATTGGAGGACTTGGACGATCCCTGTGTCCATGTCACTCATGTGCTCGCCTCATTGGAGGACCTGGACGATGCCTGTGTCCATATCGCCCATGTGCTCGCTTCATTGGACGATCCCTGTGTCCGTATCGCTCATGTGCTGGCCTCATTGGACGATCCCTGTGTCCGTATTGCCCATGTGCTCGCCTCATTGGAGGAGAGCGGCTCCCTTTGTGCGTTTGTTTGTTTGTTTGTTTGGAGGGTTTCTTTGTATCCAAGTTTTTTTTTTCCTCCAAATGATAAATTTTACCAAAATGGAGAACATCCCATTGCAATCAGAGCATCTAAACAGTGGAGCCTCCTTAACATTTTTCTTGCAGTTTGTGTGTGTTGTTTAATGTGTACATCCCAAGACCCCATGAGTTAAACTTGCACATGAATATTGTTTTTGAAGAGTTCATGCATTTGTTTTATTTATATCATCAAAAAAATTAAAAGGAGTTTGAGATGAATGATTACATGGACTTATTTTAGGTATGTCTGCATTTTTCCATTTGTAACACAAATGCAGACAGCTGGTTCAGTAAGAAGCCTGGGACCTTGACTTGACTAAGGTCACTGTAGCTAAAACGCCTGATTTCTTGCTTCTGGACCCATACCCGTGTTCTGCTGTGATGTAATAATGTCCCTGCGACCATTGATCTTCCGCAGGCTGCCGAGACATTTGACTGCGAGGACACTGCCGCTCAGATCCCAGTGTCCCCCGCCATCCCTTGGGCGGCCTTCTCCTCGGGTAAGCACGGCTCCTGTCTGGCCGCAGATGGGGATACTGCCCCCTCTGGCCTGTATGTCAAATGACACGTAATCTAGCATATTAAGATTGTAATGTTGTTGTTGTCATTGTTTGTTGTAGTAACCACAGTATGTAATATATTCATGTGCTTTTACTTTAACTGTTTCAATGGCCTTTTTTCTTTGATTAGAATTGTAGAAATCCAGACCGTTTTAATTAGAAAGGGACTTAAAAAATTTGCCATAACCTGTCCCAAGCGTCACAAGGATAAGCTTTTTGATGGTGAGAGGAAGTTTGCCTTCATTGATTATACAGCTTAAATGAAAGCTTATTTATATGTGGCTTCTTTGCGGTGGGGGATCTGGTGGCCTGGAACCACTCATTTGATCCCCTGAACAGGATCAGACACATCTCCTAAATTATAGTAGTACAATATTATTATATGCAGCATCTGTAACATTTAGCCTGAAAAAAGATTCATAGTGCAACTTTATGGTAGGGATCTCGGACTCCACAAGAAGTGCTGGAGCACAAACACATGTAATTTTTTTTTTAAGATTTAATTTTATTTATAGGCATGCATGAGCGCATAATATCTAACTTGGGTGGGTCATGGACGCCACTGTAGGCTGGTTCTCAGACAATCAGCAGCCACAAAAGCTCGGACCCCCTCATTGTTTCTCTGAGCAACAACCCAATGGGCTCCAAGGCTCGTTCTGGGTTGTACAGCAAAGCATCTGGTGCAAGTGTGTGTGTGTGTGTGTCTGTGTGTGTGTGTGTGTGTGTGTGTGTGTGTGTGTGTGTGTGTGTGTGTGTGTGTGTGTGTGTCGCTGGGTATTTATAGATGCTGAAGGACTCACTCTTAGTTCACAGTACAGTGTTATTGTGGGGCTGTTTTGATCTGAGGTTCATGGACGTTGCCAAAGAAGAACTCTGGCTGGAAAGAAACGTATCGCTGCCCTCTAACTGCAAATTACAATAAATAAGGGATTACGGAATCGTACCACCCTCTCCGCCGAGGTAAATATACAAATTTGCTCATTTGCTTTGTAGCAGCAAGTAAATTAGATAGATTCCTCAGCACTGGCATGGAATGAGTCGGCTGGAGGATAATCCAAATACATCTGGGTGCCAGGAGACGTTTTCTGTGAGATTGTGGTTTTCCAATAGTCTAAACCGATCATGCAAATGCGTTACCAGCAACCAGCCAGAGTTTTTATGCCCCACATAAAGCCAGGAGAGGAAGAGAAGGCGAGTTGCTGTTTATTCTGTGCCGCCCATGGTCCCAGGCTGCGCTGGTCAGGCCAAGCCCCTCTCTGACTGTTTATTGGGTCCCAGGCTGTGCTGGTCAGGCCAAGCCCCTCTCTGACTGGTCATGGGAAGAACATCAGAGGGAGAGTAAAGGTGCTTCTAGGAAAGCTGGCTAAGTAAAAAGCAATTTAGAGACGCACGACATTGGTTAACATACCTAAATCACCAATACTCATTACAAATCAAAATATCGCATTCCAATGTGTCATTTTTGGTCCTTACTACCAGCCGACATGGATACTTCTTCAATACTGAAAGTGAGCATTACCGGAGCTAAAGACACTGGACGATTAACCATGTCCCAACACAACATCATTTAGTGTAAATGCAACAGCAAAAACAGCACATGCATACACTGTCATTATCACCGAGGCCAAATAGAACATTGCCATATTTTGCACATTCAACACAAATCGTAACATTGAACAGCTTTTACTCAAGCTCTGACAGCTTTTACACTGTGAGGTTTGTCATCCTTTTACATGAATCTGAAGCAAAAATCCCTTACGGCAACCTCTCCTGTTGCCGGGCTTCTGTTTGAAACTAAGAATAGCAAACACAGATTAGACATTCTCCGACAGAATGACTAGGGATGTTCATAGATTCTTCATTAGAACATGCGTGCACTTTCATTAGCTATAGCTAATGCCAGCCACATAGTTGAAAGAATAAAAGACTCTTCGTATCCATGGACACAAGACGAGGCATACATCTTAAAGCCCATCTCTGGAGGAGGAGTTACAAAGGTGATATATGTCGTTGACCAAAAGTTTGGGCAGGTCCTGTAAACAGCACCTATAAAGCAATGCCATTTTTCACAGACGAGAAACGAGCATTTCCATGAATGCAGAAGCTGACATGCAAAGAGCCCATTCTTTGGTGCAGATGTAGAAGCGGATAATTTTGTTGACCGATTTGATGAAAGCATCCAGATATGGAAATTAAATTCCAGATATGGAATTTTCTTTGGGCCTTTTTCTTTATTCAGAATAAATAATGATTACCTGTATTTACAGTATGCAAACATAAGTAATTTATATTAGAGATGATTTTCTCTGTTCAGTTTATTACAGTATACATTACACTACTCTATGAACATTTATAAATATACTAAAAATGTTATAAATGGTGCAAAGGTGACGTTATCTAAAGATGATCGACACAAACCCACTACCAGTACAGTGTGCTTGAAATATCAGTAAGGGCCGGCTCCTCGCATATTGACCAATCCGCTTAAGGACTTAGTTATAGGAAACAAACCCGATTATTAGTAAGGAGTGTGGTTACTAGGGATGTCCCGATACAACGTTTTAACTTCCGATACGATACCGATATTGCAGCCTTCAGTACTAACCGATACCGAT
>JAODKF010000068.1:27980341-28000508 GCA_026779585.1 Mormyrus proboscirostris | reverse complement strand
ATAGCTGTAACGGAGTTTAGAGCGGAACGGACTGCTTATATCGGAGATTTTTAACGCAGTCCGATATAATCCGATAGAGTTTTTTTGGGCTGATATCGGGCCTATTTCCGATATCAATATCGGATTGGGACATCCACTGGTTACTGTTCTATTTTCTTTGTATTCCATTAATAGTATGTAATATTATTTCCATATAATATTTGTGATTTTTTTTTCAGTGAAGTCATAAAAGGTTGAATTTAGATTCTTAGAATAATAAAATATTCAAATAATCAAATCCAATCGTGATGAAATTTACAGATTTCTAATGTATAGAGTTGTCTCTTCAATAATCCTAATATAATTGAATCGCTTTGAGGCCAACAATTTCCACACCTAATAGGCGTACATTTTTTCAATTATGTATTTATCGCATGTGTGTATATTGTCCATCTGTTTCTAGCGTTCTTGCACTATTTTACACTTTTGGATTAGATGCCAAGCTGTATTTCTTTGTCTGATTACTTGAATTTTGTACAATGATGATAAAGTGGAATCTAAACTAATGTATGTAAATTCCATCAACGTTCTTCTTGTATATTAAAAAGTGGTCGGATCTGAAGATGGAGGGGAAGAAACAGCTTGCTGCTTACCGGGTCAGTGTGACTGTAATCACTGGGGCCAGACCCACATCTTCACTCTCAAACTTCAGTGTGCATATGGGATCTATAATAGGGGATGCCTTACTGTGTGGTGTTGTGATAGAGCAGCCAGGAGATACTGATGTGCTATGTGAGATTCAAAATGAATAGATCATGAGTTGACCCAGGCTTTCTAGCTACTGTATTTGTCAATATCATGACAGCATCATGGATGAGTTGAAGTCAGTGGAACACATTTGGGGTTTTATTTCAGCAAAGAGCAGCTGAAAAGAATCATCTGCAAAGAATGTCAGACTACCTCTCCACAGTATAGTGCAGGACTAGTATCATGCATGCCCAGGAGGATCAAATCCGTTATCAAAAATAAAGGCAAGCATACAAAATATAAAAAAATAAGAGAACGAAATGTCACTGATTTAGGGTGTCCTGACTTTTATTGTTCTTGGTTCTTGAATAAGGAAAAATAGTTAGATTATTCAAATATTTTTGCTTTTCAAATGAATTGGTCTCATTCCTGCTGGGCTTTGGCTACAAATTAATAAAATGTATTAATTGCACAGGATTTCGATTTTCTTACCATTTTAGTGCCAGGGCTGTACTCAGTTTTGTTGTATACTGTGTATGTACAGATATAGCACGGCAGTTCGAGTCATTGATTGCTGGGCTCACATCAAGTCCTAATCGTCAAGGAATGGAAATCTATATTGACTCTTAAGCCACTTGTCATCTTGGGCAAAATAACATGCAAAAAATACAAAGTGCAAAGACATTATAACAGTGCGATGAGAAACCAAATAAGTAAGAATAATCTTGGTGGTCCCCTTTAATACACCCATCTTTTCTCCACACGTTTTGTTTGATTGAGCTGAGATTTTGCCTAAACAGTTGTGTACTCACATTTCGGACATCTTTTTGTGGGTGTGCAACTTTGATAAATAAGACCTCTGGTCTCTAATTTGCCAACCAGGCCAAATTTTGACTGTGGTTGTGGGGACCTCTTGAGGGTAACAGGCTCTCTGTACAGGCAGAGTGAGGTGGTGGGATCTCCAGGGATGAATATTTTGTGCCTGAGTTCTCCTGTCACCCAAATGAAAAGTCTGATGTTCCTTTGCTCTAGAAGTCAGGACATCAACTACTGGAGCATCGGAGGAACAGACAGAGCATCTTATATTTTTGTTTCATTTGTGCCCCAAGTGTGCAGAATGTCACCTCTTTCCTGTGTAGTTAAAATGACTGCCAGCTCCTGCCGACTTGCTTCAGTGATAATATTTAAGAATAAATGTTTTTGGCCACAAGTTTCACAACATGAAAAAGGGCCAAAGAATGAAGTAAATATTTGGCAATTTACGTTAGTGTTTAAACACAGATTCTTTTCAGTCAGTCTAAAGGACGCTTGAAGCTCTGACTGCTCATGTCTAGAGCAATAGAACTTCAGCTTGGTCGTCCAATTTACCCTAACAGAGCTGTTGTGACCGAACATGGCCTGTGACCTGCTCCTGGTCAGTTACACCGAGGTCACCACTGACCACATCCAATACCCTCATGGTGGGCAACTTCAGCATTTTTAGTGAATAGATATTTTGACAGAAAATGGGTAGTTTTCACACATTCTGAACATTTTTCTTTAAGAAAGTACCAAAAGTATGGTACTTCAAGGTATTGGTTTTTAACTCGAGTAAAATCTGGTACCACTGCTGAGTGACATCACAGCACGAGGCAGCATTTTGTACTGAAGTAAAAAAAAAAAAAGGCCGTAGTATATTACAGGGCTGGACGAGGTGTGATATTAAATCATCATCGCATGTTATGCATGTGTAATTCTTACATCGCTAGATCAGGCTTTATCTTACCTCTGCTGCTTTTGCATGAGCACTGCATGCATTCTCCGGGACATTTTCATCCTTGCTATTTCAATCACTCAGACAGGATTGTGAGAAATTTATGCTGAACTCCTTTTTTGCTTTATAAATGCCCCAATATTTATTATTACTTGGAAATTTTCCTGAATCGAATGGCATGAATATGTTATACAAAATACTTTTCTTTCTTGTCATTGCCATCCTGATCTTGTATTTGTTCTTCAGACTGCAATTGAATCTTGGATCTTTTGATTTTTCCATGCATTCATCATAAATAAAAGTTAAACTTTATCGTTGTTTTCTGTGTTTGTAACTTTCTTAAGACAGTGGTTGTGTTGTGTTTCAGAGGCAGGCTATTTGCGAGATAGCCTGCTATCTAGGCTACCTACAAGAAAGCATTTGCAAGTCTGTACTGAAGTACGTAAAAAGTACCCCAGCTAGCTTGGTACCTTAGGTACTGGAACTTTTGGTGCTGGTACTTGACTAGAAGTCAGAGAGAAAGGGAACGTACCGAAAGTACCGTACTAAAAGTAACGTTCCTGGTGCATTGGAACAACACCCTAAGTTAGTCCCCAGTTAGTGATAACCCAGTACAGAGTATTACTTGCCCATTACCAAACATGAAATACAGGACAAATATAAAACGGCAAACATGAAATATAGAACAGTACTACAAGACGCATAGGAGAAGTGCTTCTCAGCAGAATATGCGCAGATCTAAAGAACAGAACAATCAATATTATTAATTTACAGGAAACAGTGCAAAGACGTTTTGAATAAATTAACGTAAGGGTACAGTGTGCAAATGTCTGCAAAGTGCAAGGGACACTGTGTGCTGAGAGCAATGTGTAGATTAAATCTGATCCATATTACGTTTGATTTTTCTGAGTGTTTTTTGAGTGTTCTTACGCGATACACTTTTACTTTTACACTTTTACGAGTGGATGTGTTTAGCGGTCGCAGTGTAATCCTCCTCAGATGGCCGCCTGGCCCTCCATGTCTCCTCGTCTCGGCATCTGCCAGACAGCCGTCCCTTTAGTGTAACCCGCCTATTCTAACGCCAAGGGCGGAGCCCATTCGGGTTTATGGGGAAAGGGGTGTCCGCAGTCCCTGCCGAGTCCCCGTTCTGTAAATCATCACTCCCGGCAGCCCGCACTGCCAAGGCGAGTGCTGCCGCAGTTAAAACGGAATACTGCTAACGTTAACGATGTGCTCTCCCTTCCTCCCGGCTGCTGGCTGTCAGCCTCCGTGTGGGGGGGGCAGTACTCCCAGGTCTGCTTTGGCGGGGGTCTCTGTCGCAGCTGCCCAGATTTCGCTTTCCCCTGTATGTTCTGTCACCACTCACCTACTCCCTCATCCCCACCCCTGCTTTGGTTCCTCGTTGTCGCAGAGTTTGAAATGCTCTGCAGGAACTCCTCAGTGACGGTGATGACCGGTTCCGGTCCGGTGCCTAAATAAACATGTGTCGCGGGTTCAGTTCCAGGCCTGAGTGCTCCTCCGGACATCCTTCTGGACCAGCACCCTTCATTCCAGGCGGACTCCCAGGAACCTGCGCCGCCTCCTTGCAGTTCCCCAGACCAGGTGGGTTGCCTTTCCCGGGCCGTGAACATACACCCATCCAGACACACCTCATTGTAATGCCCAGCACCTGCTACATTAGAACTTTTTTACGATGCCGGTCCTGGCTCTTTGTTCTGGTAGTGTGCACAGACTTGCTCCAGTGACGATGCCTCGGCTCAGGACCAGGATGCCGAGTCCGGAGACTCTCTCGATATCCCCGGAGGCTTGGAAACCCCTGGCCAGCTGCAGCAGGCTCTGTCCAGCCTGAAGACCAAGCTGATGGTTAGCGAGGAGGAGAAGGTTCGCATCCAGCAGGTCAGCTTCATTTGGCCCTTGTATGTGTTCAGAATAGGATTAAGCTCGTACATTCAAAAGATAATATCCTCGTATTATGACTAATGTTGTTATGTTATATGTACTTTGGCATTAAGTCATATAGCAAAAGCGCAAGCTAGCAGCACCGCACGTTAGCTAGTTTATCATTGACACCATGTATAGCTTGATTTGAAGTGACCCAAGTAAAAGGCAAAAGTTAACGGGCTACATCGCTAACATGCTACATGGGATTAAATCACCACCCTGTTGATGTTTAACTGTCGCCATCAGTCTATATAATTTTATCCCAAGCAGTGTGAACCTGCATACTGAAGCTGACTATTTGTAGAATCCACGCTGTGTTCAGTACATGTTGGCGATGACATGTCCGCACCCGCCCACAGGACCTGGAGGAGCTGTTGAGCAAGCAGGCCGAGATGGAGGAACGGTTCAAGTCGGAGAGACGAGCAGAGGCAGAGTCTCATGAGCGGCGCTACGCCGAGCTGCGGGTAAGAGGGCCCACGGGCCTTTGGGCTGGGGCCCCCTCCTTCTGAGTGGTCGTTGGTTCACCAAGGACCCTGCTGTTGTATGTTGGAGAGCCTAGGACATCATTCTGGACAGGCAGACAGACACACTGCATCGTGCCGTTTCTAAATAGAAGCTAAATATATCCCTGTGCAGATTCAGCGCCTTAATTTCCTGCGCCAAGGTGGTCCTCTCTCCATCAGCGCCCAGGTCTGCACCTCGCCCGCCATAATTAAGCACACAGAGTGTCTTTCTGAGTGAAGGTGTGTGGGCGGGCATGCCTGAGGTCTGACAGGATTACCGCCCCCCCTTCCTCGTTAATAGTGACTTCCTTCCCGTCAGACGGGGCCAAACGCCTCCACGCTCACGAAAGGGAAGACGTGGCCCGGCTGGCGTCTTTACCGGGACAGGGTGGGCAGCTGAAAAGGTGACGAGGGCCCAGGGTGTGCGGGCCGAGGCGCCGTGAGGAAGTGCGTCTGGGGGGGCCAAGTGTGTCTGGGGGGGCCTGTGGCCTCTCTGGCTCTTCCAGGTCCCATCCGATTGGTTGATGTGCTTCTGTCTAAGGGTTTTTTTTTTCTTTTTTTTTGGTTCTTGGCTGCATGGCTGGCTAATCTTAGGAGGCGTGTCTGCACTTTCTTACACACGATTGGGCAATTCAGATGCACAGCGTCAAGGTAACCAGTGAGTCTGTGGAAGTTCCCATAGGGGTGTGCCAGCTGACCGTCGAGACTGATGCGGAAAGCAGAAATCGAATGAAAGAACCGCTGGAAGTCTGCTTTAATATGTCATGTAGGATTAACTGTAGGCATGCTGAATGCATTTTTTAACTTCACAATAACAGATCTTTTTGCTTTAAGTGAAAGTGGTATACAAGTTTAAAATGAATTGAATATAAGTATATATGTTGATACACTGCCCAGCCAATGTATATTTATATTTACATAGCCATTTGAATTTATGTCAGCAAATACTAAAGAGCCAGTGACTGGATCATCATTACAGCTCAGCAACGTTATGCAGGAGTAAAGTGAAGTCAGCTGAGTACCTGAATCTACTGAATGGCCAGGTTACACCTCTATCCATCATCAGTGGGTTTTTCTTCCCTGCCGGCATGAGCATATTGGGTTTGGGTTTGAATTGTCAAAGAGTGGTTCAGGGAGCATGTGGAATCATTTTCACGCATGACTTGGTCACCTCAGAGTTATGACCTTAACCTCATTGAAGGTCTTTGGGATGTGCTGAAGGAGGCTTTATGGGGTAGTTCAACTCACTTGTCAATGCAGGATCTTGGTGAGAAATGAATGCAAATCTGGATGAAAATAACGGGTGAGATGTTGCATAAGCCTGTGGAAACAATGCCATGACAAATGTGCGCCATAATCAAAGCTAAAGCAGGGAAGTGTATATAGTGTAAAAGTCTATATTCTAAGGTACTAAAACTCTTATCTTATAATGTGTCTTATTATCCATTGTTTGGTCCACAGTCATCTTCTTGAAAAATTGCATCTGAATTTGTTCTATTTGTTTTGCAGCTTGATTAAGAAACATTTAAACAGATTGTAATTGCAGATTAAGAGGTCAGGCTTGAATGTTTTCCATCTACAGTGAACGCATAGTAACCGAGGATTAATTTTAAAAAATAATGCGTGACTAGGCAGACTTCCACCCACCAGAGGATTTTTGTTAAGCACATGGAATGTTATTTGCCACTTAAATGTAACCGCTGCCACAGGGAAGAGCTCTTTGCATGTTTTTAAGAATGTAAAACTGACCAGTATCAGATCCTGGCGATCGGTGAGGAATTCGCCATCACCGCGTTCAATCGGTGCCTGAATATTTGCTTATCCGCAGTCCTGACTCCCGCAGAGCCAGGTGGAATCATTGCCCATCTTAAAATGATTCATTTAACGGAATGCTGAGTTTTGGCCACGTTATTAAAGCGACCATTCTTAGACCAAAGTAAATGCGATCCCGGAGATTGGTGTGATTATATCGACACAAACTTAAAGTAAATTTCTGCCTGAAAAATTGATTCTGAATGAAAATAATAATGCAGAACATGTATGTCTGTGGGCATGGAGTTTGCATGCGGCGCTGATTGTGTGGGCGTGTTATTGAAGTCCACAGACATGCAGTAACGTC
The DNA here is from genome assembly GCA_026779585.1 of Mormyrus proboscirostris. Lineage (NCBI taxonomy): Eukaryota > Metazoa > Chordata > Actinopteri > Osteoglossiformes > Mormyridae > Mormyrus > Mormyrus proboscirostris. The sequence goes on along the minus strand of JAODKF010000068.1, from coordinate 27,993,466 downwards.
AGCTGACATCTCCAAACTGCTCAAAGTGCATCTGTAAACCCTCTAAAAGCTGCCTGTTTACTGGCCTGTGGAATCCGTTAAAAAAGTTTTATGTTCTAATCTGTGGAGATGAGCAGATTTTTGCACACAACTTTTTCTTTGAATTAATAATAAATATTTAAGTTGAAAAATGAACTGGTTCTGTTGATAGCTGTATGTATTTTCAGAAAAGGGAAAGGAAAATCTGTTAGTAAAGTGTGTTTGTTGTAAAAAAGTAAAGTTTGTTAGTTTTCATGGAACATGAAATTAATGATTTAAAAAAAAAAAAAGCTCTCAGATTTGGCCCTGTGCCTAGGCTCCAGGCTAAGCCGACACCTCTGTGTACTGGGTGAATGATTGGCATGTGAATGGATGGGCATATTATTGGTTCATGCGTGCAATCTTAACTTGACAAGTAGTATGAAATATTCAGAGATTAAAAATATTAAATATTAAAAATAATCAAAATTTCCATTTTAAACCAGTAACAAATAATTTAGTGCAATGCCAACCACCCCATCTACTAATTTTATGTTACCAAAAACCGAACAATACAAAGATAGAAGAAATAGGTGAATACCTTTACGGCACCAGTACCGGACTTTTTGGTACTTCAACGTGTTGGTCTTCCACTGGCTTAAAAACTGGTACCAGCACTAAATTACATCACTAGGGATGGAAATTGGTATGATTTTATTGATACCAGTGACCGCGTCGATTTTTATCTAATTTTCTATGAGGAAATAAGTACATGTACACAGGTTTTCAGTGTCAGTGTAACTGCTTTTTTTATCTATAATCCCTAACAGAATACTGCTAACAGGTCAATGACTTCAGTGCAGTAAGACCAGCACCCCTGACCACCGCGTCTGAATCCGTCCGCTATTCCATCGCTGCATGTTATATTATAATGCACCTTTTCTTAAACTGTCTTAAAACAATGTGGAAAAAAATCTGTGAATAACTCTCTTGGGAAAAATGGCATGGATGCTTTTGAAAAGAGATTTACAGATTATTTGTATAGCGTTCATTTTCATTTAGGCTTTCTTAATCAAACAAATATGTGCTAAGCATGTTAATGTTATAATGTGGGATATTTACTGTCAGATGAGCTGCTCAGTTGGGAAACAGTAGCAGTAGCACTTGTACTGCACATTTGTAGAGCGTCATACATGGTTCTCCTGGAACTGAAGCCCAAGCTGCATAGACAGATGCTTCATCATGTTGCTGGTGTTTCCACCCTTACTTGAAATAATCATTCTACAGACGTTACAACTAGCACTGTTATCGTCTTTCTTTGTGAAATGTAGCCATGCTTTAGACCGCTTCTTCTGCCATGATGATTCCTTTTTTTATGGCAACACTAGATGCATGTGTTTGATATTGTTCATTTGCCATCAGTGCGAAGCAGCCGACATCGATACAGGATATTGATAGTCTCAGAGGTGTACGCTTCTGCTGCTGTGGAAAATTTGGAACTGGCCTTCAAGTGGCACTGGTTCTCAGTTCCCATCCTTAATCATGGCTCGAACCGGGGCGCTTTGTAGCTTAATACCATCATCTCATGCAATTTTCACATTGCAACAGCCATGATAGCTGGTTTGAAATCAGGCTTTAGCATATATTCATACTGTCTGGACATTATAATGCAGGTGTTTAAGTTTCACTAAAGCATTTTTACTTTGTCATTGGAGCTTTTTTGCCTTGTCCAGATTATCTAGTTTATGGTTTAAAAATCAGTTTAAACTTCTTTTTTGCTTTTAAGTATCCCAATATATATTGAAAGAAAAATCAAATCAGCAATCAGCAATATTTGTTTTTTTCCCAGTGTTGTACAGTCCTGGTATGTTAAGCGAATGTTTTTTTATTTCTTGTTTTGCAATTCAGATCTTCTTCTTCTTCTTCTGACCAGATCATGATTAAAGCTTGGGTCTCTTCATGTGTTCATGCATACATTATTATTAGTTTTTTTTTTTTTTTAAAAAAAAGCTTTTTTTGTTGTTTTCTGAGTAAATTTTTTTCAGGATGCTGGTTGTACTGTGTTTCAGAGGCAGGCTATTTGCAAACCAAAATTATAGTACTTGGTGCAGTGGAAAGGGGCCCAAAGATTCAGGACTGTGGAAAGGAGCCCTAAGATTCAGGACTGTGGAAAGGGGCCCAAAGATTCAGGACTGTGAGATTCACGATAACTTTAACTTAACTGTGGAAAGTCAAATACCCAGTGCCGAACACTGAACTGGGTGATGGAATACTGAAGACTCCCCCACCCGTTCTAATCTTGTTGTGGAGTTTCCAGCCAACTATACTGGGTTGACCTCTTGAAGGTGGGGGTTTTGAAAGCCCAAAGCTGGGGGGGTTAGCTCGTGTCGGCATCCCTGTGCCCCTGGGGTGGTGGTCTGTGTGTGTGCTGGGAGACCACAGTGGCCCCTCTAACTCCACCGCTTCAAAGTTTGCATTTGTCTCTGTCTGTTTTGTGGCCTGGAACTTTAATCGACTAGATGGTCCTTGCCAAGAGACATCTCCATGCTAGAGTAGGAAGGCTATGTATTGTTTGGTTCACGGTCTCCATACGTGTCCATAATGGAATAATTGGAGAGAAGGTTCTTTGTGGTCAATCTACACCACCCTCTGCTGGGAATTTGATGATTTTGTAGATAGGATGGTGACACAGAATAACCATTGACCAATAATTTGTAGCAGTCGCTATCTGCTAGTTTGTGACTATCTGTTAGTTTTGTTGAACAGCCAATCTGGACATGAACCTATAATGAAAGGAGACCCCAGATTGGCGCAGAGGGGCTGCTCCGGGCACAGCTGTCTGTTGTTCCACAGTGATCTCCTGCTTGTCCACATCCAGCCCGCAGCTGCACAGAGATCAGCAGGCTGTCATCTCACGCACAGATGAGTCCCACCAAGGCGGCTGGCAGGTCTGTTCCAGCCATCCAGGGTGACTGGAGCGTGTCTCGCCGCCTTCAGCTGGGATGTGATCTCTGAAACACAGCCCCCGCCCCCAGCTGTACCCTCATTTCATGTTAAAGATTATTAAATGCTTAAGAGTGCTAGTTGTTTGAGAGCAGTATGAGTTATATTTGGAAGAGGGCAGATAACCGTCCCAAAGGAAAGGTAATTGCTCTATACATTCAAAACAAGGATTCTATCATCCTCCTTTTCTCCCTGTAATCCTTCACGAAATCTTTTCCAGCATAAACAGGCACACTTGTCTTCTGAAAGACGTTGGCATGGTCCCTTGCCACGTAAGGGCCGTAAGGCCGTGTTTTCGGGAGTCCTGCCACAGAGGGGGGGGGGGGGGTGACCAGTGCCGCACACGTGGTCATGCAGCAGAGACGAACTCGATCACCCCACGATGCGTTTTCAAGAGGAAACTGCTGGAGTATCAGCTCAGACATCGGCACTTTGTGGTCCATCTAGAATGGGCCTCTATGGAGGAGGACAGTGTGGCCTGGCACTCAAAAAGAAATGGCACAGAATCGAGGGAGTGGGGGGCAGGACAACATGATTCATCTGCTTCCTGTCTAACACCCCCCTCCCTCCCCAGCGACTTCTTGGAAGAAGACAAAAGTCCTCCAAAGCCAGACCTCACAGAAGGCCAAGCAAGGGAGGGAGTGCTCCCAAAGGGCAGCAAAACGGGGGCTGCGTGAGTGACCTGGGGAACAACAGTGCCCGACTGTGAGGTCATGACCTGGAAGAGGGCTGACTGGGACGCGTCCCACACATGTTCTTTCACTGCCTCAGCTCTCATCTGGAGCTCTGATTTTGGGCTTTATTGACATCGCAGCTGAGAACTACCATCAAAGGCCTTCGTGTCACATTTCGGGAAGATAAAAAAAAAAATCTGTTTTTTGCGGATGCGATCGGCCCCTCCTCCCAGAGGTTGTTGGATTAAGCCGCATATCTGGAAAGCCCCTCACTTGTCATGTGGCTTTTCTGCTGTGACTGGGTCGGTGTCCTCGGTTTTTGCGGGGCGGGGGGGGATGGGGAATGCTTTTCCAGCATTTCTGTGGGGCTTTAGTTTGGCAAGCAGGTTTTGGTTGAGCTCCTGCTTGAAGAGGTGCATCGTGGGAAGAGGGTTCATGGTATTGGGCAGTGCTAAAGGGCCAGCGTGCAAACTGTCATGACATTGAGGACCCCCACTTAGCGCTTGGGGCCAGTGGGTGCAAATATGGAATCAGTTTATTTCTGATACGACGTGAAGTAGGAATGTCATTTGGGGCGGCAAAAGGAGCAACACACAGACTGAACCTGTTCGGTATTTACAAGGGTGGGGGCTAGCTGGCTCACTGCCAAAGGCTTCAGGTCCCTGACCATAGCATTTCCAGCCCCTCTGCCAGGCGGCTGACCTTAACCTGACAGCTGACTGACAAGTTCCGGCATTTTAATTCTTTTTCCCCTGTTTTGCCCAATAAACCATGACCGGATCTCTCTCTCAGTGAAGCTGATCTTCTGATCTTACTGTGGTATCTGATGTGTCAGTGTGCTTATAGGGAGTTGCTACAACATTTTCAAACCTGTATGAAGGATTTGAATGAATGTTTATAAAGGTTTCGTTATACGTTTGTTTGTTTATTTATAGAGCACTTTTGTTGAACCCAAAGTGCTGTACAGACCATATACTATTAAATACAACGCAAATGACAAAACAATGTAACAAGAGGTATTTTAAAGAAAAATAACTGAAAAACACTGAGACTTAAAAACAGTGACAGTTGATAGTCAGTGTATAATATTGTAGACATGACTAAGTGATGTGCAAATGCTGTTTTACTAAAGTATTTTTTTACAGTAGGAAAACAGATTCTTCATCCATCCATCCATCCATCCATGCTACTTATTCTGTTTAAGGTTACTGGTACACTTATCCTGTGTGATTTCCAGGTGCCAAGTAGCCATACTGCAAGTCTTTGGACTGCTAAGGAAACCCACATAAGGAAGGGAGAACATGCAAACTCTGACGCGGTTGGGCTGCGCACAGGAGGCGGGTCGGCAATGAAGCCCTTAACCCTGAAGCCAAGCTTCATGTTATCAAAACAGCACAAAAATCGCATGATCCTGGGCTTAATGTTTTACTGTGGGTTTCATGCTCTGTGATGGTGTTGTGTTCACATGTGACACCATTAGTTGTGTATTTCATGCCCTGTGAACCTCTGAGTGACTTTTTGCTTGGACAGTCATCCAGCATGAACGAGGAGGCCAGGAGGAAGAAAAACGGGCTCCTTTGATCGTTAATTTGTTACCAACTGGTAAATGAGGAAAGTGCTGGAGGAAATTGAGATTTATTTCAGCGGTGGAGCTGGCTGTGTGTTTTGGAATGCACCGCTGTTTTCTAAACACGGATGATGCATGTTGGTCAGTGGGGAGGTGAGCTAAGTGTGTTTGGGCTTGTGGTTTACAAAATCTGCCCCCCACCCCACATGCTGGAGATCCTGCAGAATGGTGGCAGGGGTACGTAAACATCCCCAAAATGAAAGAGATGCTCAAAACCAAGTTTGCCATGTTTCTGGTGCCCTGTGTTCACATCAGGGAACTGCAAAAGCATTTACGGACGGCCCCCGACCTAAGAATGGGCTGCATTCTGAAAGACAGGCCACACATCAAAATGAACACGTGTCGGAATTGGATAATCTCAGTGACTTTGTAGTGTGAGAATGAGAAAGAGGCTGGGATGGTTGCACTGCCAGAAAATGTGTCATTTTCTCCTAGTGCAGTTATCGCAAAGTGTAAACGCAGGACGCTCTAGGTAGCTTGGCTCTGCCGGGAGTGTGGACACCCCAAATTTATTTTTACATATATTTGCATTTTTGAGGGGAAAAAAATTTGATCATTTTTTTTAAAATCATAGTATGTTACATGCAAGTCGGGGACAGTCTGTATTAATTTTTAAATAACATTTTTTAAGCCTCTTTATTGCGAATTATTGCACAGTACAGAAGAGAAAAAATGCAGCTTGTAGATTTATCTCAATGGGGAGTACATATGAAAGCATTTTAAATACTGTGAACCAAAAACCAGCGAGTTTCTGGCAAGACCAAAACATATGGGTCTGATTTCCCAGGGTGCATTTGTATCTGTCACACGTTTCATCCTTGGAGGAATAGTGCTTGGCTGGCCTTGCTTTGCTTAAGCAAACGCGACGGAGGACTTTGAATTGTATCAAGGCTAAACGTGCACAAGAGGTGTCAGCCCGCCTCCCATTTTTCATCAGACAGCTCTGCCCCAGTTTGCACTTCCCATTTAGAGCACAGCGTGTCACGTGATGTCTTGCCATGAGTGTTTTGCAGGACGTGAAGCTGTTTGTGGGTAGAGGTGTACACACGTGTTTGTCTAGTCCCATTTAGGGAAAGCAGAGCTTTGGGCTTGAATGAAATGCTCAGTTGCAAATATCTACAGAAGTGGGATTGTGTCTCACAGAACTTGTATTTAATAGCAAGTTATTCAGAACTGGCAAATCGACAGTGGTCACAGCCTTTGGGACCCTTGCTTAATTCTGTAAAATGTTTTATTGATTTCATAACAGATGTATATTGACAAGCAGTGTGTAACATCTGCATCTATCTTCTGCACAGACATTTTCTTTTTATTATCAGAATTTTTTGTGACCGACTTTTAATTGCAATTATCGTCATTGGCTCCCAAAGCGATACTAAGCAGAAATGTTCAGTGTTTTCTGTTATTGCCAAAGTGTTACTAATTAAAGTGTTGCATCAGTGTTTAATATAGAGAGAAGTACATTTCAAAAGGAATTTTCTTTTACAGGAACTGAATACAGGGTCTAGTTTAGAAGGGAGAAGTAGGTGTTTTTGCAAATAGAAGCAAAATTTAGTTTAAAATTTTGGCAGATTTGAGTCCAGATATTAAATGTAGATATAATGACTGAATGTGATGTATGATGAGAGTAACAGAAGTGTAGGGACTGTAAGGCATTCGCTAGCCAATCAGGTAGTGCTTCTGTCATGAAAATTAATGGGTTTTCCCAAACCACCCTGTAAAATGAAAATTTGCACCTAGGGAGCTGGAGGTTAAGGACCTTCCATTAGGGCAGATGAACGTGGCTATTTTGCCGAGGCTCGAACCGGCAACCCTCCAATTACAGGCACAGAGGCTTAGCCTGCTGCAATGTGGGTCACCACAGAAAGTCTAGCTTTCGATTATTAACCAGGGGAGTGAAGTTTTTACTCATGTAATGAGGAGGAGGACACCAAGGTACTTAAAACCAGGCTACGACATAGTAAAAAGGTACATGTTTGTGAAGGGTTGTAATGCCAATTAATTTATCGGAAACACGTACTCTTAGTAAAGTTCAGTTTATATTCTAGAAAAGTACCAAAATATGAAATACGTTTATAATTATTAAATAAGATGTTTTGGGATCTGAGACATACAGTAATAAGTCATCTGTGTAGAGAGATGCCTTATTATCCTGACCATGTCTGTGAATGCCCTGTATCGAGAGTGTGGCCTTAAACTTGACAGGCAAGGGTTCGTTAGCCAGACTGAATAACAGGGGGCAACCCTGTCGAATGCCCTTGGTTAGTGTAAGGTACTGAGACCGGAGCCAGTTTGTAAGAACAGATGCCTTTGGCGAGGAGAACAGAAGCTGAATCTGTGAGATAAAGTAATTGTCAAAACCAAACTACTCCAAGACAAAGAATAAATATTGCCATTGAATGCTGTTGGATGTCTTTTCTGCATCCAGGGAGATTACCCCTTTTGGGACGCCTGGGGAGGCAGATGAATGAATGATGGTGAGAAGATGTCTGATATTACACAGAGTGCTGATTTTGATAAAGCCAGCTTGGTCCGATGAGATAATCCTTGGTATAGATCACTCAACCCATGGCTGGCAGTTTAGCTAGTATCTTAGCATCTGAATTTAAAAGCTAAATTGAGCAGTATCTGCTACATTCTGACACATTCTTACCTGGTAAAATACAAAAAGCAAGCTTCTATGAGCCCACGAGGGAGTGCACTGTGACCAAACAAATCATTAAGTCTTGCATTACACAGCTGTCTTGTTTGTCTCGTGAACAAATCTGATTAGTAAGATTGAAATATTGTATTAATTTTCTTGGGGTTCACAGTGAGCTGCTTGGAAGTGGTGTACATTTGTGGAATAAATCATTTTATCTGGTGAGCTAAAAGATCTCCTTGCTCGTGAACAAATCCATGTGAGTGAAGATGATGCCGTTCAATTTTGTTAATTGAGAGTGAATTATATTCATGTTTGAAGGGCCAGCCCGTCTTTATATAGATGGGTAATGGAGTAACTGAGTATTTTAAGTGATTCTTTAATTGCATCCACAAGTTGTTGTTGTTTCATCTTTTTTTGTTTATTGTGGTAGGCAGAGTAAGAGATTATGTCCTCTCTAATTACCACGTTCAGAGTCTTCCAAAATGTGGATGGAGAAATTGTGTCAGGTGTTTTGAATTCAAGAAAGTTACCAGTTGTAGTTGAAATTTTAGTGCAAAACATACTATCAGGCAATAAAACTGTGTTGAACCTGCAAAGAGGACGCTCTGCATAACCAAGTGCAAATTAAATATTTAGAAGTACAGGGGCATGAATGAAAACACTTCTTGGGGAAGAAGCCGGCTTGGATCAATGCCTCCAGCTCGGCACATAAACAAAGAAAACACTTGGGACATGATTGTCAGGGGTGCAACTTTGGAGCCCTGGATCTATTACACATTTTAAATTCCCAAAAACATTTCATAACGCAAGTGTAATTTGGGGGCTATGGAGGTAATATTGTTAACGAAAGCAGTATTGTCCCAGGTTGGGGCACACACATTGGTCAGTGGCACAGGGGTATGAAAGAGAAGCCCAGATAGGCTGATTCATCATTCTGGCATTAAAGCCCTCCCCTTATCCTGAAAGCAGAGAAGCAGGATGGTCAAAGGTCTGGGTGTCTGGTGCACTCTGGGTTTTGCGGCAGCTGAGCGATGAGCTCATTAAAAATGCAGCTGCTTTCAGCATGTCTGCCATAAACTTTGTTACATTAGTTCCACTCTCGTCATCCTTAGGTATGCCTATAATTCACAAGTTTAAACAATGCGATCGGTTCTCCAAGTCATCTACTTTATTCATCGGCATTTTGATGGCAGCTTTCAGGCTCTCAATGGCTTCTATGGCTTTTGAGATTCTGCTGGAGCTATCACCGTGTGAGATGTAAGATGATAGCTGTTAGCAACTGAATGAGGTACTGTATGGGTGTCCCTGAGTCCCAGTCCACAGCATCCTCCTGTGCACGTGTCAGTCAGCAAAGGGAGGAGTTTCAAATGGCACACAAACTTCCAAAGTTGTGCTTCCAATCTGCAATTCTTACATCGAGAGCCCCTACTGTGACCTTTAGGCTGGCGCTGAGATGCGTGTCACTGCGGTGGGAGACGTGAGGCTCGGGCCCCCACCGTAAAAACAGGCAGGTTTCATTGTGCCTTTCCTGCTCGCTGGGCCCCGTCTGTCCCCTGGCGGAATGCCGGACGGCCCATCGCCATGAAGCAAAGGCCGGCCCGCCTGGCTGCTTCCTGCCTACCTGTAGGTCTCTGAGCCGGGGGCCTCGCTTCCGTTCCCATGGAGCCGCCCGGGGCGGATGCCTTTAGCAGCATTTTTCATCCCCCCTCGCTTCTGATGACAAGCTCGGGCTCTGAATGCACTGTAAGTGTTTTAATGCGAGCCATATGGCTTACGTGCCCAGAAGAGAGGCGATTTTGTGTGAGGCATGAAGTCCACACTTATTCTAAGATCATAATAAAAAAATTAACCATGAAGCATTTTATTTTTTCTGTGAAATGGTGGTAATTCTAGTAATAAGATCAGCTACAACATCTATAATGAGTAAGAAGTTAAAGAATCCATTGTGTTCTGGAAGGTTCTGCTGATTAGAAGTGCGCCTTAAAAGGGAAAACACTGCTCCAAACTCCCAGTATTATACCTATTTTTGCACAATACATTATATAGGATTATTAGGGGCTGAATTGAATGGTTACAAGTGGAGCCGGTAGCAGACATTTTGTTTGACGACTCTGATTATCTAGAAATAAAAAGGATGCCATCTCCTGGGACACCCCTTTTGTCTTGGTAAAACCTGAACCATGATTCTGAATCCCTGCTCTCGTCATCACACCGTTTGTTTGACCCCCAGATTTGGCTGCCAGGTCGATGGACTGGCTGCGTTACAGCCAGACGGCTTCCGTTTCAGATATTTTATTGATAGTCAGGAAAATGGACTTGAAGTTCTTTACTCCACCCAGAAAACTGGATCTTCTACATCTGCGAATTCCATGTTGTTAGAGTTTGACTGTAATAAAAATGGTTTGAAGAGGAGCTGTGAGCGTTTGGAGACTATTATTATTATTATTATTATTATTATTATTATTGATTGTTGTTTTTTGTTTTGCTGCAGCAGATCACCCTCCCCTTTTGTCTTGTACTCATTCATGCGTCTTTTTTGCCTCCAGGAAAAGCACGACAGAGCCCTGGAGGATGTGAGGAAAGCGGGACACGAGTCTTTGGCCGTAATCGTGGAGGAATTTAAGGTGTGTTCTTTTGCCCGTCGTTCCACAGCGGATTCATGGAAAGGGGGGGGAAGGGTAGGGGGGGGGGGGCTATGAGCCCCTCTGCCCAGGAATGGCCCCGCCCAGTTACGCCTCAGATGGACAATGACCGAGGAAAAAGACACACGCTCCCCTGCCAGGGCCCTGAGGCCTGAGGTGCAGTGTCCCGCCCCCTGCTCATATCATTTGTCTCAGTGTGGGATAGCATAGACAGCTAAGTGATTGTGGACAGCACAGTGTTTCAGCAGTGAATGGGGGGCCTTTTCTGTCCCGGAAACTACGTAGAGCTCCTTACGCCGGAGTCGGTGGGCTTTCTTGATGGCCTGTGAATACCTGCTGATCTTTTGACAGTTTTATAATCAAAGCTGCAGGGATATTGGCCTTGGAACAGGCCAGGAAAATAACATGTTCTATTGAAAAGGCTAGAAGTGGAGCCATAGCCTCATGGTCTTTATCAGTGTGGGCAATGATTTATTGCCCCCTTGTTATGGAGTGGAACCTTACGCTAATAATAATAATCGCGGTTATGATTTTGGGACCCGGTGAGTGCTTCACTGCAGATGGATGGCTTGGACCTCCCCCTTTCGAAAAACCTGTCTGGTAACATTAAGGACTAAGTAATCGGTGGAAATGTGAGGGTATTTTGTGGCTTCTTTGTATATTTTGCCTCATTTGAAGGTTCAGTCCAGGTCTGTATTCTCTGGGTTGATGACATGTTGCCCTTCTTGGTAGCGTTGCAGACCAGACCAATAAATTCATTAAGGAAAGGAAGATAATGTCTGTAGCACAGAGAGGTTTAAGGTGGTCCTTCCTTGACCTTGACTCAGCGCCTGTCATCCTTCTGTCAATTTTTCTGTTGTTCTAACTGCTTATCCAGGTGTGGACTGTTATGCTTTTTTTTTCAAGTATTTAGCCATCTACATTCTCTTAAAAACCACAGTGGCCGCAGTAAGAAGTTGTTTCAGTTAATCCTTTGGCTGATTGGCTGTTTTTAACCATACTTCTGTTGGACCGACTCCGGCTCCTTGTCTAACAGCAAATGGCGTCCTCGCCCTCATTGTGCTGTTTTCATTGTGACTGACACTCCTGCCTGCAGGTGGCTGATAAATTGCAGGCAGGTTTGCCTGGTCCGCTTCTGTGTGATATCCCCTCTCAGAGATGTTCTCAGGCTTCTCATTGCACTAGAACCCTTCAGAGCCATCCAGTACCGCAGTCAGGTATACGGAACCTGTGATTTCTGTCGAGACCTCGGGGAGGGGAAACGGCCGGTGAAAGGCTGTGGTAAAATATTGCATTATTACATTACAGGGTTTGTGTGTTTAGCGTGTGCTTTTATCAGAAGCAATTTGGTCCGTTTACAGTTCTGCGCTTAACCTATTTATACAGCTGCACTTCCATTGACGTAACTCGGTGTGTTCAGACACCTTGCTCAAGAGTAAGGTGGCAAAGCCGGCCTGCGATGATGTCATCGCATCTTTGACTCCACGTTGCTTTCTCTCAATGCACAAATTGCACATGCAAGTCAGGCTGAATTACTGTCATGCTCCATGTAATGATACATAACTGTGTATTCAATTTTCATGTAAGTTTACAGGACTTAAATAATCATGCTATACTGTTTTACTTATTTTGCCAATCTAAATGCAGACTTTTAATTTAACTTTAAAAAGACACATGTGGTATATCATTTTTAATTGCTAGGTTGGATGCAAAAGTATAGCTGACGATATATATACATGAGTGTGGCGTTCACAGAATCTCGATGATTCTCTCATGTCTGGGATTATAGTTTGCAGTCAGTGTTTGAGAGTTGTGCAACTGAGGGATGCTGTAGACCATAAAAACCTTTCCTGTTATCTGGGCTCTTCATATATTTATGTATTGTGATTCAATTCAGGTTACAATTGCCCCCTTCTATCATTTTATCACTATAGAATATATCTAAGCCGCAGCCATAGTTGTTCAGTTCAATTCAACCTTATAGACAATAATAGTAGTAATAGTATACAGAGGTACACATATTATGAGTGATGTCTTCTGACTCCTAAAACTAGTTTAAAAATGTAAAATAGCCCCTGAAAAGTTAGGTAATTTGTTCAGAATCAGAAAACTTTATTAACCCCGAAGGAAATTGCTTGTAACTTTGTTAGGTAATTTATAATATTGTTAAACAAAACCTGAGGAAGTGTCTGCGGGTTCTCTGAGACGCATCCATCTGAGATTCTCCTGTGTTGTCTTCTGTGTCTGGTTTACTTTCCTACTTTTCCTGTCCAACACTATTGTCATTCTTGGAACAACAGATCCCTTACATGCACATAAGAGATAGGACACTCAAAAAGAGTAGCTGTTCGGGGAAGAGCCTGTCCGATTGTTTGGCTGATTGTTTTCGGGACTGGACCATGCGGAGGCGTAAGTAGGGAAGAGCCTGTCCGATTGTTTGGCTGATTGTTTTCGGGACTGGACCATGCGGAGGCGTAAGTAGGGAAGAGCCTGTCCGATTGTTTGGCTGATTGTTTTCGGGACTGGACCATGCGGAGG
>JAODKF010000068.1:27969032-27980241 GCA_026779585.1 Mormyrus proboscirostris | reverse complement strand
ACCATGCGGAGGCGTAAGTAGGGAAGAGCCTGTCCGATTGTTTGGCTGATTGTTTTTGGGACTGGACCATGCGGAGGCGTAAGTAGGGAAGAGCCTGTCCGATTGTTTGGCTGATTGTTTTTGGGACTGGACCATGCGGAGGTGTAAGTAGGGAAGAGCCTGTCTGATTGTTTGGCTGATTGTTTTTGGGACTGGACCATGCGGAGGTGTAAGTAGGGAAGAGCCTGTCCAACTGTTTGGCTGATTGTTTTCGGGACTGGACCAAGCGGAGGTGTAAGTAGGGAAGAGCCTGTCCGATTGTTTGGCTGATTGTTTTTGGGACATCCTCCCACAGTTGGTCATTGTTGTTGGAAATGGAGTTTGAAAAACTGGTACAGCAGATATAGATTCCGCATCCCCAAGATATGATTATTGCAGCTGCAGATGGATAGCAAAGTCCTGGTTTACAAGATTATCCTAAATCTGATGTGATGTACTGGATATTTCTGTCCATGTAGAGAGCTGTGGGAAATTAGCAAAACAAAATTTGAGGCACTGCAGAGCAGCTATGAATCGTGCAGTAATGGGAAGAGGCTGTTGGATGATTCTGGGAAAATGAGTCGGAAGAGCGCAGAAATATCTCAATGAAAGATGGTGCATAAAAATTCAAACTCAAATTGGAATAGCTAAATATGACCTCATTAACCCTTTGAATATTTTAAATATTTTAATATTTATTGCACTCACACTTGCTTTCAGCACTTTTAAGGTTTATTTTCATTGAAATATTCCCAGCGTCTATCAGGATGTACCAAGAATTTGGTTTGCAGCCTGACAAGAAAGCTGACCTCTTTAGTATGATTGAAAGGGACATCCTTGCAATTACTTCAGTACACTAGACCACTGTGCTATTAATGATGGAATCGTCGCTTTCTTTACTGTGAATAAGAACTCTTTTTCTTCATCTACAGATTTTCTATGGTTTCTCTCTAAGGTTTTACAGTTTTTTTTTTTTTAGCTGTCCTGTTTCTGTCTTAGTTCATCCGCAGTTAACATTAAGTGAGTTTCTCTGGCTATAGGCCCATCTCTATGGGAAAATCTCTGCAATTATGGCTTCTGGAAGGTCTCTTTGCCTCTAGCTAATGTCTGAAATCATGTTTATAAAGATAGGATTTGCACGCACTTGACTCAGTTCCATAAGTAATTAACAACAGGCATTTCTTAAAATATTTCTGGAGGTTTTTTCCACATTAAAGAAGTGGCTTTGTCAAATGAAGTATCTCTTAAACCTTTAGCGCTCTGAAATTACAGTGAATTACCAGAACTTGAATGGCAGCGATGCTAGGAACATTTAAACAACATTATGTGTAAATGTTTAATTCTTTTTTACTTCCCCAGCTTGAAAACCAGAAAATAATTTCAATTGTAGGTGGCCAGCTTCAGGCAGCTCTGTCTGTTGCATTGCCCCAAGACACGCTATAGAAGAAAACTGCAAGCGTCTTGATGTGTCGGCTCTGACTGGAAAGCAAATGCATTTGTGTGCTTACTTTGATTGGCAGTCAACATGCTTTGTATTCAAATGCTTTCTGAAACCACTTGTGTAGCGTATTATGTCATACTTTCCTTTGCCATCGTTATGGTAATCTATTGTTACCATAGTTGCCTCTAAGCACAAATTTTTGTTTACATTTTCTCTTTCATTTTTTTTTTTTTTGGTCTTGCGCTGATGCTGTTGTCTCTTGAAGCTCCTCTCAGACTTTCACCCTTTTTTTCCATGTTCTCAGAATAGAGTGAGCTGCTGGTCACTCTTCTCCAGATGTATTTAAGGTCTTGGACAGTTTTTTGACTGTATATCTGGAGGATGATTGTAGGACTCTGCCCTTACAAATCCTCTTTCAGCTCTATCCATAAACCATTAAAGATGGGTATAGCCACTCAATGCCGACCCGTACCCTCTCTGCATCACATTCAAAGCTCTCCCATGATGCTTAGGCATTGCAGGTTCTTCATACTGTTACCTCGGAAACCCTGAAATCACAACCTATGTTTACTTTACATAAGTCAAATTTTCTTAGTAGTGGTTTGGAGCTTCTACTAGACGTTAGATTGGGGTTGACCATTTGTAGTCCCGTTGGGCCAGAATCCAACACAGTTTGTGGATATCTCTGTTCAAACAAACCTTCTAAACCTGGTAATCAGCTGAGTAAGATGTGTTTGAGCAGGGAAATCTGCAAGCTGTGTTTGATTTTAGCCCTCCAGGACCAAAATTGACTAACCATTATCCCAGAGATAACCCCCAGCCAACTGAAAACCATGTTAGCGATTCTTTGTTGAGCAGGATGGTCGACAAGAGCCCCCAGTGGCTGGTTTCTTAGAATTGATACCTCCTGAAGGTCAGGTTCTACAGTGGTTGGGCGAAATCTTTACCAGCTACCAGTCCTTGGACTGGAAAGCCTGACTGGCAACCTTCTAAACACTCTGCAGCTGTTTGTTGATGGAACAAGTTGAAAGTCTTCTCAGTGTCATGGGATGTGAAGGTACGGTAACACGCCATGAAGTGGTGAAGTCTCAATGCTGCTTTTTAATAGCTTGCGGGCTGCCGTCGGACCTACCCCGTTTGCCAATTCTGCCGTTTTGTTTGGTGTGTGCTTAGGCAGAGGTGCGATAAACATTGTGGCGGCTCCTGTCTGCGGATACGCTTGTGCCGGCGTGGCGGTGCCAGTGACAGGGTGGACGTGAGTGTGTGTGGCATGTGCCTGCACTCACTGGAATGTCTCGCTTTACGGGACATTTTAAGAGAGTCCGGTAGCCAAGGTTCCTTTTGATCCCTCATTTCCAAGAGGAGATTTACACTCTTGGCTTATTATTGGGAATTCCTCTGCTCAGTATGACTTCTGCAAAATAAACAAGCTGGGAGCTGGAGAAGAGTACCCTCCAGTGTCGGGGGGGCATCCAATAACGAAGACAAGATGCTGCACCTTGAGGAGAATGGCGTAAAACAAGGAAACGCTTAGATCATCTGACCAGGAGAACATTTTGTGTCACTGGGAGGATGCCACACTGGAACAACACCCTTTAAGGTCCCAAGACTTCGTTTCACATCTTTCAGTCTTTAATACACCGACCCTGTGCATCTAAGATTCGAAAAGGAGGTGAAAACTCTGAGAAAATTGACAGCGTTGTAAACATAATGTAAGTCATCATCCACGTCTTGCTCAAGACAAATAAATAAGTTGGCTGCTTATACCTGGGGTTTCAATAGTGCATTGACCTGAATCCATACATACAGTGGAAGTAATGATTCATTTTCATTGATACTATGCACAGTACCAGGCAAAAGTTTGGACACACCAAGCCACCTACAAAGGGTGATAGTGTTGAATCCCATGACCTACCTGACCTAAACCCAGTAGAAATGGTTTTGGAGGACTTTGACAAGAGCGCAGAAAAAGCAGCCAGTGAGTGCTCAGAATATATGTGGAACCTCCTTCAGGACAACTGGAAAAACATCCCAGGCGACCAGCTCACAAAATTGGCATAGAGGAGCATGCAACAGAAGAGCCATAGCTATGGGTGCCGTGTGCCAGACCCCAAATGCCTGCCTGGGCCTAAACCCAGACTCCATTTACATGGCCCATAAGGTGCTCTCGCTGTGGACAGTTCTTAGGGGCGAAACAGCTGACTGCGGTGAGTGTTTTTATTTTACTAAATACTTTTTGCAATATAAATGACGATCAAATTGTGTTGTCCACCCTAATGCAGCAGTTTTCATGCTGCAGTTTGATTATTCTTCAAGAGCCCAACTTTTTTTATTGCTAGTTTATTGTTCAAAGTAGCATGCGTTGAGAGAAACTAAAAAACAAAATTAGCTGCAATATAGTCATTGAAAGTGGATAAGGAAAGCAAACTGCACAGCCATAGTGATTATCTGGATCAATGGGTTTAAGATAGGACTGGTGGGTTTAAGTTAGGCCTGATGGGCTTAACTTGGGCAGATTTTACAGATTAAAGTGTTGGACTCCAAGGAGCAGGGCACCAGAGGGCGGGCCTGTGACTCTCGGCCACCTGCCTCTTGGCCCAGGCACATGAGCAGGAGGGTGGGCCTGTGTCTGGCGAGTCGCGTCCTGAGCGCCGATGCAGCACGGTGCTCCCTGGCTGCCTTTATACGCGAGCGTCCTCGCACTGCTGGACATCTGGCTCTTTCCTGGCTTCCTTTTATTTCCTGCTGAGATGTCGACATTTTTAAAAGTCATTTTGGAGAATGAACTGAGGAGGGAAAGGGATCTGCGTAGGGCCGCCATAGAAAGGCCGTTCCAGATTTAGCTTCCACGTCAAAACCCATACGTGGATCAAAATAAGATGCTAACTTGTATGGAGATCTATTTCATTGATAATTATGATAATACTTCACATTAATGCAGCAGCTTTATTTCTTTAAAGCAAATTCTATAGCTCTGAATGAACAGGCATTACACAGAGTTTTGGCAGCAATATAAAACCGGTACAAAATGCAGTTTGTGGTATCCAGCTGTGATTCTTGAATTGTGCCTTTTCACATGTACTATTTATTCTGCTGTGGGACAGGGGTTTATGGGAGTTGGAAGGAGAAACAAAAAGCATATTATGGTGCATTCGGCCCACAAAGTAGCACTTCCTCCTCTGAAGTGACTGACGCTGAAGCTCATTAATAACGCTGTGGTGGAGCGGTGGGAGGTCCAGGGTCACCGTTTATCGCTGGGCAGGAAGGGACTGGCCAGCGGGGCCTTCCAGGGGAAGCCCGTGACACACCTCCCCTACAGTACAATCACCCACAAACATGTGACAGGCCCTGTGGTGTCTCCCCCGGGCTGTGGAGTGTGATGCCTGCAGGAGAAGCCTTGGGTGCAAACGCTGGCACACCGTTCGTAGATTCTATTGACCCTCGGGCTTTGAGTGCTTTTTGGCAGGAGTTTGAGGGAGTCAGACCATCCATTTATGAGTTTTTGTGTTGCTTGTAGTTGTAAGGATTAGCATTTAAAAGGAGCAGAATAACGTGACAGCTGAACTAATAAATGAGAATCTTTTAAAAAAGTAAATATATAAACTAGTGTAAAGTATAAATAAATATACATCGCATAACTGGATTTCCAGACATTTTAGGCAATTTCTTTTTTGTTTTTCATTTTAAACCAGGTTAATATTTTATGTATGTTCATTCATTATTAACATTATATGCACTTTGCATTAATTACTTTAATGTAAAATCAGATTGCTGATTTTCGTCCAGTTATTACTGAGATCATGCTTAAGTAGGCATATGTTTTGTGGCCTAAATAACTTCTCTTTGCACAACACAGTTCCTCAAATCAATGGGTTCAAGGAGACGTCCTTAAATCTGCTATTCTGATGCTGTTTGTACCCCATGATTGACCATGATGAAAGTAAACTTGAAGAGCAAATATTATCTGCCGTTTACTGGAAATGAGCCTTGAGTGGTCTTGTAGAATCAAAGGACCATTCTGTCAGTTTTGTCCTCTCGGTTTTAGACCTGGACATTTAACCTCCCTAGAAATGTATTCCTCTGAATTCAGAAAGCTCTCCATTCTCATTCTCTGTCCATATGTACTTTGATGCTTTTATTGGTTTGGGCCCTTGTTTCATTCTGATGTCACTTCATTGTTTTTAACCCAGTTTCTTTCCATTGAAGTTGTTTTCCTGCCTTTGCTTGCCAGGAACCAGCTCTTGATGACTGTGATTGGCACATCCGACAGCCAATAGCAAGAACCTTTGAGCCCCCCATTTATCAGATTAATATGAGTGTCCCAGACAGAGCTGCTGGTAGCTGGTCTGTTTTCCAGCAGAGAGCTGTGTGATGGCCAGTTTTTTTCTTCTGCTCCAGTCACATCTGGTCGGCATGCAGGGTCTCTCAGGCCATCCCTCACATGTCCCTCTCTTCCACTTCAGCCTCTCCCTCACATGTCCCTGTCCTCCATGTCAGCCACTCCCTCGCATGTCCCTCTCTTCCACGTCGGCCTGTCCCTCACATGTCCCTGTCCTCCATGTCAGCCACTCCCTCGCGTGTCCCTCTCTTCCACTTCAGCCTCTCCCTCACATGTCCCTGTCCTCCATGTCAGCCACTCCCTCACATGTCCCTCTCTTCCACTTCAGCCTGTCCCTCACATGTCCCTGTCTTCCTCATAGGCCTGTCCCTCCCATGTCCCTGTCCTCCACGTTGGCCTCTCCCTCGCATGTCCCTCTCTTCCACGTTGGCCTCTCCCTCGCATGTCCCTCTCTTCCACGTCGGCCTGTCCCTCGCATGTCCCTCTCTTCCACGTCGGCCTGTCCCTCACATGTCCCTGTCCTCCTCATAAGCCTGTCCCTCGCATGTCCCTGTCCTCCTCATAGGCCTGTCCCTCACATGTCCCTGTCCTCCTCATAGGCCTGTCCCTCGCATGTCCCTGTCCTCCACGTTGGCCTCTCCCTCGCATGTCCCTCTCTTCCACTTCAGCCTCTCCCTCGCGTGTCCCTCTCTTCCACGTCGGCCTGTCCCTCGCGTGTCCCTGTCCTCCACGTCGGCCTGTCCCTCGCATGTCCCTCTCTTCCACGTTGGCCTCTCCCTCGCATGTCCCTCTCTTCCACTTCAGCCTCTCCCTCGCATGTCCCTCTCTTCCACTTCAGCCTCTCCCTCGCATGTCCCTCTCTTCCACGTCGGCCTGTCCCTCGCATGTCCCTGTCCTCCATGTCAGCCACTCCCTCTCATATCCCTCTCCTCCTCATAGGCCTCTCCCTCACATTTCCCTGTCCTACACGTCGGCCTGTCCCTCACATGTCCCTCTCCTCCATGTCGGCCTGTCCCGCACCACAAGAGCATATTTGCCCCAGCCCTTGAAACCTCGAGGAGACATCATACCAGCAAACTCCCTCCCCCCACCACCACCACCGCTGACACTACCCGACGTTTTCTGTCAGCAGATGAGAGACAGTTTGCACACCCCAAGTCTGTGTGGTCCGCCCGCCCGCCTGGGCGACGTAATGCTGGTCCCATTCCAGCCACTGCTTGTCACCTCACGAGCGGCTCGTCTGTCTGGATGCTCCGTGACGGCTGAGTGCCCAGAGCTCTCGCCTGCTTTTTCCACCAAGGAGGAGCAGGATGCGTGGAAATGTTCCCTCCTATCCCCTATTCTTTGTTTAGGCTCCTGTAAACAGCAGTTCTAAAATGAAGAAGTGCATCAGCGAAGATATTTGTGTAAATTATCCACCTAGACTGGGAATCTCAAATGCTATTAGTCAAGTATTATGGTGTATTATTTTTATGTTTGTATATTCCAGTGATTTTTTTTCTCTGTAATTGCTTGAGCTGATTTCCAGTGAATTTGGAACTCCTGGAGTCCATTTTAGGTAGTACAGTGCATTAGGCAGGAGATGAACTTACCTGTCAATTACTGGAGACTAACTAGATCTTACCTAGTTCTTCATTACAAAGTACTGTACTTAGTGTTGTTCAGGTTTACTATTTCATGGTAATGAATCCCATGTTTTCCAAGCTATGATGTTTTTGTCTGATGCAGAAATTATGTGGAGACTTTGTGTCTTAAACTGCTGCTGAATTTAACGTTCAATCTTTTCTTACTTTTATTCCCTCTGCTGCCACTTTCTTGCATGCAAACCCCCCTTCCTCATTGGTTTTCATTTTGGAGGCTGTGTTTTTTTTTCGGGAGGGGGGTTGGGGGTGTCCCTGGTTGTGTGTTGGAGGCTGATTCAATGGAGGGCCGCGCCCACACACGACGGCCACTCCCGTCAGCGCTGCGGAGGCAGGGACCCGGCAGGGCGATTAATTAGGAGCCGCACGGAAAACGGGGGTAACGCGCGGGAGGGCGTGCAGAATGGCGATGAATGCACACTTTGAGACTGTCATAAAGGCTTCAGTGATTCGGGGAAGTGGGAGCCGGGGGGCCCCAAGCTGGGGGTGGGGCCGTATTCTCACAAGTGTTTTTTCGGGGGTGACATCAGCATCTGGCCCCCACCTCGCCATTACAAGGTGACGCACTAGAACAGTAAATGCATTGACAAATACGGGTGTAGCATGACCTTGACTGAGTTGGACACCCGCTCGTCCCACAGACTTGCGTGCACTGCTCCCCCCCATCATGACTCTGAGGTTGACATTGGGAATTACATCTATCCATTCATCGGTCAATAATCCCAACTATCCATTCACCCATCCATCTGTCATCCCTTTATCCAGTCATCACTCATCCACGCATCATCCATTCATCCATCTATCATCTCTCTACCCCTTCATCCATCCATCATCATCTCTTAATTCTTCCAGCTGTCATCTATCCATTCATCATCCATTTTCATCCCCCTACCCATTCATCCATCATCATACATATATCATCCATCCATCCAACATCTACCCATTCATCCATCATCATACATCTATCATCCATCCATCCAACATCTACCCATTCATCCATCATCATACATCTATCATCCATCCATCCAACATCTACCTGTTCATCCATCAACTGCCATCCCTCAACCATTTCATTTTCATGTCTTCAAAATATCATTCATCCATTCATCCGCCATCCATAATCCATCAATCCACTCATCCCCCTATCTCAATTCAATACTGTTCCTTGTGTTGCTGGTTACATAAAACTTTACAAATAAGTTTTATCAAAATCACATAGTGAACAGATATTACTGTTTACAATAATATTAGCAAAGTGATTGTAAATTTTGGCATCTTGCTTATAGTAATATCCATCTTCTGAAACCACTATTCAGAGTTGCAGGGGGATCTGGAGCCTACAGGAACAACCCAGGATGGGGCCCCGATCCTGTGGAGGCCACACTCACACATGCACACCTGCATGCAGTTTTATAAATCCAATTAGCCTTAGTATGTTTTTGGGCGGTGGGGAGAGGGAGAACTGGAGTACCTGCAGGAAACTCCACAACAACATGGGGAGAACATTCAAACTCCACACGCATGGAATCACGGTGGAGACTTGAACTTGGGTTTCAGAGGTGTGAGGTGACAGGGCTAACCTCTGCTCCACCATGCCGCCCCTTGTTTATAGTAATATAATATGTACAGCACATTTCTCCAGCCATGTCCTATAACTGTTTAGGTGCTTTCACACCACAGGAACTTCTTTCTGGAACCAGAACCTTTTTCACTGAACTTTTGAACTTTTGCTGTGTTCTCAGGAAATCAGCTCGATTGTTATTATGGAACTCCAGACTGAGTACTAAGGGCTTATAGACACAACTTGCTGATCGATTGACCACTTGGAAGTTATGCAGAAGTGCAGGGAAAAGATACAAGTAGTGGAGTAAAAATTGAGGAGATGGATTTTCTTGTACCTCAGTTACATTTAATGCATCAATTAATATTTTTCTGCTTGCATCTCCATATTTCTCCATCAGAAAATTCGATCGTTAACCAATATACAGGATATTAAATTAAAATGAACAGGATAACACTACATTGTTTTTTTTATTCTGTACACAGCGAAAGATCAATCTGCTGACCAGATTTAATAAGAATCATTAATGTTCCACCGGTCGTGTAAATAAAATGTAAATAAAAGGCTGTGTCCCCCCAATCCTTCCAGTAACAGACTTATTTATTTTTCATTGTTTTGGTGTGGCGGTGTACTTTCGTATGAAATCACATGTGAAGTTTAACTTGCAAACCTTTTGCATCTACCATGCTTATTAAGCATAAAGGTCTCAGTTCCTGTTGTGCAGTGTGAAAGCAAAACACTAAAGCAGCCAGTTCCAGGTTCAGGAACTTTGGTGTTAAAGCACCTTCTATTCAGGACAGAGTAACCGTTAATATGTCTAATGCTTGTAGATACTCTTCTTGTTTTCCTCCATTGGCCAATGAGTGCACAGGGTATATAATGGTGTCTCAGAGCCAACCGTTCACTCGCTCCATGTCTCTCCGAATTGATGTTCTCCAGGTGGGATGCTAGTGAAAAGCCGCAGTATGGAAGTCGTTCATTGATAATTGTGCAGAACGAGTCCAGGTTGGGCATTACCTCAAACTGATCACTGGCTCCTTAACCCTTATACGGTTTCAGCATGTGTAGACTCTCTCGAATCAGTTTCTGCTGATTAAAGTTCTTGGCAGCTGCCATGACACAGATCACCTGACTTCATACCTACTCACAATTGGCCGCCTGTTCTGGGGCCTCATTGTACAAAGTGCCAGAAATATCAGAAAGTCAATGTTAGGGGCAGCTGCGTGCAGTTTCCCTTGAAATATGTCTCTGTCCATCTCCACTACAGGCACTGACCAAGTCAGCAGTCCTGCAGCAGCAGGAAGTCAGCGAGAAACACCTTGAAGTGGCCGTGCAGAAGCAGCAGGAGAAGTGCGAGGGGCTCCTCAACGCACAGGTAACAGAGCAGGGCCTCGCGGCGACCGGGGAAGCACAGAGACCCAACTTCAGCACAGGGAGCCTCTTTGCGGGGCAAAGGAGCCAGAGTTCCCAAAGAAAGCAAACATGTCATTTTGCATTAAATCACATCTTTATCCAAAGACTTGATGAAGTTTAATCAGGTCAGCAAGTTCCCCCCCCCCTTTCCATTCAAATGACACTGAATTTATGGCTTTTGTAAATAATATCTTTCCATGGTTAAAATAATATGAGCTGACTATTCTGTTCAAATTTTCTCTGGACAGAAGTTACATAACAAGACAGTTTTTTTTTTGAAAAGTGTATACTTTTCACTGCATACAAATGGTAAAAATTATAATGAAATAACATCATACTTGACACGCATGAAATTGACATTTCAATCTGATATTTTTGATTCAGATTTATTGTTTGAGCGACAGGGTGATCGTTACACAGGTGCCAAAAGCCTATTCTTTCTGTCTGTCTTGCCCTTAAATATGTTTTTATATCCTTCCTCAGTTCTTCCCACATTTGTTGCTCCCTAAGGGGGAACGTTCTGTACTCTCAGCTCGTTTCCTTAAAGTTTTAAATTTGTTGTAGATTTTAAAGTTTTCAAAGTGCTTCCATGTGCCACAAAGCATGATTGAGGCACGCACTTGGCCCAGTGCACTGGGGGGGTGGGATTGCTTCCCCTGACAGGTAGCATCTGTTTCTGCAGCCCCCACTCTGGCTTGTGTCATCCCTTGCCAGGCTCTTAGAACAACGTCCCAGGAACCCACCACCGGCCCCTCCTTCTGATGTCCTAAAAGCACCTGCTTGTCCCCTGGGGGGGG
>JAODKF010000068.1:27950494-27962313 GCA_026779585.1 Mormyrus proboscirostris | reverse complement strand
CCCTTCATGTTAATTTACCTTTTATATATCCCCCTTTTCAATAAGAAATGTTAACTGAAGATAAAATGCACTAAAATAAACATAGCTGAGTACCCACTCGGCCGTAGCTCTATAATCCACTCAGTGACTTCTACTTTTTATGCTTCTTGGCTCAGTGTCTTGTTTTTGCATGTTTTTAAATTTAATAATATCATCATGCATCCTTGTCCCCCGGCAGCGTTCACGATCAGCTTTGGGGTTTGAAAGCGAATTCATGTGGAAAACCCGGCAATCATATAAAAAGACATCGTCCCAAGAAAGACTGGGGAGGCAGGAATTTATCTGATTGTGATCTCTAGCATGCGTTGACGAGCGATGACCATAACTCGCTCCATGCCTCTGATTAGAGACTGGGGGTCTCTACTGTTCAAGTCTGATAACTATTGTAAAAATGGCAAGTCTGCAGTAGAATGTGCTTCTTATCTGTGCCTTAAAAGCCCATCCAGAAGCAGAAACCGTCAGTCAGTTGGAAAATGGCACCTGCTCTGTATAAATGTACCCCCAGAACTGTACAACACAGATTTATTAAAACTGATATCCCCAGCAAGGCTAATATTTTTTGTTCTACCACTAAATGTCAGAGATTTATCATTCAAACATTCTAAGGGTTTATGTAGGTACTTTTGGACCCAAGTCTGGTGGGTTTGATGCACAGCCAGCCAAAATATTGTGTCCGTGCCAGGAGTCCGCTCTGAGTCCGCCATCAGCAAGCTGTGAATGAAGGCCTGCCTAAGGGCCACAGGGAATCCTTTTGCCCGTGCTGTGAATGAAGGCCTGCCTAAGGGCCACAGGGAGTCCTTTTACCCATGTTATGAAGGCCTGCATAAGTGCCACAGGGAGTCCTTTTGCCCATGTCATGAAGACCTGCATAAGGGCCATGGGGAGTCCTTTTACCCAAGCTGTGAAGGCCTGCCTAAGGGCCACAGGGAGTCCTTTTGCCCATGTCATGAAGGCCTGCCTAATGGCCTTGGGGAGTCCTTTTTGCCCAAGCTGTGAAGGCCTGCCTAAGGGCCACAGGGAGTCCTTTTGCCCATGTTATAAAGGCCTGCCTAAGGGCCTTGGGGAGTCCTTTTGCCCATGCTGTGAAGTCCTGCCTAAGGGCCACAGGGAGACCTTTTGCCCAAGCTGTGAAAGCCTGCCTAAGGACCATGGGGAGTCCTTTTGCCCAAGCTGTGAAGGCCTGTCTAAGGGCCACAGGATGTGCTTTTGCCCATGCTGTGAAGAAACCTGCTGAGAACCAGCCCGCGCCCCACCCCCCAACAATCCTCTGTTATCTACTTGTTCTTTTGATGAGAAGTATAATATCAGGGCAGTTGCCTATCGTCTTGTGACAGTTGAAACGATTTTCAAACAAGGTGACTGTTTCAGCGCATTTGAAATCAGACGGGGAACAACACACGATTGGTATTTAAGTATTTCTCTATCCACTTATCATAAATACCAGCTCATGTGAACTTTCCCACCAAAAAATGAAGGTTTTTTTCCAGTCTTGCTGTAGTACGGTGCCAGCCCGCATTTCTGATCCTGAGCCTTCTTGTATAATGTAGGTGGCACTTGAAGGCACTGATAGATGCAGGACAGTTAATTCGCACCAGCTAACCAGTGTTAATGCCACTGACTCTGGACTACGTGTCAGCAGAATAACATTTAGGCTAATGTTATCCTCATCATAATCGCTAAAATCACGGTGTGAATTCCGTAGCAACTTCCAGTCCTACCGCCTTGTGTTTTTACATTGGTCAACAGAGGCTTCCGTTTGTGGATAACAGACGTGCTTCATCTAAGCAATTTATACATACTCAGTATATTTACGGTTAACCAGAGATGTTAATTCATTTTTGGCAATACCGCCGAGTGTGCAAAAGAAACTAACTAGCCACTTTGAGCAATTCCAGAAGTCTGCTCAGATTTCTGTTTATGCTTGCAAACATAGAGTATGTTAGTGTATTAGACACGCAGCTCCCTTACCATACCAGAGCTGACCTGCCGGAGTAGTCGCAGATGGTCATGGGGGTGACCTTGGGCAAAGCTTACCACACCTGTCCAGCTAATGGGATGTTCTCTGCCATGCCAAATGACAGCGATTAGCATTCGGCATGCTTGCCCTTGTTCATTGTGTCGGACACATCAGCCCACTTGACTGAACAACGTGGAACCACAGAGAACTGTCAGCAGTTTCTCTAGCCACTTGATTGGTTTTGTAATTAATGTGTAGTCTAGACGATGCTCCACTTGAATAGTGTCTGGGGGTTTTTTGGCGAGCCTCCACATTTTGAAAGACCAGAACATGTGTTTCTCTCAGGAAGGATGAAGCATGTAGCTCTGTCAGCATTGTTAGTCTTTTTCCTATTGCAGGAGGCAGTAAAGGAGGCTATTGCAGAAGAACGACAAGCAGGGGAGAGGAGACTTGAGGACATCGTATTGAAGGTTCGAAGTGACCTAACTGAATTTATGAAGGAGCAGAAAAGCGTAAGTATATGGGCTGTGTGGTATATATGATCTTGACCCTGGTCAGGAGAAGTGGGTGGAAGGTGCATGGGTGAGTGGGTGCAGGAATGAATGATGTAAGCACTGAAACATGTAAAGGTCTCTGTTCCTTGACAGTAAACTCTGTCATCGGAAAAAGGCTGGCATTTCGCCTTTGGTTTCTTTGAAGGCCTGGCATTTTGCTCCTCCTCATTCTCTTTATATGGCTGGATGCTGCAGTGTACTAAGGTATTCAGCGTAACAGATTTTTTTAATGGTTCTCCATTCCAAATACATCCCATGATCGCTAGTTTTATGATTTGTAACCGAAGGATCGGTGGCTAAGGAGAATATAATCAAGGCTGCCTAATGCAGTTCGCTCTAGGCCAAGTTCTCAAATTTGTGTTCTGAGTTCTTGCGATCTCGGCACCATTTCAACCAGGCCAGGCAGGAGGACCAGGTCACCTGATCGACCCATGGCGTCTTCCCACACTTCAACTGAAAGCGGGTTCCGTGCAGTTTCTCTTCATGTCTGAGCAGATCCGGTGCACCTGACCCGCTTGGGTTTCTGTCATTTTCTGTCATTGGGGTGTCCCCAGGTGCCGGTGTGCTGCATGATTTCAGGTAGCTGACTTTGCTTTGCGGGCAGACCAACAGAACAACCGGCAAAACATCACAGACCCCATTCTAGACGAGAGGCAGGTCATTGAAAGCAGCTGTCTGCCCCTGGGGCTGGTCTTTGTTCTAGTATATTCACACACCTCTCTATTTATCTTGGCGTGCCACTTCTGTTGATCCATAACTCCAGGGAAAAAAGCTGACTGTTTGTTTTTCCTACATTTGCAGATTTATCATTTCAGAATTTTCTTATCTGATGAGGAATGTCCTTCATTGCAGTGTTGGTGATTTTTGTCTCAATTTTTAATCTCGTATACCGGTGAGTCCAGCCATTTTGGACGTTAATTGGAAACGACAGTCTCAATGAGACTTCAGGCACTAAGTGCGGTACCTTGATAGTAAGAGCTCACATGCCCTTTTAAGCTTTATTTTTGTTTCACTGTACATTACTAAGTTTAAGGAAAAACTCTCAGAATCGTGGGTGGTACATAACCATAACTGATTTATTTTTAGAGTCTTACTTTATTAGCCTTGTAAGTGTAATTAGTCATTGGATGTACTAATACTGTACCACGATGGGATTTAAAGAGTAACTGGAATTTTTATATGGTTAACAGCAATGTTTGCAGCAGGACTCCAGGTTTCACTGAACCTGCATGTAAAGTTGGCACCTCCTGCTTGTGCTATGGCACTGTGGTGGCAAAGAAAGAGGGATCTTTTCCAGTGAATAAAAATACCAAACTGGAAGTTATGAGCATGTGTTGGTGCTGCAGTAGGTGGTGGTTAAATGTTTTTTTTTTATGTGGCTGACCACTGGATTTCGTGGAATCTGTATATATAAACGGCACCCAGACATCACATTATTAATTGACCTTTTGGGGAAAATTACTTCTACAACGTTAAAATAATGAAAACCGCATCGATTGGGTCCCTAGCCTAGCACTGAAGTATATTTGCTTAACCCCGATGTCAGCCTGGACGTGATTAACTTGCTTTAATGCCTCTGCTCTTACAGGGTATGGGCCCTTTACATGAGGCAGCCTCTAAGCTGTAGTAATAAGTAGATTCATAGGTTAGCTCTCCACGTTCTGAGTTTTACAGCATCCCTCTGAGGACAGGAAGTCCACACTGGCCTCACGCACACATTCGTTCCCCTTTGTACTGACAGTGCCATAAATAACAAAGTACTTTTCCTTGTATTATCTTTATTAGGCGTTATGTGAGGCTTTGAACGTTCTGGTCTAAATTAATTAAAGCCAACGTGCCTTTGGGCCAACCTGTGTGACGCTTTGAAGCGAGTTTTTACACATAAATAGTTCTGTACATGAGAGAAATCGACGCTTATTAAAATACACAGAAACACATGTTTAAGGGCTTGATATGCATGTCTAATAGAAAACATGATGGAAGGAGTGATACTGTACATAGCAGAGGAGTTTAAACAATGGATCCATTTTAACATGCCAGTTTTACCCTTTGTTAACTTGTATATTGTTAAAAAAACGTACAGCCATTTGAGTAGCTTAGGCAGTGAGAGGGCCCTTTTTCTACGGGTCTCATTTAGCTTAAACTGGGATCCTGGTAACCATAACCAGTTGGTGGTAATATGGAATCTGGTGGATTTAACGCCTCTATTGGTCCCAGCGAGTGCACCCTGGGGACATTTCAGGTGTTCATGAGTTGCTGGCGTTACGGTGTAACGGCGTTAACGACTTCTGCACTGTGGAAACTATAGAACAAAAATATCTGGAACCTATAAAGCGTGTAAAACTCAATGCTTTTGTGTTAATCCATGCTGTTCTCCAGGTGTTACTCTTGTATGCGGGTGTAGAATGCCCTTGTGTTTAATAGAAAAGTCTGTAGCACGTCTTAACCAGCACCAATGCCTGAGTCAACGAAGGATTCCCATATGATGGAGCGATGAGGAACAATCTCTTCCATCAGAAGCTGAAAGGTTCCTTTCTGGGAAGTGGTGTGTGTTTCTGTTAGATAAAAAGGATGGGAATTCTTGTAATGCTGAGTCAGGCTCTTCAAAGGAGTACCCACCCACTCAGTACTGTAAATAAATACTGTAAATAAATACTGTAAATAAATACTATTTGGGTGGCACATTATTGAGTCAGACCTAAAGAATTCAGACTTCAAGAGTTGCCTCTATTAAGATGTTTTCCACAAAGCCGTTCTTATTCTAGGAAAGCCGCACAAGGTACAGTGCATTGGCATTTAGTAATAAAGTAGCACAATACAGCCGTGTTACTGTTAACATTACATGTAAACTGTGATATTCTGAGGGAAGATGAGAGAGATCAGCTCGATATTTGGGCATCAGTAGCCATTTTTGTAAAAGTTTTAGAGCAAATTCATGCCATTTTGTGTGTGAAATTCTGTGATTTTTTTTTTTTTATGAGAACACATGGCAATATTCTTCCATTTGCTCCTTGATAGAAATTTAAAACATGAAGTAAGGTGTATATGAAGAAATTAAGGTGTAAATAAAATGTCCTTGTGGTTTATAGGGTCACAGAGAATCCTGTCACACAAGCCTATATCTGTGTATCCACAGGCTGTGATTGTTCTGACTATGCCTTGCTTAAGGTGATCCTTAAAACCGGTAGTTTCTCAGAGCAGTTCAAAAGATTAGAGGTACTCAGTTATCAGGCATGGGCCAGCCAGCAGAACTGCTTTTATTTTGGGCTGGAGTGGAGGGAGCATAAGGGATAGAGCCTCGGGTATTCATGTTGCCATGGTGACATGTGATCTCCCCCCACCCCACTCTCAAAGATCTGTTGTCAGGCCCTTGCAAAAGCCTGTCATGTTGGAGAGCTGAGCCAAGCTGTGACAACGAATGACAGTGGAATCTGCAGTGGAAAAGCCTGCAGAGATAAATACCATGTTACTATGGTATCATCATGTTCACCACTGAGTGGTTAGCAGTTCAGTGTTGTGGTATGTAAAACAAACACAAAAGACTATGCACAGGCCAAAAGAGAACCTAAAATGTCCTACAGATTGTAATGTAATAATTTATTGCGGATTACATAGTAATTTTAGAGATACAATTACTGGATTGTAATTGACTTCCTAACTGTTAATGACATGTCATTTCCCCCCACAAATATTTTTAAATATTATGTTTAATCAGTTGATATGCAGGTGATTTTATTTATTTATTGAATTATTGTTCCTGCACATACCATGTTTGAAAGCTGTTACTAAGTTGAGGAACCATTGGCATTGAATGTCATCCTGTTTCCTGCAGAAGTGAGTCTCTTGGTCTGGACCATCTCAGTTATGTATATTCCCCCTTCCCATCACAGCACCCTGTGCTGATCCATTTCATTTCTCTGTATGTTTCTCCTGCTATTTAGCAAACAGCCAGGCAGAATAGTTGTCATCTTGTCCTTGATTTCGCTTCAGCAGAGGATTTCTGAAGCAAAAGCAGGATGAGGCTTCTCCACGTCCATGAGTGTTGATGTTCCAAAGTTACCAAACAACTATAAAATAGTTTTTAATGAGCTGAACTCTCTGACCTCTGGAATTAGCCGCAGTCAGTGGAGCTCATTGAATGGACTCGCACAGTGTGGGATCAGTGCCGATGCGTTTCCTGTTAACCCTACAGCTAATCTTTGGCTAAGACTTGTACCATTTGCCCTCTGCTCATTTAACCTGATTCTCACATTGAATTTGGAGATCGATGACTCTTAGGTCTTAGAGGCCATTTCCCTTCCAGTCATCGTTCTTGACAACCTTTAATTGTACCATCTTTTGTTTGTGTGAAGCAGCTCTCTGTCACTGTACAAAGGTCAGCCTTGGGCCCCACGACACTCCTTTCTTAGGTCAGTCAACAAAAGTGGCATGTACAGTGTTTTATAATGTTCTTTTGTGGCTCATACCGAGGATCTCATAGCAACAAATATTAAACCAGAGACAGGCAAATATATTTTAATATCATAATATATTTGAATTATTTTCTAATAATTTTAGAGGTGTTAGTTGTGCAGTGCCGCTGTTGGCTTACAGTTGTAACCTTATAAGCGTTTTATGCCCTGTGGTGTTTCCTGAAGGAAGGCCGTGGTCCCAAACCCTTTTGCATAACCTTGTGTGACTTTGATCTTTAATTGGACCATTTGAAGACGGCTCCTTTGCAGTTAAACGTTCATCCACATTTTAATTATTGTGTTTTCCAAAGTTGACCTGGCAAGAAAAAGAAAATGATTTTCGCTGACTGTTTCCAAAGGTAATACAGTTATCTTGACATGGAAGATTTTGATGAAGATATTTAAACGGCTTTGTGAATTGACAAAGAATATTTCTTGGTGAATCCAAATAAAATATATGTCAGCATGAGGTCCCTTTGATTTGTTTATTTCCAAATGCATAAATGACCTTCTTTGAGTACAAAAAGAACAGTTTGTTTTGAATTGAATATGTAGCTGAAATCAGCCAGGAAAAATGCTCTAATTAACATAAAATGAGCATAACCCAGGTATTCAAATAATATAAAAATCACGGATCAGCTAAAGTATATTTGAAATGCTCAGCTGTAGACCATCTTAATTTACAGAAAACATTAAAAAGGCATCAGGACAACTGTCAGCTCTGACGTCTTACCATTTGGAAATGGTCTCCTTGTTTGGTGAGATCATTCTGGCTCTGCAGCCCTGTGTCACCTTGCGTGCTCCTCTGAAATACTTTTGTAAACTAAATACAAATACTGTAAATTTTTATATGAACTTGGACTGGCAGTACTGAAAATATTCACTCCAATTGCCTTGTTAAATCTTTCTTGTATTCATATTTAAATTGTGTAAAACAAAACAACATTAATCCCAATGTAAACAGATATAAATTAAAAGTTCAATTTGCAAACATTAATAATAATAATAATAATAATAATAATAATAATAATAATTTAATTGTTGCCCTAAAGCAGTGTGCAAATATGCAGAAATAAAACTAAAATAACATTTTTTAAAGATCATATTTTAATATTCTTTTGTCATGATTTTAGCCTTCTTTTTTACCTTTTCAAGAATTGGTAGTTTTGGAGATCTAGTCAGATTTTCACATCTACAGATTTATACCACTTTAGAATGGTATCTCCTATGTTGAGTCATGGGCTCTGTGCTATTTGATATTACTCACTCGGTTATGACTGCTGTCACCGTGAACAAATGATACGGAGAAGATTACTAATTTAGGTAAATATTACACAATATGTCTGGTGACATACCGAAGCAGTTACACTGGGAAGGAGTGTGGGACTTAGTCACATTCATTCATGTCTCCACAAAGATGTTGATTGGAAGGTTGCAGTATCACTTCTCAATACACAATAACTGAATGAGCTAATTAATGATGGGCATTTCTGATTTACCTCAATGGGTATAATTTTGAATATTTTATATCTGAATTAAGGTGCAGACTCATTTCGCCAATGTTAAATAGCTGTCTCTGCTAAATATGTGTAGTTTAATGCTTCAGAAACTTTTTCCATTCATACATTATAGGTTTTGTTATTCAGTCTTTATTGCATATGTATATGTGATGAGAATAACAGTGGTACTCAGTAAATTATATCGACGTGTGAGTCTGGCTTTTGTCGAGTTTTGAGAGCCTGCCTTATTTTGTCAGAAGTCGCACAGCTTGTAACATTCTGAAAAGTCATATTCATGGATGATTGTTTAGCTATAATTTAAGCTGCCATGAAGATATGCCTGTGATATCATAACGTCAGCGCCCGATTTTACTGGGACAGTAAATAATCAGCTGCAGTCATTGCATGGCTTTTTCAATCACTGAGCCATGAAAGCAGTTCTTACATAAATGTCAGTCATTTTAATTTCCTTTAAAATATTCTCCGCTCTAACGAAGACCAAAACGCAGCCAGGGCTTATTTTGAACCACACCATGCGAAAAATCAATGACTTATGTTTTCTTGTGCTGAACAAGCTTGAAGCGACCTCTGTTTGACAACAGGTATCAAACAAAACGGCAGTTTATCCCAGAAGAAGGGTTCATCCTGATGAACAAGCCCTTTTCCATAACTGCTTTTCCAGTATAGGGTTGTGCTGAAGCTGGAGTCTGTGCCAGAAAGCAGAGGGCACGAAGCTGAGCAGGCACCCTTTATGGGATGTCAATCTGCTGCATGTAAGTTTAGTATTTCTTTAAAGGAAGCAGATCTGTCCGGCACATTTCAACTTCTCTGAACGTTTATTACTCTTCATGTTTGTTATACCTTTGATTTGTGTCGCAGTTGCTTGAGGTAGCATTCAAGGATAGCTGGCTAAAAGCAGTTGGTAGATTAGCAGTTTTCTCCTTTTGACACTCAATGAATGTGCTGTTGTAGCCCAGTCGCAAGAATGAAAAGAGCACTTTTCAAAGTAGCATGTAGCCGGTGAGTGCTTTGGTGAGATCTTCCAGATGTTTGGGTGCATTAGCCAGGCCGCTCCTCGTATCCTGACTGCGTGACAGATTGTTGTAGCTCGTGAGATGTAAAAAGGCCGCTTTGCACTCACTGCGGGACTGACCACTAACACATGGGCCCCATTTAATTTAATGGCTGTTTCAAAGACAACAGGGCTTTAAACATACACGATGTTTCGGAAGATGATCATTACGACTGTCAGCAAGGGTCCCAAACACACTCCTTTCTTTATAACCAGGTGCCAACATTGACTTTAAAGCGATGGTTACTTTGGATACACTTCAGGACTGCTATATTATATTCGTAATTAGTGTTGCGTGGCAAAATTGCTAATCATATTTAAAAATGTTCAAATAAAGTGGCATGAAGGCATCATCCAAAAACATGTTCAGTGAACCAGTGTTTCAAAATTTCCCATCAGTTTCATAAATAAAGGCTTAAAACAGAGCATTTCCTGACCTCACTGGTCAAAATCGACTGTATAGAGTGTCTATTGACAGTGCTAACACAATTCCATATGGCGGTTTTAACTCCTGCCCATTCCCAGGATTCCCTCATCCCTACCAAGGGTTGTGCACTAAACATGCTTGTTGCAGTGAGTATGTAAAAAGGAATGTCATTCTTGTGTTATGTTAACCAGCCACACTCCATGGAGTTAAGATGGAAGTAATGATCATGGCTGTTTAGGCATGGGGTATTCCTATTGGACAATCATGACTTCTTGCTTAAGTTAACCCAGCATACTGAGGAATCCTGCTTCATGGAACACCCCCTTCATATGTATTGCCTTTTATGTACATAGACAAGACTTTTGTAGGCTAGATTATTGTTTTGCAGACAGGGGTGTTGCTAAAGATTTGGGGCCCCATGAAAGCATTTCATATTGGGCCCCTCAATCCAGAGCAATCCAGTTATTTTTCAGATTTTTAAAGGCCCGTCCCTGTCACTCTGGGGCCCTTGGAATCGTCCTAACTCCCACACCCTTACAGCACCCCTGGTTGCAAAAGTTGGTGCTAGAGAGGAATAATTTGAGTAGTTGTATCACTTTTTTAAATATTTATTTCTGCATTTATTCATCTCATGGAAACATATGTTGTTCAAGCAACAAAGATTTAGCAGCCACATTACAAGTAGATTAAAATCAGGTAAAAATTTACAGACTGATGTAGTGTAGGTGTGGAAAATTAAAACCGAAAAACAACAAAGGTAAAGAACAAAAGAAACTTTTAGGATAGAAATAAATCCTAATAAGGCTTTGGAGGTGGGAGAACATGGATGTTCTGGGGACCAGGTGATGGTATTGGGCTCAGCCTCACTCATCTGCAGTTAGGTGTTAATTACCTGGTAGGTAAAGCACTCTCTGTTGGCTGAAGAGAGACAGAGAGAGGCTGAGTGTAAGTGCTAACCCCGGCTTTCCGGCTCTCGCATTTACACTGTCCGTTGGTCCTTTTCTTCAAGCCAAAACAGCTGCCTTGGCTTCTTGTTCTCCTCTCCCCATTTATTAAATCCCAGCAGTTCCAATCAAGTCCGCCGTTGGCTGTCCGGACGGAAGCCTTTGGCGGAGCATAGACAGATGGCCGGTTTTCGAAGCGTGCTGACATCATACGCATATCTTGTGATTTTGGAAGGTTTAGATGGACCTGTTTAATGCTAAGAGGGAATTTCTCGGGGCCCCAACCTTAAAGGGACCGTGAGGAACAAAATGCGTAAGAGCGCCCCCCCCCCGTGCGTGTGTCACTGAGGTACTCGGAGAGACCACCTCACTCAGTGAGGGGCGATGAGGGAGCTGGAAGGGGGCAGGGAGCACTGTCTCCACGGTAACACAAGGGGAAGAACATCGAAGATGGACCTGGCAGAGAAGGAGGCTGGAGAAGTCATTATAAGCCAAGATGAGGAAACTTGGAGCGCCGCAGTGGAGCCCTGGGAGGACAGGACATCCGACACCGCTCCCGTGTGAGGGTGCACGGACGCTTGTTCTCAAGCATTTAATAGCGAGACTCTCGCAGGACCCGAGCTCTGCAGCCCAGCGGGGAAGTGCAAGCTGCTTACTGTAACATAGGTGAGCAGGCCCTTCGTTTAAACCCCCTGCTGGAAGTCAGGTTAGAAGGAGGTGATTAAATAAGCAAATCAAACTGAATGGGGCTGGGCGTGAGGCTAAGTGACGGCACTGAAGAAGTCTAACAAATGTATGGCTGACTGGCCCGGGGTGATCCCCCTACACTGGGCCTGAGGCTCAGTGACGGCACTGAAGAAGTCTAACAAATGTATG
>JAODKF010000068.1:27929016-27948379 GCA_026779585.1 Mormyrus proboscirostris | reverse complement strand
CTGAGGCTGGGTTTGAACCTGCGACCTTGTGATTATGGTACACAGGCTTAGCCCACTGAGCCACATGCTGCCCCCCCTTCCTCAGATTACTCAAATGTGATATTGTACCCATCAACTCAGCAGTACCAAAAAGTAAATCCTTTAGTGGTAACTTGAAGTAGAATTTAAATCCAAGTGACGTTTATCCCGAAAGCCCTCAGCGGTTATAGCTTAATCAGGACCGCGGAGTCCCAGCTGCCTCATTGTGCTACTTGACTACCTATTTGCAAAAGTAGTTTCGTTGCCATGGTTCTAACGTGTTTTAAATACACATTGAGGTGCTTTTCCAGCAGTCCCTGAAGAGAGCCGCAGCTGTGTCCTATGGGGGCAACACTGGCCTTTAACGAAAGCCAGACAGGCTGCAGGAAACCAGGAAGTTAACCCGCCACACCGCAGTGGGATGTAGAGAAACCTGGGCTGTTGAATGCCAGAAAGACTTGGGTCACATGTGGCCAGAACATACCTCCCATTGCATGATGGAGCTGAGGATGCTTGTTACTGCGCAAATATTTTAATTTATCTTGTTTAGTACTGCTGTGGAGGAGCAGTGAACTGCATGTGAGGAGGAGGAGGGGGAAGCTGCAGATTATTGGAAAAATTATTGGACCAATAAAAGGATACACTGTCTAAATTTTTCACAGCCAACAGACAACTATATAAGTAGGTTGCCTATTTTTGGATTTTCTGGCTTGAGCTTTGAAGAATGTAAACCTGAAATGGTGAATTGATCATCGCCCGACAGTGTGGATACTTTAAATTCCCTAAATTCACGCCAGTTCCCACTGCTGCTTTGCAGTCTGCTGACTCCCGGTAAAAACAGCCAAGATGTCTTCCTTTTTTCTGGCCTACAACACACCCAGAGAAGGTTTGAAGGCAGTTCTGGGTTCAGTAAGGCATTTTGTGCACAGAAAGGAACATATGGTCATCTGCATCCCCACCCACGGTTCACAATCCACATTCCAGATGTCCTAGCAGCTGGTTCCGTTCCAGCGGGATGCCATACGACGCCGAGGGTCATTTGACGGCGGTGGGGCCTAGGACATGGTCACAGATAACAAAGCTTGTTGTAGGAGTGTGTCTCCTCCACTTCATCTGCGGCAAGTGTTTGGTGACACGTCGCAGGTCTGAAGGAGCTGTCACTTTCATCCATTCCCAGAAAGAACAGTGCCTTTTGGCCTTTCCCCATCTATTGTTCACCTGTCCCACCATCTATACTGTATAACCAAGTCTGGACTGAATGCTGAATGCTGGACTTCCTGTTCCCAACTCCTTCAGCTAAATTTAGGTGTCTTTTTATTGACTTAAACATGAAGAGACCTGAAACTGAGATGCATAAATTTCCCATGGATGGCTTGAGCAGCAGGTGAAGGGAAGACTGGAAGATTTTTCAGTTAATAAAAGACACGGTGCCCCCAAGCGGCCCCACCCTCCTCGTCCTTTGTGTGCCCGTCTTTTATGAGGTGGACCATCTGCAGAGCATTCCTTCCTCAGTTTGGTCTGGTGAAGCATCAGCCATGGACAATAAAAGGCCTGTTGGAAGGCATGCTCCGACGCTCTCACAAAGCGTTTATCGAGCCGCGTTTATTTTTCTTCTTCTGGGGAAGCCCATAGCAGAGCTTGACGCGTACCCGGGTGCGTCTCGTGGCCCCTGGGAAAAAGCAGCTATTTCTGACCACCGGGTCAGCAGCCCCCGGAGCACCTGTGCTCTAAATTTAACTGGGGGGGGGGGGGGGGCAAGAGGAGCGTATGTGTGTTTACACCAAGGGATGGAGCAAGGTTAGGTTTTTCCACCCACATTCCTGAGGACAGCTGCTGAGCAGGAGCTGTTTTCCCCCTTGACACCCCCTGGCCCTGGGACGTGTGCCGGGCAGATGGGCCCGCGTCTTTTCCTGTTTTCTTCTCGGCACTTTTTGCTGCCACGTGTTCCCTGGGCTTACGGGGTTAGCCCCCCAAATGAGCAAAAGGCTGGGTGGTGGGCCCCCGCGGCCAGCGAGTGACCCCTGCTCACTGGCGCGGGAGCCCCCCTCGCGTGTAATACCTCATCAGTCAGCCACCCATTGAAACCTCATTAATCAGGCGGCGGTTACACTCAGCCAGCAGGGCAGTGATCGTGGGCTTTGTGGACGTCCTGAGGCTGCACTGAATGCCAGTTATTCATACTGGCTGATCCACACCAGCTTTATATAAAAATGTAAATAATAAAATTCAGGTGCAGGCTTCTATTTGTCATGTGGTGTGACTGTCGAAATGGGTCAGCTTTCTAACTTTTGTTATTATTATTTATTAAATGGTATTTGCATGCCTTTTTGGCAAAAAACGTGTTTTTTTTCTCAACTGACCTCGCATAGTCTTGGCTTTGCTTTTAACAGGTGTGAGGACTCCGCTGTTTGTTTATTCCTATACTAAATCTAGATAGAAAAAACTTTCTTATCGTGACATTAAAACTGTGGCTCGATTTCTTAGCATTATGAGGAATTGTTTTTACGAAGCGTTTTCTATGCTTTTTTTCCTGACTGCCCCCAGCCCCTCTACTCCAGTGTTTCCCAATCCAGTCCTCGGGGACCTACAGCCAGTCCATATTTTTGCTCCCTAGGGAGCAAAAACATGGATCGTCTACTAAGATTTACTGCGTGACCTTCTTGTGAACAAGGCCGGATTTTAAGCCTGATGTGTCACGCTATACTTGTAAATGTAGTCGGCTGTTTGTTTCTCATTAATGCCAGCCTGTTTACGGTGTTCTCTAACCATCCTGTGGGTGATCTCCACGCACGACCTCAGCGGTCGCTCCTTTGTACCATCCCAGCACTGCCCCTTTTGGCAGCCTCTGCCCCCCTGTTCCCAGGTGCCGTCCTCAATCAGCAGATGGGAAGGCAGCACTCTCTGTTACCGTGGGTTCCCCCGTCGTCCATGTGGTTCTGGTTTGGTCCTGAAGCGGGCTGTTTTCTTTGGAAGTCCAGCACGCCTGTATGTAGTGTTTCCCGGTTCCCCTTTGCATCGCCATCCATCAGTTTGACTCGTGCCCTGAATCCGCTTCGCTTTTATTTTCTTTGACACATCGGCCTTTTTCCTCAGGAGCATGACCTCCTGCTCATGTGGGTCTGTCCCTGAAGATGCAGGACCTTCTCGTTTACCTCCAGCCTGCTCCGATGTTCTCCCTGACACCTGGGTTGTGTTCTGCATCCTGGTATTGGTGTTGAAATCTGTGTGGAGGGGAAATGGAATTGAGCCGTTTTGGGGCCAATCTGATAGGCTGCCGGACCGTGTGTGGTCCAACTCAAAAACCATTCACTCGAGTTAAAGTGGCTGTGTCCGAATTCAGAGGCTGCATCCTTCAGCTGCTTTTTGAGGCTGCATGTGTCACAGCGATGCATTTAAACACAAGCAGCGTGTCAGGAACGGAGTGAAGATGATGGTTCGGAAGAAAGACCTTTCTCTTAATGGATGGACATGCATGTGGAAACCTCTGTTAGCTTCACGTGTCGCTGGGCCCGATTGAAGGTGCAGAGAGTATGAACATTTTTCCTTTTCACTGATCATGTCGATAAATGGACAGCAGCCTGACCGGAAAATTCGGCATCACCATGGTTACAATATGGTTCTTTGATGGATTCTCTTTTTTTTTATTTATTTGGAATTTCCCCACAGTTCTGGCTAGCATAATCATTTGGAAAATGGATGGAAAGTGGAATTTTTAAAGTTTTATTTTTCACTGCTGTTGCAATAGATTTCTTTATTTGCTCATTTTTGCAAAAATATATATTTCAGTTATAGATTCATATGATTGACGCTGTAGATGCAAAGGCCTGTTGTCGCACGTTGGGGTGTCTGATTAGTCTCATTTGCAGTTTCTCAGCATCCCTGAGCTCTTGTGGTCCTCCAGCATCTGACGCCTGCACTCAGTCCGTTATCCTGTCACGTGCAGAAGATCAGTGTCTTCCAGGCACTTTGGGTCTGACAAAGGTTTTTCACTGTGAACAGTTCTAACCCATGTCTGGTCTGTTTGTTGAGCTTCAGGTTTTTAAGCTATTTTTGTGCTGACCTCAGGAGCTGAAGGTCAGAGGTCAGGATGAGCTGAAAGGGCGTGGAGTAGCGGCGGGGTCCTGGTCGGAGCACTTCATTAATAAAAAAAGGTGTATTTTTGCCTGTGAAAGTGATCAGATCTGGCTGGGTGGCGCTCTAGAGGCCTGGGGAGTGGTCGCAGATCTGGCTGGTGGCGCTCTAGAGGCCTGGGGAGTGGTCGCAGATCTGGCTGGTGGCGCTCTAGAGGCCTGGGAAGTGGTCGCCACCCGATGGACAAAAAACAGCCTCTCCGTTTATTTAGAAAATGAGATCATCGTTCTTTTGGGAGTACTCTGTAAAAATAGAAAAAGAGGGGGGGGGGGCACGTGTTCTTCACGTCGAACTTTGGTTTGGCTGCAGCCAGGAAGATATTCTATGTACCTTCTCTTTGGAAATATCATCAGCGCAGACCACAGCGAGCCCCCCCCCCGCCCCGGCGACCTGGTTCCAAGCTCGACGTGTTCCGCCTTGCTCTCCGACCGACATCATGTTGAATGTCACACGTCAGCTTCTCCCCTCGGTTTGGGTCAGAGAAGCTGAGCTCTGAAAGTGGCTGGATGGAGCTGGCTTGGAGCTTCCAGAGATGCACTGGTCATCGGAGAAGGTCACATGGGAGTCACCACTTCCTTTTCTCTATGACTACTTGCTAAGTGCCTCTCACCCTGGGCTACGTTTCCCAAAAACTACCGTAGCAACTTGCATAGTTGGAACCATGAAACTGAATCTCTCCAATTATGTAAATTGCTAATGAGAGCGTTTGAGAAATGTACTCCTGTAGGGGAATTTAGCGATTACATTGGACCCATTCTGACAATGATTTAGATTGATAAGGGGCTGCGGTTAAGCGGATTACAGTAGCCTGAAAGTAAGGGGGGCTGGACGCCCCATTGAATGTGAGGTGAACTTGTCATCTTACTCTGTGAATGTGTTACATTTGCATAACTCCAATTTTTAACAAAAAAAGGCACTTTTTAAGCCAGTAATTGACAGTCGCTTTTATCGGCTATGCACCTTTTTTGGTCTGCATTTCGATGGAGCTGTTACCGCGCCTTGACCACCCGCACGTGTTACCGGCTATGCGCCTTTGTCGGTCTGCATTTCAATGGAGCTGTTACCGCGCCTTGACCACCCGCACGTGTTACCGGCTATGCGCCTTTGTCGGTCTGCGTTTCGATGGAGCTGTTACCGTGCCTTGACCACCCGCACCTGTTATCGGCTATGCGCCTTTGACGGTCTGCGTTTCGATGGAGCTGTTACCGCGCCTTGACCACCCGCACCTGTTATCGGCTATGCGCCTTTGTCGGTCTGCGTTTCGATGGAGCTGTTACCACGCCTTGACCACCCACACCTGTTATCGGCTATGCGCCTTTGACGGTCTGTGTATCGATAGAGCTGTTACCGTGCCTTGACCACCCGCATGTGTAACGTCTGGCCCCAGTAACATACCCTCCTTTTTCCCTCCAGCTGGAGCGTGCGACGCGCCAGAGGAACTTGGCCAGCCTGGAGCTCTTCCTGTCCTGTGCTCAGAAGCAGCTCTCAAGCCTGATGCTGGACGGCACCGTCGAGGGGGAGGGCAGCCCAGACACATCCTCCAGCAGCCCCTCGCTCTGACGGTCATGCAAAGAAATGGGAGGGTGGGGGCCGATCGCACACTAGCTTTCTGAGTCGGGATCAGCCACAGAGAATCGCCTGCTATGAACTATGTGCTGCCCGTGGCTGAGGACAGGCTGTTTCTGGGTTTGCGTCCTGGGTTAATTTATTACAGGCCTCCGCAGAGTCCTGAGCATGTGTGATTCTGCTCCTGTCCCACACCAGCCTTCTCCCATCATACTGCATCTCCTCTGTCCTTATCTATGCCCCTGGGAACCCCCCCCGGCACCCTATAATCAGAGGTGAGCACCTCCTGCCTGGGGTCACTTCTCATAAAGCATGGTGTCCCTCCGATTGTGTTTTCTTAAAGAAAAGAAAAGAAAAAAAACAGACTGTAACAATCAGTGAACAAGTACAGTGGTCGCTTTAACAATGTAATGGAAAGACCAGCACTCCCTAACTTGACCAGCAGGAGGAGATCGCATCAGTGAATGTATTGCATCTAACTTCAGAGTGCCCTGTATCCAGCACAAATAAACTTTGTGAATGTCCTCCTGTGCTAATAGTGTTGTTTGTTTTAAATGGTTTTACCCTGTGAGTCTGACTGAGCTGTCTGATAATCCTGCCTTGTGCACTATG
This sequence comes from Mormyrus proboscirostris, assembly GCA_026779585.1. Classification (NCBI taxonomy): domain Eukaryota; kingdom Metazoa; phylum Chordata; class Actinopteri; order Osteoglossiformes; family Mormyridae; genus Mormyrus; species Mormyrus proboscirostris. Next base: position 27,942,052 of record JAODKF010000068.1, on the reverse strand, counting down.
CTGCCTGGGATACCTACTGAGCATTCAGAAGACCGTGGATAATGGAGTTGTGGGAAATGTCCCTGCTGTGACAATGCTGCTTTTGGACCTCTGTGCCTGTTGCTTGACAGGCTGGCAGTGATTTCAGGCTGGTCAGTCTGCGATCATTACACTGAACTCCATTTATGTGATGCTTACAGTAGAGGGAATGGGTATACTATATTTTTTGCGCTCCCTGGGATTTGCTGTGTTAGCTTGTTAAGCTGCAGTAGCTCACGATCCTCTTGAAGGACCTCTTAGGTCTTACCCTCTTTCTGCTGTAGCCCTTGTTCTCCCTTTAATTTGCAGGAACCTTCTACATTAGGTAGTCAGAGCCAGCAGAAGGTTTTTTCTAAAGTCAAAGCGGGCAACACACAGTCTGAGTAATCAGGTAAACATATAGTAATGCTTCTTCCTTTTAAATATGGAAGCCAAGAACAGCCATGCTTGCAGTAATTAGTGTAATCGGTAATGAGAAAATTTATCTAGAGATAACCAGGCTCGTTTTCTTGAGATAATTTAGCAGCATGGCAGCGTAGGCTATGTGTTTTAAAAGGACTTGCAGAGTTGTGTATATATAGAGTTTACATTGATACCTAAGGGTCGTACTGTAAATCTGCCTCTGTCTAGATAGAACAGTGTTAAGCACAGAACACTGCGCTTACCTGAATAACCCCCAGCGATTCAATGTATGTAGATTTGAATGTGTATGTTTATATTAATTTCACACGTTAAATGGGGCATGTGAACAGTGCTGCACGTGCCCCACTAGCATCACAGCATAAACAACATAAAAAATGATTGCGAGGTATTAGGGATTCCTACGGTATTGTTGTTTATCGATTATTACTGTAAAATCGCATGGTCAGAATTTACTAAGTTTCAGATAACAGGAATAAGTACCATCAATCCTTCAGTTTTTTTCAGCCGCTTATGGGAATGAGTGGTCTGGAGACCATTTCTGACAGTAGGGGGCAGAAAGTGGAAGTCTTTGGCTCTATGGCCGTCCCTCAGTCTTGCTGCTTGGTTCACAGTTTTACCTGTCAAACAGTGATGATGGTGGCCTGTTATGCAGGATAATTTTATAAAGATTAGGAGAAAATCCAAGTATTTTACTTCTACCTGTTTTTGTTTCTGTGAAATTTTAAGTGTGGATCTTGAAAGCTGGTTGAGGAGTCAGCTTATTTCAAACATGCTTTTAATTTTAATGTTGCTATAACCATGCAGAACTCAGGGGTGTAAGACTGGTGCCTGAAGGATTTCAACTCGGTGGTGAACAAGCCGACAAAATCCCTTGTCCTCCACTATGGAACATGGCTGATCACCTCCATTATTTTAGTGAGGCGCTGCTAACTTCAGTGTAAAATAAAGTATAAATATTGGCATGTTACACAATGCATTGTGTTTCTCTACATATTGTTAGTTCCACCATCATAAAGTTAATATGTAATGCAAAATAATACCGATTGATATCAATTGTTCTGGAATAGTGACAGAAAAGCACAATCTTGATTCTGCCTGGGGGAAAAAAATTTCATTCATATTTTACCCGGAATGTTGCAGCCCTTCTCCTCTTTGTTTGTTTCTGCAACAGACGCAGGATAACAAAGACAAAAAAAGCCGAATCAGGGGAGTTGAGTTTGGGCCATTGTAAGTTCTGATACATCCAAAGAGCTCTGTCAGTGTATTAACACTAATTAAATTAAAGTACTCTTTGAGCTACCCTACAGGTGAGACACTGCCCCCCTCAGGGCAGAGTGCATAGTACACTCGTGCCTATGAGATGTAGCTATACAAAAGAGGTTCTTCTGGAAAGCCCAGCACTGGGCCACCACTGGAGCGGGTCAGAACTCTGTGGTCGTCTTCCTGCCGCCACACAGCGGGAGGCCCCATTCTGGCATGACAGACAACCCCGGCCACTGGCGGTCGCCGTTAACCAAGTCCCACCTCTAAGCCAGCGTAGACCACCACTGTCACTGCGCAAGTGGGATATATTTAAAGCTAGGCTGGGACACGTTCCTCGTTCTTAAAGCGCTTGTTTGGGTTTCTGAGAAGGGGTGGGACAGAGACTTTCCTGTTTGGAGTGGGAAGCCAGTTCCATCTGGTGTGTGTCTGATTTGGCTAATGCATTTCCCGCTTGGTGTAATGCTTTATGATGAAATGTAAATGAGAGTAATAATTGATCATCCATCTGTCTTCAAACCATGCATTCTGCCACAGGAAGTACAGGGGACACCCAAAGAGAGACACCTATTCATCACAGGAAAAACAAAATCTTATTCCCACTTTTTCAACAGCAGTACATGGCCTAACCACATGTTTTGGTACTGTGGTAGGATGCATCTTGCCCAGTGAATGTGTGACTGACTGATGAGGTGTATTCTATAAAAGGCATCCATCCTCCCAGCTTTCAAATTCTATGAACTGTGGTCCTTACGAGTTTGATTAAGTTATTGCTTATGTGCTCTCGCATTACTTCCTGTTTAGAATGATGTCACCTGCTTGTACTGGAGCACTGTTCAATGCCCCGCATCTCATTTTCATTTTAAGTTCAATTCAAAATAATAATATAGAGTCTTCATATTCTCTTATAGCAGAGTGACATGAACTGGCATAGCACAGTGTGCTTAAACCCAACGGCCATTAACTGCTGTTTTAAAAAACAAAAAGTAAAAGCTTTTGGCAATTGCATTTGCAGCACAGTGTCCCAGAAATGCCCTTTGTAAAACAGGTGGTTCTCTACCTGAGGTCCGGCTAAACCTTCCAGGCAGGTCCTCTTATCATAGCTTGGTGCCCATTTAGCCAAGACAGTTAAGCCTGCAAGTGGGGCAGCTTGGCGAGGTGCTTGTTTCTGTTTCTAAGTGCCCAGACATCACATCGTCGTGGGGTGTTCTTGATTTTCACTCCCAGTTTGCTTCAACGCCGGCCTTGACAACGCTATAACAAGTGCTTTCTCTCTCACTGCCCCGGGGATCCGTGTCGACCACAGAACCCTCCTTTCTCTGGATGCCAATCCAGAAGCAGGACCCTCCCAAATGGACAAGAGGTGGGATTGTCCGTGTTGGGAGAATCAATCATCCGGAGGTGTGACTTTTTCGGTATCGGTAATGAAAACGGTGGGTTTAGCAGTGCCAGAACACACAGGGGAGAGCCATTTGCCTGGAGGACTTTGGCTGTCTGTCTGTCTCCGGATGCAATGCCCGTCTTTTCGATTCGCGAAGAGCCCCCTGCGCCTCACACAAAGCTCTCATGGAAAGCCGGGATCCGTTTTCCCAGCGCTGATTAACCGTAACTCTTGTATTTGGCCAAACTTTGCCAGTTTTCCACTGTGGCATCCCGTGTCTCCTTGAAGACATTGACCGCACTGGAATTTGGATTCAACAGCAGAACCGCGCCTCATCCTCTCCCTTGACCCAGGTGCACTACCCGGATTATGGGTAAAATGATCAGATGCACAGCGTGGTGCATAAGGGGCCTGCTCACTTAAAATCCACCCTTAGGAAATGTGTTTCCTACTTATTTCTGATGCATACTGCTTAAGAACATTACATCACATCCTTTACAGCAATACAACAATATTGTAAATAAAACTATATTTTATGTGGTTAGAAGATGGATGGATGGAAGATATTGGGTGGATATTGCCCACCGAATATGCTTTCAGAGTTGTATTTAACTCAATGTCATTCTTACGGCAGCTTTTTCTTCCTATGTCACTAAAATGTAAAAACAGGGTAAAATCCCTTTGGGGCTTCCATCACCATGGGAAAAGTCGAAGGGTTGCATATTCAAAAGGAGCAGACAGCTGTATGAATGGCTAGACACATCTCTAAACATCTGGTAGGACAATAATCAGAGCATTTCAAGCTGGGATGGCTGTCACCTTGCCAAGAAGAGGACTCGAGGTGCCGGAGCTACAGAAGAGGGCCCAAGGACCACATTTCAACAACTGCACGCTCTAGATGCATCTTGTGGTCACAAAATGAAGCATATGATGACTCCTCCATACCATCAGGTTCCTTGGACGCGCTGCATGAAGTAGCTCAGACTGAGAGCACCCGGAAAAATCAAGCCTTTGGAGTTCACTATATGTCTTTGGAACTTTGGTACCGTGAGGTCTGCTCACATGAGACTCGAAATAGAATTATGTCAGCATGTTTGGTGTCCAAAGAAAACACCTTCCTGACCTCAAATTCGGTGGTGGATCACTGATGCTCTGAGGTTGTTTTGCTGCCAGTGGTCCAGAGGCGGTCGTTGAGATCAGTGGAATAATGAATTTCACCAAGTACCGGGACATTTTAGACAAAAAACATGGGTGCCTCTGTCTGGAAGCTGAGACTTGGCCATAGGTGGACCTTGCAACAGGACAACGACCACAGACATACCTCAGAATCAGCACAGAAGTGGATCGGTTTTCCAATGGCCATCTTGGTCTCCATGCTTAAACCCTGTTGAAAACCTTTGGTCTACAGAGGACTGCCCATAAATGCTAAACTAACAGTATCAAGTATCTTGAAAGGTCCTGCATGAAGCACTTTTCCATAATCTCTCCAACGGTATTCCCCAGCTCTATTAAATAGCAAATAGAAGTAGCATGTTATTCCTGCTGCACCATTTATTAAAAACAGGAGCTACCATAATTCAAAACATTTTTTAATCATGTGAAGTGTTATTTCAGTTAATTCAACTGAATGTTTGGTATCGATACAATGGAATATATCAGCAAATCATTTTTATCAAATGTTCTACTAGAGGGAGCACAAACTATATCTCTATGGGTAGTTTGAGCTGAGGAATATGTGTGGTGTGTGGTGTATGTCAGTTTCACACCCAGTGACGGTAAGCAGAGCTCATAGAAGTAGGAGCATATAGGAACCAAGGAAAGGGTAGAAGAAAAATCATAATATTTAACAGGGAAATTCTTTTCTCACTGTTTTGAATTAACATTGTATCACTGTATTTAGCTGCAGAGTAATATTCAAACCCTGTAAGATGAGCGCTATCCTTGGTTGAACCATATTACTGAAAAAACATCAGAGGAATTAGAGGCAAAATGAAATGAAATAAAAGGCACTTCCTTGTAGATCCCCTATAAAATGGACTGCTCTCCCCCCCCCCGGCACTGATTGATCTGTGGTTTTAATAATTTCTCCCCTGTGACTTTATGCCTGCTCGCTTCTTGGCCCATGTGCAATGTGGGGGCGCATGTGCAGACCCCCCCTGCCCAACAGTCCTCCATCATCTCCTGGACAGGCTCTCTTCCTTCCCCCGAGCAATAATATAGCCCTTAATAGACCCTCCTCCCCACTCCTTGCTGTAACCATCCCGCTAAAGCAAAACTGACTTCCAAATCGCACTTAGCTTGACTTGGAAAGGTGCCCTTGCTCCAGTAGGGGGCAAAGAGGTGGGATTTATGAAGTCACCCCTGGTTTCTTTTGCATGTGTCTATCACGATGTCCGTCTTGACATTTGTTTCTGTGTACCCATAATCACCTCTTGCACCAGACACCAATTCGGAGGAGCCAGTCTCTTTCTCATCAGTCCGTCTCCCTTAGATGGGGCTGCTGGCCGGTGAATTATCATGCGGGTGCTGTCACATATTTACCCCCCATGTAGCACTGGGGATGAGGGGGGACCATCCAGCCAGACCGTTTTTAACTCTGATCACCAGCTAGGGAGGAGCAAGTGAGGTATGCATTTACATCCTGCTTGAACTTTGGACAGACAGATCAGGAAAAAAACTGAGAAATGAGGCATGTTGTAGAGATCAGGGCGTGGGGTGTATCTGCTGTTTATGGCTTGTGAGAAGCACACTCCCACGCTTGTGGTCAGAAGAATTGTCTAGTAGTTGAATACCGTGCGTGTTCCTGGATCTGGAATGATCAAGGCCGGGCAGCCCACGCATTCTTTTCCCGGAGCCCATTTCCCCGCTGAGATGGACAGAATCCACCTCCACACAGTAAACGGAACCAGATGCACCGGTTCTCCTGGACATCCTTGTGCTACTTCCAACCTCCGGTATTAAGCCTGGACCGCTCCTCGCTCTCAGGAACTCGGGTCCATTATTCACCTTCCACAGGTAGCAGGGGCACCTGGATGCTGGCCTGTTGCCATGGAAACCATCCCCAAGTTAAGATGGTTGTTTCCATGACGATATTTTTTGTGGAACCCTTAAAAGTCTTTTATGTGGCATATGCTAGGAAATATATATAATTAGACTAGGATTCAAATCAAATTTCCTGAAAATTATATTGTGCAACTAGCGAACAGGCAAATGAATGCAGTTGGCTGAATGGCAATTGATTTGGACAGGTACGCAGCTCAAATTAACACAGATGGCCTCTTCACTGTAAATGAATGCAGTTGGCTGAATGGCAGTTGATTTGGACAGGTATGCAGCTCGAATTAACACAGATGGCCTCTTCACTGCAAAGGCAAGATGAATGTAGACTGAGTGTAATTAACAGGCATCAAATGGAATGTTGACATTGAATTTTTTTTTTTTAAAAGAAAAATCTTCACTCATATGCTTGACTTCACAGCTAAAATAATTAGGAAGCCCCCGATTGCTCTTCACTGGTTTTACAGCAGGGTTGCTAAGTGGGCAGCACTGGCCTCACACCTCCCTTACCCTAAGTTTATGCAGTTCACATGTTTTCTCTGTGTGCCTCGGGATTCCTGACAGTGCCTGGGATTTCCTCTGAAGTTCAAAGACATGCACTGATGTCATTTGGTCTCTCTAAACTGCCAGTAGTGTGTAAATGTGTGCATGTCTGTGCCCTTCAATCAGGGTATGTCAATCCTATATGTGATATATTTATTGTAGGGGCCGCCTAGAGCCCCAGCTTTGAAAGGGCCCTGACTTCCTAGACACTTTCTCTTTGGCTTGGGGTGACGGGTGCCACTCGAGATGCCACCCATCCTGGATTTTCCAGGACTACTCTAGGTTTTGGTCGTCTATCATGGAAAAAAACAATATCATTCCGTTTCCCTATCAAACAGATTTTACAGGATTGAGGTGGCAACCCTACGCTGTACATCAGCCTGGACCGGCACCATCTGGCATTGGGCTCCTGCCTTGACGGGCTCCAGGGCCGTCCCACCCCTCCTCCATGACACTCTACTGTATAGGTGTACTGGCCGGTTGGTTTTGCAATCCGAAAGGAACTCTGATTTAGCAATGATGTGTTCACTCTTTCGTGCTATGGTAGCCTGACGAGGTGCTACTTTACAACAAGGCTGCCCATATAAAGGCTTTATGAATGGTTATTAATTAAGTTGTAACACTTTGTAAATTATTAATAGACGATTTTAAACAAGTTATAACACTGTTTTTTTTTATTAATGAGTTACTACAATTTATAAGTGGCAAAGGGAGCCTTTGTTGGTGCCTCTATTGCTCCAAACATGTTGCCCTTTTTTTGCTGATTCTGGAGCCTAAGAGGTTTCCAAATACCTTTGATGCATAATGAGTTCGGTCCAATGTGATACATTTAGAACAGTTTATTTAAATTAGTTTGTCAGGATTGGCTGCAGGGCAGAGGCAGGATATGAAGCCCTCTGCCAGAGGCCTGAGAACCACCATGATCTGCTCCATTTAGTTTTCTATCCAGACTTAATTTTTGCTTGTTAGATTTTTGAAGAGAATAGAAAACAGTTCAGCCAATGTCAGTAAAGAAAATGAGATTAAAATACAAAATTCAAAGTTTTATTTTCATATGTGCAAAGTACAGTGTGCAAAGCATGCTGAAACTCTTTCTTGAATACCATCTCTACAAACTACAGAATCTATATACATGATTTATATTGTCACGAGCGCAGCGAAGGACGAGGCAGGAACGAGTGAATCCACAGAGACTAGGGTTTATTACGCACATAACATTAATGACAGAACTGACAGGACTGAACTCAGACACGAACTAAATACACAAGACAAGCTGGCAGTAACAAGGAACAGGTGAGAACAATCAGGTAGGAACACGAGGTAACGAAGTGGGCGTGGCACACACGAGGATTGAACAGAGCTGGGCGTGACATAACCCCCCCCCCCCCAGGGGAGGCAACGGACGAGTCGAGGGGCAGGAGCTAAAAAAACAAAAGCAAGACATCAACGAGGGACCAGGAACAAGACAGAGACACAAAACAGGCACTGGGGCAGAAACCAAGACAAGACCTGACAGAGAACAGGAAACGCAGACAGACAAATCAGGAAGGGAGACACAGAGGGAACAGAGAATGGAGGAACAACAGGGCGAGGAGTGAACACAGGAGAAACAGGAGGATGAGGAGCAGACACAGAGGGCACAAAGGGACCAAGAGGCACAGAGGGACCAGGGGCAAACACAGGGGGCACGAAGGCAGGGGGCATGGAGGCAAAGGGCGGGGGACAACAGGGTGCCCAAGGGAGTCCAGACGGGCGACGGGCGGCAGCCGGAGGGGCCGTAGGCGAGAGGGAGGCAGGCGCCACAGGGGACGACACAGGGGCCGAGGGAACGGGACGAGGGAGAGACGGAGGGGACAAGGAGGGAGCAGGAGGGAACCCCGGCAAAGGCGGGCAGGAGGGGGAAGCCGCGGCAGGCGACAGCATAGCCGGAGCCAGCGAAGGCGTCATCCGACGCCCCGCCGAAGCAGGGGGGCCCGGAGTCGACCTACATGGAGCCAGATGGGGTTCCCGAGGACCGGCACCAAGGCACCGGAGGAGGACCCGGAGGTGACCGCCGACCCCGGAGCCCAAGCCAAGGCAGGCGAGGGCAAGCAAGGGGGCAGGGCAGGCAGGAACTGGGCCCGACACCTGTGGCCCCGTCCCTTACCTCGGGCGTAGCGGCTTTGGGCAGAACTGGGCTGGCAGAAGAAGCGGGCGTGGCAGCGTCCTCAGGCGGAGCTGCGGGCAGAGCAGCGGCATCGGGGGCGGTAAGGGGTCGCAGGCGCAGCGGGCGAAGCGGCATCCCAGGCTGGGACCAGAGAGCAAGCTCCTACAACGAGGGTTGGGGCACTCTCCCCTTTTCCCCTGTGCTTCTTCTTGCGCCAGCCACAACAGACGAGCGGCGGGCGCAGCTTCTTTTTCACCTGGCCGAGGAGCTGCCGCATATTCTGACACACCTCCTCCAGTGCGAGCGCTTCTGTGCATGGAGTGACCTCTTGGAGGAGATCCCAGCTCTTCTCCACCAGGGCGAACAAGCCGGGATCCTCTCGGATCTCCGGCCACTCTCGCCAAAAGCTTACCTCCTGCAGCAAGACGAGTCATAAGTCTTCCTCCTGCTGCGGTGAGTCGTTTCAGAGTTCTGTCACTCTGTCACGAGCGCAGGGAAGGACGAGGCACGAACGAGTGAATCCACAGAGACTAGGGTTTATTACGCAGGGCACAGCACTGCTGGGGGGTGGAGGAAGCGGGGCACAGCACTGCTGGGGGAGACGCGTTCGGCTTGCCGGCTGCGTGAGTACGGCACTGAGGTTCCCCCGCACCCCGAATGCCCAGCTGCACGTGACGCCGCAGCAAACACTGCGCTCCTTTCATGCAGGATGAATAGCGGCCACACTCTGGCGCGCTCCCAGCCCCTGGGGCTTCCCGGCCATCCCCAGCAGAGAGACGTCCACCAGAGGGGAAGTCATTTGTCAAGTTTCTATTTCCCCGATGACAACTGTCAGGGCGCCCGGCGCCCCTGTGTGGAACGGCCCAGCTGAACTTCCCCATTTTGTCTGAAGACCACGGAACATGCTGTCAAGTCCACCTAAGGTGTAGCTATGCAGAAATAACATATTTGTAAAATTAGATCCGCTAGAGTGTTTAAATGATGTATAACTAAATCCAAATAAATCCTGTTTATGGTCTGAATTAAACCCAGACTTAGTTGCTATAATTGTATTAATGTAGCAGAGTATGGCTTCAACAAATTAAAGATATTGATTGGTGTTATAGCTAGAATGTGGCTTGCAACACGTTATATATAAATTATCTAGTTTTATAATAATGCCAATCAACTATATGTACTTTTTACTTTACTTTTTTGTTGCTGAGAGATTTATGCACCTCTAGCGTTAATCAAAATACATTAAGCTGTAATATACCTGCTCTCTCCAGTTACTTTTTTTAATATACATGCGTGCACAAATTTCTGAGAAGCTCATTGCCGTTTAAATTGAATTTGGAGAAAAGCTGCGGAATGTGAGAGCTTTGGCGTGATCACAGTTGGTGTATGGCCCACATAAATAAGCAGCTCCTTAGAGCATTTGCAGATTCCCGGGAGGGCAAGCGACCGCGGCGTCTCAATGCCTGCTGTGACTCTCCAGGCAGGTGAGACCAGGGCTGGGCTACCTCCAGTCGTTGTGCAAAGAGAGGAGAGAACCTCCAACACAATATACCTCTGTCTTGGTTTTTTTTCTTCTTCATTGGACAGACTATGCTGGTCTTACGCGGTGCTGACCGTTCCTTTGCCCTCTTTAGTGTGTAGGTCATGCTGCAGATTGTGGGGTTTCACAGACTGGAGCTTAGATCTCCAAGCTGATGCCTGGCTTGATGAGGCTGAGCGTTCTGTCACAGGCATCTAGGCAGATGGTAGATACCGCTTTAGGAATGTCTCTGAATTAAAGAAACCATTAGAGCCAGCCGCTCTAGAGACAGGATATGGTGATATGGGGAGTAACGGAATGGAAATAGTAAACGTAGAATTTTTGTGAAAGGGTTCAGTTTGGATTAATATTAATAATAATAATTGATGTTTCATTGATCTCTGTGGGGAAATTGTCTTCACCCCTCCCCCTGCTTGCTCTCTGTAGGTATGAGGGAGCTATAGCCATGATGCTAGCTAGCCCTCCATGGGGGCATCCAGGCGGCTGGGGATTAAGGATTAATCACTCACAAACCTACAGGTGTGCCAAGGCCAGCGGCAGCCTTCTGGTCACAGGCACAGAGGCTTAGCCCCCTCAGCCTCACGCTGCCCCCCAGTATTGTTATGGCTATAGATCATTTTAACTAGCTCAGCTGCTGTAATGACCTCTAACAAAAGCTTAAAATGTCCATTCATTCATAAATTGCTTATTTAGTACCGAAACTAATGTCAGATCCAAGTCAGATTAATTTCTATACTCTTCATTTTAATCAAGCTTGCCAAATGTAGGACTGCAGTTTGGTTGTTTATAATATTGAGCCATATTAAAAGACCATACATGGGAAAATGACAGGATTTTGAAATGGACTCTCTAATTAACCTGTTGCTTTGCTGTATGGTAGAACCTGGTTTTTCAGGTTTATGCCAATATTTTGTAACTTTATCTTGCTCTTGTGGGCTCCCGTATGTCCACTCTGCCTGTGTTTGGTATGACATTGGCTGGTGAGGCATCGACAGAACGTCAAATGAGACCTGCTTTGAGCCTTTACACCAGTGTTTCCCAATCTGGTCCACAGGAACCCACAGCCATACCACATTTTTGCTCCCTCCCAGCTCCTGGTAGCAAAAACGTAGACTGTCTATGGGTCCATGAGGACTAGATTGGGAAACACTGCTTCACGCTATTGGGCCACTCACGAGGCAGGCTTCACATCCCTTTGTGGGAGATGGCTTCCTGCCACTGCCAAGTGGCCGTGGACCTCACCACCGGCCTCTTCCCACTTAATTGCTTACAGGAAGCAGCGGGCTCAGAATTCCTTAGGGGGGCCAGACATCGTGAAACAAACTTCCATTCAGTGCGCATGTGCCTATAAAAATAAATGAATAATTTAGCAAGGCCACCACAATGTGTATCCTGAGCCCCACATAGGAAAGGGGAGGCGGCCGAAACAGGCTGACTTCCAGGCGTAAAAGCCTGGATGCTGCTGACTGTAATTTTTTATTGCGTTCGAAGAGTGCCGGGATATAAAACAAAGCAGCGGTTGTCACGGTGAAGGGTCCTGTGGCTTAGGAGGTGTCGAATTATTGTACCTCAGCTGGATGCGCAGCGTCGGCGGCCAGCAGACGAGGGGATGCCAAACCCTGTGGCATCTCTGCCCTTCCCTGGCCGGGATCACTGAGCTGTAACGCAAAGCCAGGCAACAGGCACCCCTCTGTGCCACCTCTAGGGGTGCCGTAACTCGAAATAAGTTAGGGGCTGTTATAATATAGTAAAATAAAATGTAAATAACCGGCACAATCTGAGGGGAAGGCTGAGTTTTTCAGAGCAGTGGTGGAATGCCAGCTGTTTGTGCTGGTGGAGCTTTAAAACATTATTTTATTTTAATGTTAATTAAATAGCAGCAGACGAGAGCTCAGCACCTCCAGCTGACACTCCATCGCCCTGCTTGCCTGTGCCTGAGACTCTTCTGGCAGCGTGTCTGAAATTCACATCTGCATCCAGCTTCACCACGGCTCTGCAGCGTGATGCAGGTAACCAGCGACTGCTTCACAATTCATTTTTCCTCTCTGTACTGGTTTCTCCTTCCTGTTTTTTTCCTTTCTGCTGTGCTTCTTAAAAATTGATCTGGTATAATAAAACTTTCCTCTTCAAGCAACCCCCCCAACACCACCTCCCAAAGCTCAGGTTTTCATGCTTAAGTGAAAGAAAGTTGGATTTAAAAGTTGGTGTAGGATTTCGATGCTGCCTTTTGCAGCATTGCTTTCTGCAGAGCATGTACCAGACAGTTGGTAAAGGGGCTCTTTTTGCGTAGGACGCTTGTTCCTGATACTGCACCTTTCCATTCTAACACTGTCAGTGGTAGGAAACATTAAGCAGATTTGTGTGAGTGATCCAGACATTCCTATCTCTGACCTCTTCGTCACAGTCGGCCGGCTTGTTGGCCCTGTCACTCGGAAACCATTCCAAATATCTTACATCTTCAATCTTCATCTGTGATATCTCTCTGCTCCTGTGACAAAAGCCACCTGCAGAGAACAACAAGCATCAGGAGACCCTGCCGGCTGTAAGAGTGAAAGGCTGATTATTAAGGATTATTAGGAACGCCTGCTCAATTCCTCATTAATGCAATTATCTAATCAACCAATCACATGGCAGTTGCTTCAATGCATTTAGGGGTGTGGTCCTGGTCAAG
>JAODKF010000068.1:27899510-27918244 GCA_026779585.1 Mormyrus proboscirostris | reverse complement strand
CCCAGGCGGAGACTCGAACCCGGGCCCCAGAGGTGTGAGGCAACAGTGCTAGCCACTGCACCACCATGCCGCCCCCCAACTGCAACCATCCGCAGCCAAATGTAGTATGAACACTAGCTGCCGCACAGCCGGAAAGCACATGCAGAAAAGTGAAGTGTGAACTAGGGTTAACCGAGCATCAGAGGTTTTATGCAAAGACAGGAGAAGCTGAACCACAGCCATCGCTGTATCAGTCTGCTTTTTTATGGTGGAATGGTCAGATGGAAGCCACTATTGAGGTAAAGGGCATATGATAGCCCACCTGGATTTGGTCTCTGAATGTTCTTGAATGACCCAGCCAAAGTCTGGTCCTCAACTCCATGGAAAATCTGTGGAGACCTGCAAATGAGGAGGGAAACACAGGCGAACTGCAGTATGACAGAGCAGAGAGAATCGGTGGGGACTGGGAGGAACTGCCCGTCTGTTATCATACCCAAGAATATGCATATCTGCACTCGGTGCTGAAATTGTCCTACACAGCACTCAGTTAAGGATTTGTAAATTGGTGGTTTTATTTTTAAAAAATTGCTAAAGTTCCTTAACATTTTTGCTTTATTGTGTCAGTTAATGGCAAAAAGAATCAATCCGTCTTGAAATCCACTATAGAACAAGGTCTGGAAAAAAGTAAGGAATTCATCTGGGTTACTTCACCTTTAAAACACTTTCCTGATTTATATGACTTGCACATCAGACACTTAACAATACAAACTGCTTTTGGATTCACTTGTATTGGGTGTTAAAAATGCAGGAATACCCTGAATTTGCCGTGTTTTTCCCCCTTGGCAGTTCGAGCCCACGAGCAAATATTACTCTGTCTGGCAAGAAGCGACGGAAGCTGATCAAGCAGCTGCAGCACATGGAGCGAGCCAAGGCGACCATGGAAGGTGGCATGAATGTTAGACGTCTCTCGCCTGCCAGATGACGGGTTACTAGTCTGAATATGAGTCTTTTATAGGGTCCTTTTGGGGGCAGTGTGCGGCTCAGGGGGTTAAGCCTCTGTGCCTGTGATCAGAAGGTTCAAGCCCGGCCTCAGCACGTCTGCGGGTCTTTGAGCCAGGCCCTTAACCCCCAGCTCCCTAGGTGCCGCTATGGGTGGCTGCCCTTCTCAGCCTACAGAGACCAAGCTGGGAGGCGAGAGGAGAATTCCCCCATAGGGATCAGTGTTATATAATATAATAATTATTACGATTTCATAACCCATGACCTACATCTTCAAGTTACGGAAGATGGGTACTGACCTACTGCTTTTAGTTGACTTAGCTTAAACATTCTGGCTGGATACGGTGTATGCAAGTTTTAACGTCCCATCTGTCAATCCTTCCATCTTCCATGTCAGCTTCCCCAGTGTACAGTACCCAGTGCCCAGTTCCTGTCCCAGGAAACACAGGACCTGAGGCATAGAACCTTCTGTATACAATACAAGACATCAATGTGTCCAATTTAGCCCTGTTTTCCTACAGTTTCAAGGTTTTCTGATGCATGATGATGTATAATACCTTGATTCTGATATGCAGGTCGTGCCTCTGCTGTCGGTCACCTTTGACACGCTCTGCGTTTCTGTCCCTCACAGTTGAAGCACAGCCTGCAAAGAAAGCTACCTCCAAAACCGTCTCCAAAGAACAGGCAAAGAAGGAAGCTCCTCAGGACGTCGAGATGGACGATCAGGATATGGAATGAGGAGATGGTGACCTGGACCCTGCACCAATAGCTGCGGTTCAGCAGTACAAGGATGTTGCTGTTTTTATTTTTTAAAACGCAGTCGTTTTTACCCATTATAGAGTGTTCAGAGTGTTCATTTGTGCCCCTCTTCCAAGACCCTGTATTCTCAACATGAATGTAATGTATTTTTGCCAAGCTGTCAACTTGCATCGACTGTAATTTTTAATGGACTTTATCACTGTCCTTTGAGCCAATTGGAGGAGTCTTCTGTAGATGGTGGTATGTTTCAGGATCCCCCCCCGAATATAATTACCTGTATAATTGGAGGTTAACCTCCAGACTGTGTGATTCAGTGCAAATGGACACTTGCCTGCAATTGGAAAGTCACTGCTTCAGATCTCAGCAGCTGAAATGGTGATTTCAGCATTAGGTCCTTGATCAAGACCCTTAACCCTACAATGGCTTAATGCAGTCTGATAAATATGTCACTTTAGATAAAGGCGTCTGCTTTCATTGTATAAAACATTTACAACCTTCGAGTAGCAGTGTTTCAAGGAACGGGGCCTTGCACACTCTCTGTAAGCTGTTGCATGTGGAGAATGCTTGAGATATTTCCCTACGAAAGCTGATCATAAAGCCCTTATGTTGAATGTTGACATGTAAGGAAATATAACCCATCTGACGTACTTGAGTAAACAAATAATTATTTATATAATTATTTCAACCATATCTTTGTACGTGAACATAGATTTGTAAATGCCGCAGTTAACATTTTAAAACTGGTATTTGTGGTTACTTTTTCACTCTGTCACCCCAAAATTGTATTTGCGATTCGTTAACCTTCCGATGCAACGTGAATAATTATTAATTTAAGGAATTGTTCTGTTTAAACGTGCATGAAGGTGTAAATTGTAGTGACCGACGCACCAACCCAATCCGGAGCGGCGTGTGTAATCAGGGATGTGGCGGCAGGATTGAAAAGGTAGCCTACAGTCAAGCCCCCCCTTTGCGAAATGTCGAGGACAAAGAGACAAAAAACAGATGCACCCAGACACGGCGAGGAAGCAGGCTGTGATCCTACGGTGATCGGGGGTTCGGGCTCCGGGTAAAAGCCGAGCCTGCGGTGAGCTTTCTGCTGCGAAACGCCGAAATGATGCTGTGGTTTCGTGGACCTTCTAACGATTTTGTGACACGGACTGCAACTCCGGCTTGAAAAACAACCCTTTTTTATTTCCGTCGCTGCCAGCGATCGCTGAAGAAAACGGGGACGCGGCTGTGCCTGGTTCGCCTTGGACAGATCACCGACGAATATTTCGCCACCACTATACATTTGTTTCATTAATAACGCACTGTCTTCCCGTGTTTATTTTGTTTGGAAGCGATGTCAAATATAATGCATTTCAGTACAATGACAAGGAGAGCGAGAGGCTGACGAATAAGGAGTGTTGGTGTCCTCGTATTTATAAGAGAAATGTCTGTAAGAAAGGTCTGTATTACGGGGATGGAAAAAAATAATCAAAACCAAGACTTATAAAAAACATTCTTCTAGGATGGTACCTGCATCAGTAGTACACAGAGTACTCTCACGATATTAAAAAAAAGGTAGGAACCGCAACCAGTAATCTGTATTTCAGTAATGACTCGTATATATTATTTAACACGTGTTAAATCAAACGCTGTGTACAACTAAATCGGTGGTCAGTATTATTTCCTCAGTTCAATGGAAGCGGACTGGACAACCTTACGTCGGTGTTGCTGCCAGTAACTGCGCAATTGTTTACGCTCATAGAGAACACCGGTGTCCTTGTGATTTAATGGAAGATGCATTTTGGTGTATTTTCCCCTCCAGCTACATTGCGTTATAAAATCTATCGTCTATTTGTATGACAACGACGTTATAACGGAACATCTTCGTCTATAGAGAATCCCTCCGTCGGGCAAAAATGTCCTTGATAAATAAGAGTTACCACAATTTCCGTTATCACCTCAGATAATGTGTTAACTAGTTTTCATGTACTGCTGAAAGATGGTGATTAAAAAAAAAAATCTCTATTGTTTGAAATATACCCTAATATCTATGTATGGTGTTGTGATTCCGTGAGACCTTCGAAATGTGCGACTCTGAAATTACACAGCAGGGTTAACTGTTCTGAATACCACGTAACTGTGTAGTAATAATAAGTATTGGTCTTGTAGGTGTTTAGAAACGGGGGTGAAGTTGTGCCCTGAGGTGTCGGGGAGCGCGCTGAACTGTGGAGAGGCATTTTCACACCTCATGGGAGACTGCTAACGAGCTACTGGTAAGTACTAAGATCACAGCCTCTGCTGTAGTCATTGGAAATGCAGTGCTGCTCATTATACTCGGAGCTAAAACAGTCATCCACTTACCCATAAGCCATTTAGCCAATAAGGGTCATAGCGATCTGGTGCAGGTATAGTGAAGGAGCACCGATCCACGGCAGCGCACCGGTTTACCCTGAACGGCATGTCGCTAGTGCCTAGTGGAAATGCACGTGGGAGAGAAACAAACATGAGCAGAACATGCAGGCTTCAAGCACGTGGCTTTGGGGGTTGGGGGTACAAACTCTGTTGTTTTTCCACAGACACCCTGCCCCCAAAGCAATTTTTACTTCTACATATTCATATTGCAGTTTATTTACCAAAATAAATTAACTGTCTCCTGGGACTTTTCCGAAATCCTAGGAGGATGTTACAGTGCTCAGGGTGAAGCCTCCTGCACACATTGAATGGGGACACAGATACCCCATAATTTATGCCTGCTTGCTGGAGAGATGCCTTCTTTCCTTATATGAGAAAGGAGGCAGCGTTTTTGTCAGGAAATCCATCTGCCAATGGCATTGATTCGAATCGGTTTCTTTGAAATGCAATTCATGTGCTGAAATTTTGTATTTCGTCTAGATGCTAAACAAACCCAATACCTTTGACTGTGGGTATTCGCCCCCCCGTATCTTGGCATACTGAATGAAAATGACTAATGTGTTTTCCAATGGTGTATTTAAAAATTATATTATCTTAATTGTAGCATGAAATTTGCTCTTTAAAAGCGCTTCAGTTTCTCTTTCTGGCTGCTTCAAAGGGTCAGGTCAAATCGCTTTGCAGATCCTTCCATCTTCCAATGGCTTGTGCGGTATGGGGTCGTGGGGGAGGGGCTTGAAGGCTATATCAGGCAGCATGGGGCATAAGGCCAGCACAGGATGGCAGGCCATCACAGTGCACATATATGCATATATTTACACCCTGTGGTGATTTCCCAGTCCTGTAGGTGTGAGACCAGTGCTGTCAGCTGACCCATTATGCCACTTAACCGTTTGCATAGTTTTTATAAAATCCGATGACAGAAATCATTTTGGCTGTAGCTGTTAACACAATAATTGCACTAGAAACATAATTACCGGTAATAGTTTTATATTAATAATACCAAGATGGTTCAATGGCTCAACAGGGTGGTTGAAAGTTGCTTTAAATCTCGAGGGTTTGGGGGGTGAAATCCCATCTCTACTCAGGTGTGTGGTGCTCGTAGATGCTCCCTCTCTCAAGTGGGATTCCTCTGGCGTCTCTGGTTTCATCCTGCAGGACAGACTGTTATGCTACCTGTCATCTCTGAATTATCGTTAGCGTTTGCCTTGCAATGACCTGGTTCCCCTTCCAGGGTGTTCTCATGCTCTGTCCTATCTGTACACTCTCTTCCTTAGGACATTCTGAATCTACTCACTAGTCGATTCTTCCAATGTGGGCTGTAGCTGGCATGCATGCGGCGACCCCCTCCTGGTCCGTGAGGATGGGAATGGGTCTGGTGTTCAGCCTGGCTCTCCTGTGGTCCTCCAGTTCAGCCACCACCAAGCAGTGCTTCTCCAAGGAGCGCACCAATCTGATCATCAACGCCAGCGCCGCCTTCCTGGCCAGGACTACGGTTCTGGATGCTCGCACCAGCCTTTCCCAGCAAGCCTGTCTGCTTGACTGCTGCTCCCAAGAAGGTTCTGGAACAGTCATACTACCTTCACTAATATGATTTGTCTAATTGCATTAATTATTCATACTAAGGCACTGTAAAGGAAATCACTGGGCCAAAGTTGATAAATGTATCACCAAATACAATAATCATCTGTACTTTTTGTATTTTCTTGCAGTTTTTAAATGCAACTGGGCTGTATACAGACCTGATAAGCCGAGTGGAAGCGAAAATTGCTACTTATTTTACTGTGAAAGAGAAGAGGATTGTCCCCTGATTCCCATGAATGGAGTGAACAGCTATAACATTTTCACAGGTAATCACAGGAGCACACACATATCTTCTTAGTTTTATGTTTAATCTCCAAATAACCATGTGGACCATTCCATCGTCATTGGAGCTATTTGAGTGACTGTATAATTTTCTGTTGAGACAGAGGTTTTCTTAGACCTGCATTGTTTTATTTATAAAGTGTGTCATTTTCTATTCCTTAGGTGTGGATTATCGATCCATGAACCATTTAACTACTACAAAAGCCGCCACACAGCCAAGTACTACCCCCAGAGTAACAATCAGAGTAACTGCAAAGCCAACCTACGTTACCACTCTATCAACACCAACTGCCACCACACATACTTCAACTATTACTGCTGTCACTACTCCTACACAACCAGTAACTACTACTCAACCAACTACTACTACTATTACTACACTACCACCTACTATTACACAGTCAAGTATTAGTACTACTCTACCAAGTATTACTACTACTACTGTTACTACTACTACACAACCAGCTAGTTCTAGACAAAGAACTACTACTATACAACCAGCTAGCACTACACAACAACCTCCAGCTACAACTAGGACACCACAACCAAGTAGTACTACTACACATACTCAGCCAACCACTACTCTTACTAGCAGTCAACCAACCACTACCACTACAGAATCAGCTACTACAGCTTTGATTATAACACCACCAGCCTCCATTTTACATACTGATCCTACTACCATGAAAACTACTACCATGAGTTCACTGGTAGCAAGATCCAACCGACCAATCGATGTTTCTATGCAAAAAACTATAACAGCATCAGCATTAACAACTTCTGTGCGATCACCCGTGACTACAGAAATAACAATTACCACTGAGCCAACAGAAACCAGAACAGCCAAAACACCTTGTGTTACATTGCAAGCTATGCTAGTTACAACAATTATAACTACAGCCACACCGAAAACTGAAACACAAACGTCTTTATCCACAAGTACCACAAAACCAAATAGAAATATCAAAAACCGCAACAAACCAACAAAGAAACAAGCCATGAAACCGTCCCCTGATCATACAAAACTAGGTACCAGTGCTACAAGCACCGTGTTCCCTTCCAATCATCACTTAAAATTGACCACAGCAAAAGCAGAACAAAGCTCTACAACAAGACCAGCAGGTCTCCCCCACAGAGCCGCATCCAGGAAGCCAAAGACAAGGCTGAGCACTTCGGCCAGCACAATTAAAACAAAAGTCTCCACTGCACGAATGACGACATGGACGACGACAACTCCCACGTCGCCGATGACCCATCCATCCGCGGCCAGCGTGACCCCATTGCAAGCCACAGTCAAGGAAGCCAAGTCCATGCTGGTCGCTCCTCCCCCACCAGCTCCACCCACCGCTAAGCCTGGCCACACAAACCCTCCCAAAAGGAACACTGTCCACCAGCAAACACTGAAGAGCACTCTTGAGGTAGCTGTGGTGGTTGGACTTGTGTTTCTAGCTCTTGTTATAGCACTGGTAGGAAGGAAAGCTATGGAATCCTTTAACCGAAGACAGTACACAAGATTGGAGCTAAATGACTTATACTATGACGTGTGACAGCATCCCGCACAAGTTGCAAATGCAAAGATCTGTTGTTTTTTTGAACCAGAAACGATGTGCTCTATTTTTCAACTAATATCTAAAAAAATGGGTGCATTTCATTTAATGAGACCAGTTGATAAAATAAAATGAGACACGGGGGGGGGCGGTTTAGTAGGGCCAAAGAATAATGAAATAAAACCGCAGCAATACCTCTTTTGCTTTTACTCAGGTAGTCAGAAAAATCTAGTCAGCAAATGGGAAACCGGTTACTTCAGCGAAAATGCCATTGTGAACTGCAGCTGCATAAAATGTATTGAAACAAGTCACCAGTTGTTAGAGGTAAGCAGTAAGTGATGTGAACAAAACGAGGCTTGTCATTCTGTCGTCTGTAATTTTTAAATTCATTTGCACTGTTCGCTGATAATTTACTGTCCTTTGGCACTGTGGCCTCCTCACAGCTCATACTGATGTAGTTTTTTCCAAAATTACTTACAGAACTTTAAAAAATGCGGGGAACAGGGAGACGGAATGCATCGAAGAATTCAACAATCAGTTCCAGTGCATTGTATCTTAAATTCATATATTGTTCTTTTATGTAGAGTTCATTGATTGCATAGTTTTGTCCAAGAATTTGATGTATGTACACACGTATGCGTGTGTTCGTGGGTGTGTGTGTAGAAAGAGAACGATGTAAAAATGATTGTTTTTGTAGAGTGCTAAATTACACGATGTTCTGCACAATATAGGTGTCATAATGTAACCACAAGATGGCAGCAAACACTAAGTGAACCACAGTGAGCCGCGCACCATCACTAAGATTCCACGAGAAAAAAAATGTACACCGCAAATTCTGGAAATAAATTCAATGAATTGCACACTTATTAAGTAGGACGTTTCAATGGACTTCACTCGAATATTTACCGCATGTATAATTTCGAAGGTCGTGTGAAAATTCACGGGTTTGGTGTACTTTGTTACTTATAAATTAGATTTAAGTAAGTGGTAATTGTACAAAATGTGATTTTGCAATAAAGCTTTTGTAAGCATATTTTGTGAGAATGTTTTCAGGCATGATTCAAACAGAAAAAGTTATGGGGAAGCAAAAGTAACTGTACTGCTTGTCCCCACTGACAGCGGAGGTGTGGTAAGGACCACGATGTTTTGAAAGTTAAGAAAACCCTTATGGAGAAATTTAGTGTCTCTCACTATGGATGGTCCAAGTGATTAATAAAGTGTGTACATGTGACATATGACACTGGAGGCATAACTAGCACCGGACAAGAACATCTTAATTTGCTAAAACTAAAAACAGGAACTATTTGACGTTCCAAAACCACTCAAATACTATACGTACTAGCAACTGAGAAAGGAACACATACATCTACAAGCAACTGAAAAACTGAAAACTAATACATCCCTGATTATCCAGGGACTATTAACAAGCAGAATCTATATCTTTAAAGTTAAACGAAGGTCCCTTGGTGTTTATGCTGTGTTACATGTTTAAGCACAATAGTTGAAGAGACAGAACTTGAAATATGATGAATAAGCATGAAAATGTAGATTCTTTATGAAATGAGGGTTCTGACCAAATCAGGAGAATCTTCGATAATATGGACAATGCAATATGAGGCGATAATCACACAAATTTTTTTGTGTGTCATATTTAAAGTGTAACTGTCAGAAAAGGGATGTGCTCTATACTGTGGAGCCAAAGCAGGAATTGGCATCCTCTGGGACCTTCAGCAGACTGTCTCAAAGGTATCTCCCATTTCTCGGATATTAGTGCTGCCGTGTTTCAAATTTGTTGGTGCAGTACTGGACGTGAGCAGCAAAAGAGCCCCTTGGTCTTTTCTCTGAGCCTGATTTCCACTTTTCATCACATTCAAGAGTCAGTTACCTCACGTGAAGCTGCGCGATCATGGATGCTGTAGAAAATCTGGATGGCTGTTGTCGTAACCTGAACTTCCAAGGATCCTGGTACCTTGCCATTTACCTGAAATTTTTCCATTTCCTTAAGGCCCTTAAAAATAATAGTTTCTTTGGTAATATTAGACATCTAAATTAAAACGTAAAAATTTAAGAATACACAGAGCAAAGATTGAATCCCTTTTCATGTCTTTTCTGAACCAGCATCAATAGTTTCCTGAGAATATATTTCTGTGCTGGCTTCTAGCTTCTGTTTCTCCAATAAGGAGCCATTGTCCACTCTGAGATAAGAAAGGTACAATCTATGAGTATTATAGTGCATTGTTATGTTTAAAAACCGACTGCACATTGAAATATTATGAGAATAAAGATTATATATTCACAGATCACAATAGGAGTCTGTAATAGATTTCTCAGTATGACATAAGACATCAACCAAGGCTGAAAGCATATTGTTTTGCTGCGTGATCCATTATTGCCACTAATATTTTTATCTAACTGTTACTTACAGAAATTATTCAAAAACACGCGTAATAAACAGAAAGCCTGTGTAATCTGAAGCATTCGCTAAGACTTCGGAGCTCTGAGGCGCTCCCGACAGAGGCGACCCTGACAAGCAGGGTCACAGGGGTATCCGGATACGGACCGAAGCACCATCTCGCCGTGAGAAACTAGTCCCTCCGGATTTGCTTTCTCTGCTCCCAAAACAATTGCTGATCCCCCCGTCCTTTCCCCGCAAACACCCGCTGCCCACATTTTTACCGAACCTGCCGCGACCAAGCTGCGGCTTGGGAGGGGGGGGTGGTTGGAGACGAGCGCATGCGGTCGAGCCACAACAATAGCTAATGCGGGTCGGGTTTCGAGAGCGAATACTGCCGAGCACAGGGGGGAGGGATAGGGGGAGAAGGCGGAGAGGAGGAGGAGTGGGGGGGTTGGCATTTTTCCGCCCGGCGGAAGGACACGGATCCAGAGGCGGCGTGTCGTTGCGCTCAGGCAGCAGAATGAGCGACTCGGAATCGCGGCGCCACCGAGCGTGAGTGCGGAGTAGAATGGAGCCGAGCTCGGCCTGAGCCGCACCGGAACCGGCCCGAATCACACGACGCGAAGGTCCGAAGATACCGAAACAGAGGAGGAAGAGGGAGCACGACTAGAGAGCGATATGATATCGCCGCGCTGAAAGACAAGCGGCGGCGGCGGCTTGCGAGGAAAAAGGGAGAGAAAGATGGGCGCCGTTCTGCGGAGTCTAATCTTCTGTAGTTTTTGTTCGCTTATACGAGGTGAGTTTTGGATGGGATGATTTTTTTTCCTCCTCCGCTTTTTTTCCAGAAAGTTGGCAAAGATTTGGGAGAAGTGGCCGTCCCCCCCCCTCGCCATAGGCCTTGCGTGCAAGTGCGTGGGGCCCTACGTGAAGGGGAGCTCGCTACCTTGATTGCACGTAGGATCCCATATGGACCCGCGCCGCCTGCGCGTGCCGTTTGCTGCCCACCGGGCGAGCTCCCGTTCGGACTCCCGGTTGTGGCTTTAGTGTGTTTACCCCCATCGAAGTGCATCCGTGCGCCATTAAATAAATGTATATATATTGTTTTCATAGTACGGCCAAGCTTTCCGTCTTCCATATGCGTTAATACCAGGCATGGCTTTGGTCCCGTCTGTCTCCCGTCCGACACTTCCCTGTTTCTCTCGCCGAATGTGTATTTATTTTTAATCGTCTGCCATCTCTGGTTTTAAAACTGCTACTTTTCGCTCGCCTTGACTGTAAAGGGGATGATACTGATACACGTTGAAAGGGTAGAGCTACGTCGAATCTGCATATTTTGTTTCCGAGACAAACCATGGCGTGCGCTTTGTTGCAACTTTTTTTGTCAAAGCCTTGGCTTTTATTCCGCTGTTTATCGCCACTATCGCAGTCAGACGGCCTGGTTTTAGTCAAACTAGTTATGTTCATTGCCATTTGTATTGTCCATCGTTTAGTTTTCATTGTTCTATTTTAAACTTTTAGTCGCAGTAGCCCCCACCCCCTCCGAAATATGAAAACAAGTTTAAATCTCTGTCTCCAGTTCCGTAAAACCACAAAACCGCGTATCAGCATAACCGTATAAGTCTGTCTTTTCTCCAAATTTCGCCAATCGCGTAATCTCAACTATAAAACGCCGGGTCTTTGCTCTGTGGGTAATTTGAGTATAGAAGCAATGTATTCATGAAAATGGGATGGGCGAGATGCATTGTCTGTTTTTTTTTCCTCCAAAGGGTCAGAAGGTATCTTTATTTTCGGTGCCTTTCTCCGTGTTGCATTGCTAGAGAAACAGTCTAGTCTTTGCATTGTTTCGAATCCCGAATCAACCAAACCCAATGTCACGGGTCAGCTCGGTGCGGCTGCACTTTAACCACAGCAAAGCCAAGCTCTCGATTAGGTGAGGATATGGTCAACGATCACAGATGAGATTTCTGTGCTGACGCTCTCTGTCATATTAAGAGGTGAATTATCACTTTGAGTAAATTAACGGAGGGGATTTTCTGATCTGTCACTGCATGAATACTGGATGACTGATCTGTAAGTGTACAGATACTGTACTGGAGTTACCTAATGGATATTGGGGTCAGTTAGCCTCATGTCCACCCCCCTTATATGACAAACTATCATTACTGTTAAACCCAAGAACTACATGCCAGCCTCTGAATAATTTGTAAGCAGCTGGTCTGTGAATTATTAGAACATGTAATAGTACAGGACTCATTTCCTGTTATTTGTTGGTGTCCTTATTAAGGGTAAATGTTCTAGCATATTCTAGGTTATAGTGATGATTAGATCCTAATGGCGTTTTTCCAGATTTTTAGAATTATGATGTATTTTAGTTTTATTTTTTATTTTTTTGGTGACGTTCTGGTACTGTTGGTGATTAGTGTGTGGAGCGCTTTGAATCAGTAACTAGCATTCATGTTATGCTTTGGATTTCGCAATGCACTTATACTATTTGAACCTCGCTTAAAAAAACCTGTTTTGTCACCTTAGCCCACGTTATCTGTCTCCATCGAGTGAAAATATGCGAAGCTGAGCCCTCTGATGCTGCGTCTGCTGGTCGAGATGACAGCTTGAGGTTGACGGTGCCTCGTTGATCTGTGTGTCTCGTCTCCTTCTGGGACCTTAATAACGCTGTTGCTTTGTTATGTTGCCTGTTGCAGTAACCGATTATGACAATGGGAGTTCTTTTGACAACATTATCCAATGAAAGTGCATAGGTTTAAGAATTAGCTGTGATTGGTAAAGGCCACTATGGTCACGTGATTGGCTTGTAAAGGAAATGACTGCTTTAAGTTTTTAATTATGACTGTCTGGTAAGGCCACTGTGGTAGACTTGTAGGCTTTTGCAGAGGGAGGGGGGGGGAAATGTTACTGGTGATAGAAAGGAAGTGGGGATGTGTTTGAGGGCAGATATTGAGTGCCCTAAAGTGCGATTTTCCCTCTCTTTATATTTGGCAGGCGGAAGCAGTACTGCTGGACTGACATCAGTGGACTTTTCTTGTGTTGCTTAAGTTCATAAATATTTAGAGAAGGAAATTCCCCATGTTGAAAAACAGCGTGTCGGTCGGAGGCGCAGAAGCTTGAGGTTGACCGTGATAACGATTCATTGGCAGTGGCAGTAGATGTGTCAAACTGAGGTTTGGACCTCGGCCAGTTTGTATGAAAAAAAAGTACCATTTACCACCCTATCAGTGAATTTGTGTACCTTCTGGTGAAATGTCCCTAAACACTGTTCTCCTGTGCTGTTTACACAGATTTTCATAAAGTTTTTGTGCTGACTTTGATCCCTTAGATCAGCATAGAGAGCCAGTAACTGGGAGTGCTGTGAAGCTGTAGTGCGAGATGCTCATTTCCGCTTTGAGTAGATTACTGTCACTGTTTTGTGTTCTTGTGGGGCTGCGGTAGTCTTTCGTTGTAGAAGGAAGGATTGAATGAATGAAACTTCAGGGGCTTTATTTCCATCATAGCAGACTGAGTAAAGTCCTCGCTGAGGTTGTGGCCGCGCTCGGCAGGAAGTGAAGGCCGAGCTGCATCCCTCGCGTCGGTAGCGGCACCTGCAGACGCGAGCTGACGCACGTCCAGGCGGTCAGGGCAATGTCCGCGTTCCCCAAAATGAAACGGCGAGTCGAGATCCGCAAGTGCCCGACTCTGCAGCCAGACTTCGCTATGCTAATGAAACCGCTGCCGTCGTGAACATTCTTGCTTGACTCACGCTGGACACGGCCGGGAAACATCCTGCCCGGCAAAATAAGCAAGATTTTTATACCACGGCAGCGGGGGAGGCTTATTAAAATAACGCTGAAGCATCCAAGCTGCGGCTCTGGAGTGGTGGAGCCGGGGGCCTGTGGCATTTCCCCATCACCCTCTTACTGGAGCGTGAAGTCCAGCGTCGTATGGATTTGCCGTGGTCCACAAAGTTTATTCAGCGTTTTTTTATTTTATTTTTTAAATTGAATATTCTATCACTCCTGTTCCTTTGTGTTAGTATCCAGTGGGACTTTATCACTCTAGCCATCCCACGAGGCAGTGAGGCTGTTTTTATTTACTTTGAACAGTGTATTGGAAAGTTTGTACCCGTGCAGTCTCCAGCTGAACATGTTTTAGGCCAAAAAAAAACACGCAGTGTTGAGTGAATGACCCT
The DNA here is from genome assembly GCA_026779585.1 of Mormyrus proboscirostris. NCBI lineage: Eukaryota > Metazoa > Chordata > Actinopteri > Osteoglossiformes > Mormyridae > Mormyrus > Mormyrus proboscirostris. The sequence continues at coordinate 27,904,122 of JAODKF010000068.1, read as the reverse complement.
CTGCTTCAGCACCGACTGTTTTTTTTCTCTCAGTAGAGTGAGACCTGGTTTTGCGTGACCCTCCTCCTTTTAAGTGGTTTTGGGTTACCTGTTATTCACTGATTAATCCATTCTCCGTTTGAAAACCAGTGGGCTATAAATGTAGCTGTTGTGGTGGCTTATGGGACGGTTTAAACCCTAATTCTGGGTGACATTTGGCTATCATCAGATACTGGCCATAAAATGTATTTTATTTATATTTAGGTAGAAAGGTAGAAATCTAAGCAGCATTGTCGCAGGAGTTGCATGACATCTTACAAAGCGAGATCTTAAGGCAACTGTTCAGTTTGACAAAATGCAACATTATGGACATTGAGGGAACGGTGAGTAGAATCGGGCTGGTGGAGGTATCCCCGGAACAGGTGGGTCTTGAGGCATTTCTTGAAGGTGGGAAGGGAGTCTGATGACTGGATGTGGGTCAAAGGCTGGCTTCGTTATCGGGGAACCACACGAGTAACACCTGAAGAGCGGTTCCTCGCGTGGTGGAGCGAATCCCTAACTTGCCGACCAGAGGTTAGTGTTTCTCTTCATGGTCTGAGGGGGTTACAGGTGGCAGTGTAGGCAAAATGCGAATATCCTGAACATCCAAGCCCATCATAAGTGGTCTGGTCTGTTGTCTAAACAGCAACAGCTTTGGGCTTGAAACTTTTGAGGTTTTAGGGAAAAGCTAACTGGCTTATGTAGCTAATGCTACAGGGGTAGCTTCCTTCCTTGGTTTCTGCTGCATGTGCTCATTCATAAAGTTCTGTATAATTCAAACCAGTTTGAACGGGTACTACTAATTGGAATCATTGTTCAGCAAGACTTCAAGCGACTTCAGTACCTGGTGTTTTGTGGTGATTGTTTTTTAATCTTAGTTTGTAAGCAGAGAATTCTCGATGCGCCTGCCTGGTAACGAATGCCGTGGAGGCTTCTCTCACTAGGTTAATGGGTGGTTTCATTTAAACCAGGTACTCCTTGCCTGGTGTTTTGCAGCAGCATGAAATACCACTTGATCCATTAGATTGCTCATCTGGTAAGAATCGAATTCCCTTAACTAACGTCCTGGTTCTTTTGTCCACAGGCGACCCCCTGCTGCTGTATGCAAATCGGCGGGACCTGCGGCTGGTTGATGCAGCCCAGGGACGGGCCAATGCCACAGTGGTAGTAAATGGGCTAGAGGATGCGGCAGCTGTGGACTTCATCTTTGCCGGGGGCCTCATCTACTGGAGTGACGTGAGTGAAGAGGCCATCAAGCGAACGACTTTCAACCGGTCAGGCTCCTCCCACCAGACCGTGGTGCTGTCGGGTCTCCAGTCCCCCGATGGCCTGGCCTGCGACTGGGTGGGTAACAAGCTCTACTGGACTGACTCGGAGACAAACCGCGTCGAGGTGGCTGATCTCGATGGATCTTTACGGAAAGTGCTGTTCTGGCAGGACTTGGATCAGCCGAGGGCTATTGCCCTGGACCCGGCTCGGGGGTAAGTACCATCCCTGTCTAAGGGGGGAGCAGTTGGCCAGTAGTGCAGGGGGGATGGGTGCACGTGAAAATTGGTTGTTTGTCAGCTGAAGGTGGATTGAATTGCAGGGACGGGGCTGCCTTGCACATTGCTGCATCTGTGCTCTGGTAGCTTTTATACCGGTTCTTTGTTATGGCTCCTGCTGCACCCCAGGAGGAAAAGCAAGCCGAGGTCAGAGTCTCGTCTCTCAGTCAGACACCCATTGCGACTCCGCCTGTCTGGTTTGCCGAAGGTCGAGAATTCTCAGCCTACGGCCTTAAGTTGGGTGCCTTCGAGTTGAGTGCAAGTTGAGCCTTGGCGTTCTTTTAATTCTGGCAGCTGTGATGAAATCTGTATATCTGCTTGGGGAAGGGGGGTTGTTATTCGCGCAGGGTGGTGATTTGTTTGCAAGTGGGTCTCGTCGATTTATGCTCAGCTCTGACTTAACAATTGTAGATTGTGTTTTGGCTGAACTTATTTTTTTCCCTCTAGTAGAATAGAATAGAACCAACCTTTATTATCCCACGAATGAGAAATTTAGGTGTTGCAGAGCTCTTATACAAAAGAAAAGTAGAACAACAAGAGCAGGAAGGTCAGTTGTCTCTATATAGTGTCTCTATATACACACTATATAGTGTCTGTGTTTCTAAAGTTCAGTTGATGTCCCCTGGTATCATTTCGTCTTGGCAGAACTTCATAAAATTTGATTGAATCTTAGTGGTCTTCCTGGAGTGCAGTGTACTGGACCTGTCTTTCCTGGAGTGCAGTGTACTGGACCTGTCTTTCCTGGAGTGCAGTGTACTGGACCTGTCTAATGTTTTGTCAGTGTGCAGTCATACTTTGCCATTAATTTGAGAATGGTGGTTCTGTATTTCTGTTGATTCCCCTTAGTGTTGCTTTAAATAAAAATGGCCTCCTGGTCAAATAACATCTGAAAAGCTGTTGGGAAGATCTGAGTAGTTTTTAATTGGGGGGGGGGGGTGCCCGCAGGGAAGGGAACGGAATGACAGAAGAAAAGGCGAGACAGGGATATAAAATGCCCATAGCCTCAATTATAAGTGCTCCTTTTAGTCATTTCCCTGTGCTTTCCTCCAATCCACGTGAAACCGGAGGAGGTATGCAGGAACGTGGTATATGTCCTTTTAGAATTCCGTTTCAGGTTTAATCCAGGAAGGAAATCTGCTTGGGGAACAATGTTTTAGGATAGTTTTACGAAATCCGTTGTACAGGCCTCCATTGTAGTCACGTTCGGGGACTTTGGTTTGACCACGGTCCCTGGTGCGATGCCCATATTTATAGGAATATGGGACGTGCAGGCTTTAGGCTTGCAGGTACAGTTGGTTTGTTGCTGAACTGTCCTTTGGGCCTTGTGTTCTGGTGTTCTGACCCTGTTGTAGTTAATTTATGGTATTTTATTGCTGGCCACATACTCACCTCTTCACCATGGGATCTGGGCTGCTGTGTGAACAGGCCTCGTTCGTAGATGCTAACGGCAGTAAAGCATTGAGAAGAGAGTGTCGCAAATGGGGCCCCTCCGTGCCTCTGCAGCTATCACTGACATGTGCGCGTGCCGGAGACTGACACGTGCAGCGGTCTGCGGTGTTTTGGTGGGTTTTGCACACGGTGGTGTGATATGTCCACGGAACCATGGGTGAGCCCCATCTCAGATTACTGGGCATGACGCTGTTAATAAAAATATTTGTACACTGTTAGGCTTTCTGCGTTATTAGAGTGGGTGGTGGACACATGAAACCAGGCTAAACCAGAAGTAATCGATGATCTATAGGCAAGGAAAGCGTAATGGTGGAAATGGTGATTTGCTGTAGATCAGGCTTAGCTTGCCTGAAACCCAGTTTTGTTGGCCGAAGGTGTGGGGTTGAACCAAAATGTCCAGCCACAGGAACCTTCCACTGTGTTTCTTCCATCGCTCTTCCCCTTTAGCTACCCAGCTGACTCTATTAAAGTTGGCAAGTCAATTAGGTCACTCCAGACCAGTTGGGTTTTATTGAGGAGTCTTTGGGCAAGAGGCTGGTGATCAATTGCTATGGAAACCTAATTTGCCATTTGCTTGACTACTGCGTGTCTTTAGACAAAAGCCTCTGTTAAATGTATATGTAAATAAGAGTTGGCCCAAACCTGGCCCCAAGCTAGTGCCGTTTGTCTTCCACTGGCTCACTGATGTTTATACATCTGTGTGTTTTTGCACTGAGATCCCCCTCTGGTGTATGCAAGAGCTGTCACATCGAATCAGTTTTCAAATGTTAGTAGTATAACCTTCATAGTGTCCTTTTGAAACACGGCAGGGTCAGTCTGCTGGTCTGTTAGGGAGTCGTGCAATTTGCCCGTGTTTGTAAGGGGGGGTGGCTGCCCGAGCAGAACAAAGGCTGCCTCTGTCCGTTCCCTGGGAAATGCAGGTGAAATGCACCTATAGGCACCCTAGGAGTCATCCCTCCCCCCATGGGTGGCACAGAATGGGGACAGGTGGTTCTCTGTAAGCACACAGTCATTCTCTACACCGAATGATGGGCTCATCCGGAAACTTGCCCCCCACCCCACAATAAGTTTGATTTCTTTCATTCGACAACTGCAGCTTGTCAACCTGAACTATGTAAACAACAGCTTGTTTAGCAGCATCTGATTGATGTGCTGGTTCATCTCAGAAATCTGCCCCCTTTCGGCATTTGGTGAGTAGCAACACCCAACGCATCACACTATTCTGGAGGCCGTTCAGGAGAAACGAGAACCACACTGTGTACCTGCACACGTGTTCTGTGGCCACTGGGCCATGCTTCTGCGTGCTGCTGGAGTGTGCGCAGCTCTGGCAAGTCGGCAGTCGCCAATAGTCCTGGGGAGAGCACGGGGACTCGTGGTGGGCGGTGAATCTGAACTGCCTGGTCTCGTGTTACGCCTGCCCGCCCTGTGGGCGAGCGGTAGCTAGGTTACCAGGGGTAACCCGAGTGTGCTGATTTTGCAAAGGAGGGTGGGGAGTCGGGCGCCGCTGACACAGGCCCCCCCCCCCCTGGGCTGGGCACATCAGCGGTGGTGGGCTCTCCTGGGCTGGGCAGGGCGGCTGCAGGGTCTCTTGGGCAGGGCAC
>JAODKF010000068.1:27885166-27899410 GCA_026779585.1 Mormyrus proboscirostris | reverse complement strand
GACCCAGGCCCCCCCCCCCCCCCAGAGGCCATTGCTTCTGTCCCCTATATTGGAGGAGACCCCTGAAATCGCAGGGCTGTTAGACGCTCACTAAGGCTGCTGCAGAATTTCATGCATGATGCTCCTTTTTATTTCGGTTACTCCTTGGTGGGGAAGTAACCAGTGAGTGATGTTTTTTTATTATTATTAAAGTTTTGATAGAAAAATGTTTGTTTTTAATGTCATATTTGGCCTTTGCATCGCAGTGAGGGTGACGTGAGCCTCACACAGCCTTTCACAGCCTTGGGGCTCCCCGCACACACAGCTCTCAGCTCCAGCATTATTTATAAACTCACTCCAGTGGTTTCTGCGCCCCGCCCATCTCGGCGCCGCCTGCCCATTCCGGAACACCCTCCATGTCCAATCCCTGATTGCCAGGGCGGGCCTTTCATTTTGCTTAGGTCCCGCCCAGATTTCTTTTTCGCCGACGTGCTGGTGTTTCTATGAGAGTGACTCCAGGCTGCGCAGTGGGCTTGTGACTCTGGCCTGACGGCGCTTTTGAGCTGCGCCTCAAAGCGTCTCCCCACTGAGTGCCGCTGCACTCCCCTGTTTTTAGGAAGATGAGTCCACTCAGCACCTCCTTCAAATCCCACAGCCACCTCTTACTATGCAGACCAAAGGCAACAATCACGCTTCCCATCTGTGCTTAAAAAAAGACAGAAGGGTGTTTCTTTTTTTTAAGACTGGAAGAACATGTAGGAATGGGGTAGCTTTCATTTGCTCGGGTTTTGAGAACTTAAGGGTCTTGGTTTCCAGTTGGTTTCTGGTTAGGCGTTGGTGGGTGGGGGGGTAATTCAAACCAGATTGCAGGTGCTGGTTTTTGCAGTGACCCAGGAGAGGTTGAAATTTGTCTGACACACACCCCTACAGTCCATCCCTGCTGAGGACCAGCCGGATCTCTCTGGCCCCCAAGTCCTTTCCTATGCTCAGCACCCCCTACAGGTGAACTGGGACAACCTGCAGTAGGTGAGCGGCCCTGTGTCTGTGGAGGCGGAGGTGTTGGCAGACCGGGGCTGGCATTGCCAGGTGGGCCCAGGCTGGAAGCGCCAGTGTTTTCCCGGACCCGTTTAAGGCGGACGGGGCTCCTTAAGTGCTGGGCAGTAACGCTCCGTCCTGGTGCCTGCCTGCGCTTTTCAACATGAAAGGCAAATTGATTTAAGGATCAGTACGTTTTTCTGCCTGCTTCCTCCTTAACCTCTTTACATGGACGCTTTGATCCTGCCCGTATAGCTGACAGCTTGCAAACCAGATGAAATATGGAGGCCGGAGCTGTTTATGTTGCTCTTTTAAAGAGCAGCGAGTCTGGGCTGATGTAGCATATGCCAAAAGGGAGAATAAATCAGGGCTCTTCTGTGTCTCTCCTCTCTGCTTGTGATCTTCGTGCATGGTAGCCGTGAGCCGAATGGTGGGATGCCTCTCTGGGAGCACGTAGGGCGCTTCGACACCCTCAAATGAGCGGGATGGTTTGTAGCTGCCGAATATGGGCTTTGTAAATGTAGTGGTTGATGGGGCCATATCAAATGATGCAGTGTACTTGGGGGAGGGGGTTCTGGGTTTAGTTTCCTGGCTTGTAAGGACACCCCTCCCTCCCTGAACGAGTCATGAAGGCCCCACCCTTGCCACAATCCCCCTCACCTGTCAGCCCCCACCCCTTACATCCCAAGTCCGTCACCGGGGACGTGCAAATTAACATGTTAATTCGCCAGGCCTGGGATAAAAGGCCTCTGTAATGTATTCATCGGTTTCATTTTAATTACGGGTTTGCCTGTGCGCGAGGCTCAGGGGTGCAGTAAGGAGCGCACAGAGACTGCTGCAGGCATCAGCACGGGCCCCGGCGTCATGCGCCAACTTGGCTGCATTCATGTGTGTACTGCTCCAAGCCTCTGAATTACCCAGCATGCCTCTGTCGCTGCAGCCTGCTCACCGCTGCCCAGGACTGGCCGTTTTGTGCGCCCTCATCATCCACCGACGGCCACAGCTGTGCCACTGGAAACCGAATACATTTTCCAGATCAATCGTACTTTTCCTACTCGCTTGTAATTTTGTCAGTTATGATTATTATGGGCATTTTACAAGTTAGCTCCTGCTTGACAGTCATATACCTAAGCGGCCTAAATGAGTTGGTCATGTTAACAAAGCAAGGCCCAGCTCTGGACGCAAAGCGACGGACCTCAGCAAACACTAATTATCTCTCGGCATTTACTTCGTGCCAACATGCATCATTTTCTGCCTCCGTTTTACAAGTCGGGGATGTTCTTAAACCCACCCATTTGCTACTTGTCCTGTCAAGCCCAGGTGGGTTGTTTAGGTTTGTATACCCCCCCATTACCCCCCATGCCAGCTTCCCTGCGTTGGTGATGTCATTGGGTGGCTCCGCCCCCTCTGGGAAGATGGCTGCTCACTGTCAGCCGACAGAGATCGAGATGAAGTGCCTTTTGCAAGCACGTTCTTCCTCTCTACACTCGCCCCGTGTGATGTTAATGTGGACAGCGCATTTACACACGTGCGGCACTCGCATCACAAAGATCGCATTATCACATCACAAAGATCGCATTAGTCAACTGGGCTGAGATTAAGCCTGGGCACCTTCTACTTTACCTGCCGTTCAGACAAATACCACAATAAACGGTATTTTGACAGTATGTTCAACATCATCTCCCCCCAGTTAATTTTAATTCTTGTTTCTTTTGTTTGCTTAATTAGAAAATCAGTTTGAAATATGTTGCCGCAGCCTTTGTATGACCTCTGATGTATCACAATCATTTTCATCCTTGCTGTCACTGGATGAGTGAATTTGTGAGAAAGTTAAGGAAAATGAGCATTAAGAGGAAGAGCGAACAAAAACTGGTCACTGAAATACTTCCACTGTATGGAAATGTTTTGTATTCCATAGAAAAAAGTCCCCGCTTTGTCTGTCGGCACAAGTCGCAGCAGCACCACCTTAAGGCTCTATTGCTGAACGACAGCTAAATAGAACAATATTTATTGCAAATTCACATTACAATACTTTGCCACACAAGAAACCTTTCGACGCATCTGTCCTGGGTGCTTGCATCCCCCTGACTCTGAGGGGGGTTTCCCAGCCTGCTTGGCATGGGCCTCACCTGTGCAGTCTTCCCGCGCCTGGGGAGGCCCAGTCCCATGGGATCATGGGAGCGGGCGCCCGTCTAGCCGCCCGCGTGGGCTCCTGCTGGGAAGTCCCCAGACCAATCCTCGGTGGGGGCCGCTGGATTAAACCCCATTTCTGGCTCTTGGGTTGTGGCGGCGTGAGTGGCTTTTTTAACAAGGCTGGCTTAACGGTGTGACGGGGGCCCGGCGGGGGTGGGGCCCGCCTGTTTTTGTCATCACATCTTAGCAGCCTAATCTCCCCTATTTGTTGTTGTTTTAAGCAGTGGGTTTTATTTATTAATGGCTCCGGCTGCCTGACCTGTGCGGCTGGCCAATGAAAGATGTCTGGCTCCCCGTCCCTCTGGAGTGCCGCCACTGGGATTGGCCGCAGCTTTTGGTGGGGGGGAGGGATTAAGGCTTTGCAGGCATGTGCCAGCCCCTGGTGTGTAAGGTAGTTGAGTGCGGGCTTCACTTTGCAGTACACCGATCTTTAGAAGCTCTCACCTCGGGCCCCACCCCCACCTTTTTCTTTCCCTCCCCCAGTGCTTTCCAGCTGCAGCTCTTGGGGGGTTTTTTGCTTAAGCTATTGGCAAATATTTCCAGAGGATAATGGACTGGGTTTGCTGGCACGCTTCGGATTTGCCGCCTCCTTGAGGGGGGGGGGGTTGCTGTGGGCCTCTGTTAATGGAGCTCAGCGGGTGTCTGCAGTACACGTGTGCGACTCATTTGACCCTCCCCCTAAGAAGCATGGGTGGACATCCACACACGGGGACACTAGCAGCTGTGCGAACCCACCCCAAACTCTCACAGGTCTCTGCAAAGAAACGTCCTTGCATAGCTTTGTGAGTTTCTTTCGTATTCACAGTAAATTTCACTTATTGTAAAATTTGCAGTAAGCACCATTTTTACGGGCAGTTCGGTTCTGGATTTGACACCAATGCTGGGTGGTGGGTAACATCTGAACCGTGGCTTCAGTTATAAAGAGGTTCAAAGGAGCACATGAATTGACACTGGCACTGGCAATGAAAATGCCACAAAAACACTGAGAGGAAGGAGCCCTGCGCGGCCAGATATACCAGGACCGGCTGCCGTTTCCCAGGAAGTTCACGTCAGGTGAATGGCCGCTGTGTGATTATGCTGGAGCCGTTTTTAAAGGGGCCAGGCTCTCAGTTCGACATGAAATAGCAAGATCTAAGATGTGAGGGCCTTGCCGTCTTTGTGTCTGGCGTGGTGTGGTGTGTGCGGGAGCGAGCTCTACTCGGTGAGCTCTGACTCGTGTTGTTGAATTTGAGTGTGGTAGCTCTCCAGGTGCCGTGTGTGTCCTGGAAAGCCCCGATCCGGGTTCGAGCCTCTCGGGCTCTCTCCTTGGCTTCTGTGTCCCTGAAAGCTCTTGATTGTCTTTGAGGTTCTCCAGCTGTAGGTGGTTTGTTTGTTCCTGAAAGCCCGAGGCTGTGTTTGGGGTTCTCCTGTGTGTGTGTCCGACATGCTTAAGGGAATTTCCCCATATGCATGCATGCTTTCAGTCTTTTTGCGATCATGTCCAAACAGTGGCGCCATTCCAAGTAACACGTGACTGCAGGGCCTCGGAGTGAAGTGCATTCGAAATGCGCCCTGGAATGCATCTTTGCTGCGACTTTGACATGAGCCATGTATGACTCATTGCAGCATACTCACTCTTGGGAGTGCTTTGCATTTTTCTTCCTTACCTCCTTCCTTTTCCTCAGTGATTTAAAACATTAAGTTCTCACTGTGTTAAACTTCTGTATGCTGCCCAGTTTATGTAGGGCTCTGGAACAATCGCGTGTCACCAAAAATCCATTATTTCAAGAATGTGCAAACTAATTTTCTCAATCTACAGAATAAACTTAAAACGATGCAATGAGACACCTTATTCCCACAAATAGAAACCTAGAAATCTTAACACAACCGTCAGTGAAAAGTCAGTTGTACCTGGACAAATGCAGCAAATATCACTGTCGGCTACATACTTGCTAATCCCTTTATCTAGCTGTCAACATTTAGTCGTTAAAATTTGATATGAAGTGATCCATGAAAACAGCCATCATGAATACAAATGTTAACCAGTACAGATATAAGTACTAGACAACGTCATAAAACATGTTTACGTTGGTCAATAAGATATGAAACACTGTCAGTTGGCCCGAAAGTGGAGGAATATTCTATCTATTAAAATAACACAATCGTCAAACTGTGGAAATACGTGATTTTCATCAGAATCAGGCTTTTACAGACCATTGTATTTAACTTGAGTTGCATTCTTTCCAGTTTTGAAATGTACTGTCAAGAATATCCAGACATGCACAAGCATGAGGGCTTATGAACACCATTTAAAACACAGTACTTAATTGACATTTTTCAAAATGGTAGTTGAATCCTGTGTAACATTATTTTAAATACTAAACCGTTGTATGCTTCCTTTTAAGGTGGTTGAATAGATTTATCGAGGCCCAACAATGGTTATAGATAACTTTTGTGTAATATCCTGTTGTGCAGTCCTGATTTGCACCTCTCAAAACTGAATGCACAACAGTACACTTTGTGGCATATTTTACTATAGTGCCTGATTTATATCACTTAGTTTCACAACCCAGCCTGATCCAGTTAATACAGCCTCTCCCCAGGTTACGATAGGGTTAACTTCCGCTAAACCTATCGTAAGGCGCGAAAATACAGTTTAATACAATACACCTAATCTAACAAACGTCATAGGCTAGCCTATCTTAAAACGTGCTTAAAATACTTGCGTTAGCCTGTAGTTGGGCAAAATCTTTATTACAAAGCACATTCACAGTGACTGTATAAAGCCTCCTTAACGCTACGTCGTTCGTAAGTTCTATGTTAAAAGATAAAACTTACAAACAATGTAGCGTTAAGAAGACTTGGGGAATCTCACCCCATGTCTCTTCAGTTCAGAGTGATCCAGAATGAAGCAATAAAGTAATATTTCAGATATGGGATGCTTAAGTGTTTATTCGAAAACGGGAAATGGACAACTAGGGTGAATTCATACTTTCGACAGAATCATTAACACCAGGTTCCACTTAATGGAAGTGATCCCTGTGGTTGGGCTGCACGATATTGGAAAAAATCACATTGCAATATTTATTCTTTCTGCGATATTGGGATTTTTTTAAAAATCTAATTAGTTCAATAGCTCCATTGCAGGGGTATTCAACTAAAATTTTAAAAGGTCCAATTAGGGAAAATTTCTTGAAGCAACGGTCCGGAAGATCATAATGTCCAACTAGTGTGATGTACATCTAAGTAGCCTGTCAGTTGTATCAACATTGCATATAATCTGTATCTGACTGTCAAATCAAGTTAATTCAGTACAATTCAATTCGAGATGTCTGCATACATATGTAACAGTTCTTACCTTGTAAATAGTCTGCTTTTGTATTTAACTGTAACTTAAATACAAAGTACAAAGTGTACAAAGTACACTTTTGACGTAGCTTATTTTAGGTTTATAATGGAATAATATAGATTTGCCGTAAGTGTTACTGCGTGAGTGGCATGCAAGATGCTGAAAATTGACAATTTTTGTTTCACCTGAATTGATTTATATAACAGATAACATTACTTTATACAGTTGTTAAAAAGTGGAAACTTCAACAAACATGAAATCACCAATAAACTATGTCTATTTATCCAACATGTTATATAATACATAATGTGTTTGAAAACTTTTCAGCTGTAGCATTTCAGGACAGAGCAGTCACTCTGTTAGGAACATTATGGCCTTTTGGCCGCTTCGCTGCTATTAACACTAACGGCACATTAGTGCAGACAAAGGGCTGCATATGCTGAACTTCGCTTCGAGTTTGACGTTCATTGGCGTGGGAAGCGGCGGTTCTAAAAAGTCCAAAAAGACTACAAATGCTGCGTTGGTTAAAATAGAAGCATCCCGTCCAGTTATAAATCATAACTTTCTGTTTTGGCTATCGGTCCGGGTCCGTATGGGACAGCTTCTGGGTCCAGACCCCAACCGCGGTTCGCCTGCGACCGCTGCTCTATTGGTATGATTAATCATTCTAGAAAGATTGAGCTGATTTTGCCCAAATATAATGGTAATGATTACTTAATCAGTACTAAACAGTACATGGGCATCAAACTAAGGAAGCTTATGGCATATGGGAGTTAACATGAGTGACAAAACAGCGCTGGGATCGAGAATGTTTGTGATTGGTGGTTCGTTCTGTGATCGACATGTTTGTTAGCTGCCGGTGCGAAGCTGCGTGTCGCCTTGTATCCAAAAACCTTTAAATTAACCTAAATTATGACTTTTGTGGATTGTTTAAGAATAAGTACAGCGTGACATTTGTTAGTTTAGCAAAAACACCAAAAGCGTCATTCACGCTGCTTAATTTGCGTGACTATTGCACGTGCGTACATCACGATGACGATGCTGAAACGATATATCGTGCAGCCCTACCCTGTAGTTTGCTATAGATACAGACAGTATGGTTTGCTGTAAAATTGCAGGATGGACATAGCAGGCAGTACCAGAAAACACAGTGCAGACGTGTCAGGCGCATGGGCAGGTGGTACAGATCAGGTAGTGGTGGCTTGGATCCCTGCTTTCTTCGCAAACCAACAGAATGACGTCCTACTAGATGGCTGTGCCGACTGGCCAAATTCAATTACATGTCTATCATAGGATCTCTCTCGTGTTATATTTTTGAAAAGCGATTCAATATGAGCTACCAGCATGACGGATCAGAAAGTGTGGCACGGACCCGTAGTGACGCGTTATTACTGGCTGAAGTCTTATGTGAAGTTTGGAAGTATTGGTGGGAGGACATGAAAAATCACAATCTCTGCCATTTGCAAGAAAAGTAGATTGTGGACATCTTTCAGTGATACGTTTGGTAGCTGATTCACTGCCTGCATGGCCACCGTTTAGGTCTCCTCCACGGTGTCTAGATATGCCCTGTTTTAAATGAAGCCTGGGGGTGCTGTTCCTACGCACTGCTGGCCTTTGAACGTTAGTCACGTGTAGTTTGCCCTCTTTTTTTGGGGTAGAGACAGTGTGATTGGTGGAGACACGCTGTGAGTGTTCAGCCTGGGTTGTGTCCATGCTGTCTAATGAGGAACCTGCAATGCTTGTTCTCGCCGTACATCCTGCATCTCGGTCCTGTCTGGCACCCTGCCGTAGCCTCTCACCCTGTTCCCAGCTCAAAAAAATGAACACTGAACACTGCAGTCTGTGTTTCGTTGGTTACTGTTCAGGCATCTTAGTTTACTGTGTGGTGCACTGGGTCGCAGTGTTACGGCACACCTCCAGGGCTGGGGATTTGAGCCTACGCCACGACCTACGCACATGGCCTGCACTGTTCGTAGCATTTATACTTGCGCTGGTGTGTCTGGCGCACCCAGCAATTACACCGCCTAAACACTAGGTGGTACATAGTTTTGAATGTTGCAATTATTGAGTCTTGAAACAGCACCTGAAACAGGAAAAGAGAAACGTGAAACAAACTATCCATTTATCAAGTGCTGGTTATATTTGTTCTGCTCCAAAGTTCCCACAGTGAAATTTGGAAAAATTTCATGCCACTATTACAATGTTCTTTGTGTGTTTTCCCTTCTAAGGGTTGTGTCTATACTACTATTTTTAGTACAAATAAACTTAAGGGAGATGAGTAAAATTGGCCCTGTCATTCTAAGTGTTTTGTAGACCTGTAGCTGCGATGCCTTAGGTGGGTTATTTAATGCTAGATAGAAGTAGCGCTTTTGTTTGTCAGCGATTTAACGGCACCTGGTATGTATGTGCTTTCGTCGTTCTTAAAAAAACATGCTACCAAGTGGACCAATCGCAGTTCTTGTGGTCTGTGTCGCTACACCATGTAGTTGCATTTCTGGGGAGGTGCATGTCAGGCTATGGAGTAGGGTCTACAGGTACGCTGCACTTACAGCATTGATTCGAAGCAGAAATATAAATCAGTTTTTAGGTGTTTGATTGGTGTCTCAAAATTGCCCTGACTGTGGATTTTGTATATGTACCCTGTAATTCATTCAGCCCTGTACCCTGTACCCAACCCGGGATGGGCTCCAGGCCCTCCCTGTAACCTTGTCTGGGGCCAGGGATAGATGGAGGCGCTGGTGTTGAGTTCATCCAGTGCGGCTAAGCTTGACAATCCAGTCAGAGACGTGGTCACGCCTTGGGGCTGCAATGTGTCCTCTTGACCCTCTGAGTCAGCACTCCGGCTCAACACCCCTCCCCCTCCTCCCCCATTATGACAGCGTGTGATTGGCTGTTTGTCGGGTTCAGTGGAAGAATGTGCTCTTTAGGTGGCACTAACGCTAATTTTATGACTGCGGCCACAGGCGAGTGGTGATTCATTTGCTAGGAAAGCGAAAGTTGCACTGTGGTTTAGTGCAATAGGTTCAGAAAAGAGAGAAGTGAGATGAGGGACATAAACGTTTGGTTGTGTTTGAGTGGCTGGAGGTTCCTAAAAGCACATTCCCTGAGCGCTAGTGAGCAAATCAGCATGTAGGGTCCAGGAGAGGCGACAGCCAGGCTGGGGGGGGGGCTTTTGTCCGTGCTGCTGCTGTGGCTGAAGCAGCGTTGCCAAGGGGAGGGAGGCACTCCAGCTGTGAGGGGTGTCAGAGGCCAATTTGTGCAAACAAGAGAGTCCATTAGCACAGCCGTCCGCAGGCCGTCCTGCCTTTTGTGTTCATGCAAAAACCAGGGGAAGTGTCAAAGGGACCCACGGCCCCCAGCCCTCCTTCCTGCGCGCGGCGCATCGACAAACAAGTCATTCTGCCGGGTCCGGGGAGACACTTCCTGGCTCCTGAAATGTCTCAGGAAAATCTGTTTCCGTTTCTGTTGGTGTCTTTAAACCTGTCAAAGGGACGGGGTTAGCGTTTTGGGTGGGCGACCCCTGTGAAGCCTAGAGGTGAATGCTGGGAAACCAGGAGCCTCAAGAAACGAGGACAGGATCATGATATGGATCTTCAACTGGCGCAGCGCTGTGGGACTTGCACAGGCTTTCTGTGGTTCTGGATGAGGAAAATGGGCCGGGACATGGAGCAGCTCAGAGGTGGCTGTTATCCCTGTGGAGGTCTCCAGCATCACGTGTTCTGATGTGGGGTGGGAAGAGGGCAGGTAGTGTGCATTGAAGTTCGATCTTAGTTCAGCACCAGTTCATTACAGCTCTGCTCCAGTTCTTGCCTCCCCTGGGGTAAAACGTCTGTCGCCGCCCTCCTGGCTGCATTCAAGTATTCAGGAAGACGATGCCGCTGCCTTGAGTGAGGATTTCGGCACCACGGTGAAAACATGGCATCAGTGTCACACGCTCAGTGCCACCTTCAGCGGGCTGGAGGTATAGCTGCCCTGAAAGGAGCTTGACATGAAAGTGTCCATGATGTTTTCCTGGCAGGCCTGTCTGGGCATTACATTAATGTGTAAATGCTTTCTAATAATTACTGCTAACATTTAACGAAAATTTGCTTGAGGCAGACAGTCTCTGTTCAGTCCCAATTAAATGTAATATATTCCCATGCCTTTATAAAAATGTCAGATGTGAGCAGAAACCCTTGTGTTTGTTTGAGGTTCATCAACGTAAGCGAGGCTTATCTTAATTGTTCCTTTGTTTCTTCAGAATATAGATTCTGTCAGTTCAAATAAAAGGATGAAATCCAGATTGCTGGTCTTTTTTTTTTATTTTTTTTATTCACGTGAGTCAATCTGCAGGCAGTTGTGTGAGAGCTAAACTGAGTTGCTGCTCCTAGATAGCGGTGCGTGCATGTTCTTTTTTTTTTTTTTTTTTGGTGGGGAGGGGTGATGCTTCCACTCAGTACATTTGCATGCATGGTTATAGCTGCACTACACCCTTTAGCCCTCGTCCCAGTATTCATGCATGGGAGAGAAATCGATTTATTGACCAAAGTCCGGCCAACCCCGCTACAGTAGGTGGTGATATGGCTCCTTTTAGCTTGTTAGTATTGGACTTTTTCTGTTTGATTGATTACGTGACGAACGTAAAAAATAATAGGTGATAATGGATACATGAACAAATGAAGTAACAGAAGCTTTAATTGTGATATGGTCAGAAAAACAAATACAAAATCAGGATAGCGTAACAAGAAATAGTGTTTTGTATAATATACTATGCCAGCATGGTATTGGAAATTTTTCAAATATTGCGGTGTGATTTTGTTGTATAAATACTAGGGTATTTATGAACTGAAAAAAAGGAGTTCAACCTAAATGTCTAGTAACACATCTACGAGTGATTTAAACCGCAAGGATGAAAATGATTGTGATCAATCAAACACATGCAGGGCTCACGCAAAAGCAGCAGAGGTGAACTTTAAACCGATTTTTAAACATATACTAGATAATCTTGAAAAGGAATAATTAAAATTTGTAAAACTTGCTAGATTTTACAGCGTAAAAATATTTTAAACTTCCTGCATGATCATATCTGTACCAAACTAACCTAATCTTAATCTACCTGACTAACGATATAAAAATTGCATGTTGCACGTTGTCCAGTCCTGCTAGAGCCATTTTTCAAATTCAGTACAAAAAACCCCGCCTTGCATTGTGATGTCATTTGGCACAAGTGCCAGTTTTTACACCAGTGGAAAGCCAACACCTTGAAGTACCGCACTTTTGGTGCCTTCTCGAAGTACCGCGCCAGGTGCTCTGCTATGCTCCCATGAGGCAGAAGTGTTTTCCTAACTTCCCTTCATTATGATCCTTCTTGTAGTCACTGCACCACAGTAGCAAAGCACTTATTGCAGTGCTTGACTTGCAGTCCAGGGCTGAGTTTCATATGATACATGGCTGCTTATGTGTCAGTGCGAGTGATGCCATTTCTTTGTTTGTGTTGTAACCACTTTCGCTTGCATCCCTCAGATACATGTACTGGACGGACTGGGGGGAAATCCCAAAGATTGAACGAGCTGGGATGGATGGTACGAGTCGGTCGATCATCGTCGACAGCGACATCTACTGGCCGAACGGCTTGACGCTGGACTACAGCGAGCAGAAGCTTTACTGGGCAGACGCGAAGTACAACTTCATCCACCGGTCGAGCCTGGATGGCAGCTCACGGTACGGCTTCCTCATCCTCCTTCCCACCCCTAAGCAGCGTGGCTTCTGTAAGCTAATGCTGCGTTCCATTTACCTCAGAGACTCAGAACTGGGAATGACGTCGCGCAGGAGTTAACACCGTTCTAGTACAGCAAGTCGGAAAGCCATTTAGCAGAACTACGGGGCCCAGAAGCCGGATAACTTTCATTTCATTTCTCAGTTTAAACAGCCTTTATCTTTGTTCATTTCACTTGCATTTAACTCAGACTACCTTAAATCCGACAAGGTGGTTGTTTACGCAAGAAATGGACCCTACTTCTAGCCCATTTAATTGTTAACCATTGTTATCCGCAATATCAGTGGTATTTCATGCATAAAAACACTGCATCAACACGGCCGTAGACAGCGATGGACTGTACTGTGTGTACGACCGATTTAATGAGCCACAAGAAAGACCTAAGTGCTAATAGACAGTATAAAGCTATAGCATTAACTTCTCTTGAAAAAAGGGCTTGGTCATCTTGAGTTCTGAGCTTGGGGTTGTGTCGATTCCTCCAAGTTCACGAGTCTCAATTCCGACCACAGGGGGTTTTCCAGTTAAAATTTCCAACTAGGAACTCGGAATTTACGAGTTCAAATGGAGCGCAGCATAAATCTGCTTGGATTTCTGTTTGAGCTCATTGTGGTCCATAGCAGGTTCTCACCTCTGTGGTGTCTTCTGCAGGGAGGTGGTGGTCAAAGGCTCTTTGCCACACCCCTTTGCCCTCACGCTCTATGAAGACACGCTCTTCTGGACCGACTGGAACACACACTCCATCCACTCTTGCAACAAGCGGACTGGCGAGGACCGGCGCGAGGTCCACTCCAACATCTTCTCCCCGATGGACCTCCACGCCTACAGCCAGAAGAGGCAGCCACATGGTACTTCATGAAATAAGCCTTATTTCACCTCATAACTGGATCTTCCCATTAATCACCTCCATGTTGTCCCCTGGTCTCCAAAAACAATGAACGTTTGTTTTTTTTGTTGTTTTTTTATTATGGTTCTTCAAAAATGACTGGCTTCTCCGGCTGCTGTGAATCTGTCAGGTTATGCTGTACATCCATGGAGTGGCAGGATCAGCCCTGCCTGTGCTGTTGGTTGTTATGGTTACTTGGTGCTCACAGCTATGCTATGTCCAATGAACACTGGCCAAGCCGGGTGTATGCAGCGATGGTAGAATGACCTCGTCGTGATGCTCGTCATTGCTGATATACCACCACAGAGCCGTTTCATGTTCTGAGCCGGTCGCCTTTGTCTCGCAGCCCCGCAGAGTCCCTGCACAGTGGGGAACGGCGGCTGCTCCCACCTGTGCCTGCTGTCTCCCGTCAAGCCGTTCTTCCAGTGTGCCTGCCCCACGGGCGTGCGGCTTCTGGAAGACCAGCGCACCTGCCGGCCGGGTGAGTCACCTACCCCCCTGGCCCACCCGGGGTCTCTCTTGGCATAGTGTGTCATGACTCGGGCAACCTGAACGATTCGCAGGAATGAGGAACTTGTGAGGAATTCGTGGGAACGAAGAGCTGCTTCACTTAAGGGGACTTCTCTCTCGCAGGCTTCTCTATAAAAGCTGCTGCTCCTCCGTCACTTGAGTGTGAAGCAGAATCGCAGTTTTCAGAGGCAAAATCAGTGCCTCCATTGTTCTGCCTGGTGGGACCTTAAGCATATTTACGTGGTTTAAAGCCAAATGTGAGTCATTCTAAGATTAGTTATAAACTCCTGTATCTTTAGCTGATACAAATAGCCTTCTTAAGATCTGTTGAACTTCTCAGACCTCCTTGCTTATGTAGAAAGATCACAAATCGTAACATTATTATTTAAAAATGTTTTGAGAAGCAGAAGCGGGTATATGTAAGATTATACAATAGAATTTGGTTGATCGGATTTAATTATTCTGTAGTAACATTTTGAGGAAAAATTTGGTCCTGTTTGTTGTTTTTCCTTCGCCCTTTGGGACCATAGCACAGTTCATAATTTGGTCCTGTTTGTTGTT
>JAODKF010000068.1:27858122-27869321 GCA_026779585.1 Mormyrus proboscirostris | reverse complement strand
TTTGTGAGGCTTGCGGTGCGGCGCGCCGGCCTGCCCCGGGCTTTGTGAGGCTTGCGGTGCGGCGCGCCGGCCTGCCCCGGGCTTTGTGAGGCTTGCGGTGCGGCGCGCCGGCCTGCCCCGGGCTTTGTGAGGCTTGCGGTGCGGCGCGCCGGCCTGCCCCGGGCTTTGTGAGGCTTGCGGTGCGGCGCGCCGGCCTGCCCTCCACATGTGTAACGATGTTTCATTCCCTCAGCTACAGGCCCTACAGCTACCGCCATTTTGCCCCCCCCACCACGCCCTGCAGCACGGATGTGTGTGACAGCGACTACACCCCGGGGCGCCGCGTCGTCCCCGTGGCCAAGGGCTACACCAGCGATCTCAACTACGACTCAGAGCCCTTCCCGCCTCCGCCCACGCCCCGCAGCCAGTACCTGTCCGCTGAGGAGAACTGCGAAAGCTGCCCCCCCTCCCCTTACACGGAGCGCAGCTACTCCCACCACCTGTACCCCCCACCTCCTTCACCCTGCACGGACTCCTCTTGAGCTCCACCCAGTGCCCCGCCCATTTCCCCTGGGCCCGCCCTCACTGTGTAAATAGCAATTGTGTATACTGAGCTGAAAGGACTTATGATCAAGGGGGAGGGCGTGGGAATTCTGTACAGTGTCCTGGGTATAAGGGGTTTGGGGTACTGTGGAGCTGGAAAACTTTGTACAGTAAAGAGAAATATTTATATATTTTCTATACACCAACTACTGGTTGTGCCATTGAAGTTTGTATTGAAAAGAAAAATCTGTACATTTTAAAGTTTTTATTAAATCACCATAAATTAAATGAATTGCCTTAAACCGGGAGATAAAACGCCACCTTCCCATTAAACTAGAGGAAATAAAGCATTTGGAAAGGGAAATGGTGATACTCAACTGATGCCAAATATTTTTTTGGGTTGGGGTGGGGTGTGTGGGGGTCCGATCGGATGTTTTTTGTAGCCCGACCGCGTAGCCATCCAGCCCGCCGTCCCGTCGTGGGCGAGCGCCGACATCGTCCGTTGCTGCTGCTCTTTGCACGACGATACAGACGCAGGAAGGAAAAAAGACAAGAACTTAAGCATTATACCTCTCTTTGCTTTGGAATTATTTTTAAGTGATATGTTCTGCCAGGCTTGATTCCTCCGACTGGAATACTAAGAGGAGATTCCGCGAGCTGCTCCGGTGAGCTTTGCGGGAGGAGGTGAGCCGCAGAAGCAATAACGTACGCCGGCTCCCCACCGCGCCGCCGCTTGGGGGCGCTCAGGACCCGCTCTCACGAGGCCTGTTTACAAGGATGTCTTACAACTGTAACCCTCGTCGTCTGGGAGAACTTTGCCCATATTAGCGATTTCGTGCCGAGTGTCGGGACACCTGGGCTCGTGGAACACGGTGGTACGTATGACGGCGGCTGCTCCCTCCCGCAGCCGGTCCAAGAGGGAACGCCTCCCGCAGGATATCACCGGCCCCGCGGCCGATCCGGAGATCAAAGATGAACTCCACACATTCAGAAGCAATTTTATTTTTGTGTGTTTCTTCGCCTCCACCGTTTGTGTATGCCATAGAGCTGCTGTGAACTGGTCTGTTTGAAATAGCTGGTCTCTTACAGCCCCTGCGTTTTTCCTCCACTCTCCCAGCGCAGAAATATTTTTTTTGCCCAAACAAGGACAAGTTTTTGTGCCTGACGAGTTTTACGGGAAAAAATTGTCTTAACTTTAAATCCAGTGCCCACAAAATGTTTTCGATATTTTTGTACAACGTGTAGATATATTTATAAGCTATAAGAAATGTATGGTTAGTTTTCTGTAAATCTATCCCATTTTATCCTTGCAGTACTTCTCCTTGTACATTCTTACAGTCTACGAAACCTCGTTTTATTTTTCTATTGCAAATGTATGGAGACAATCTGAGACTGACATATTTATCCAGGTACCTGTTTTTACCTTGCGAAATAACTCATCTCCTTGAGCAATATTTTTGTACATCATTCATTTGATCCATTTACTTTCAGTTTGACTCTAGAGCCAAATAATTTTTACAAAGACGTGTTTATGACCGATGACCCCCCCCCCCAAAAAAAAATGTCTCGTATTTAAATCTGTAAGGTTGGTTGGGGTTGCCAAAAACGGGAATGTAGCCTTTGACATGCATTCATTCCATTTAATTCCTGCATTTCAGCGTTCACAGGTCTCTTTCAGGGAAAAGTCTTTGTCCAAATTGAGGACTAGAGATGGGCAGTCCACATGCTTTCGCTTCATGTAGCGTGCTGTCTTTGTTTACAGCAACCGAACTTTCCTGTTAGCTTGCCACAGTCACGTTTTCCAAAATCTTCACTTTTTTTCTCCTGTGTGATTTATTTCAAACTGACAATTGAATGCATGCACCATGGACTTGGCGACCTGCTTATTGGCGGCTGTCTGTGTGGAATACTGACGAATTGGAGTGCTGGATTCTGTGGCTTATGTTCTTATTTTTTCTGGTCAGTAGTTTTTTGTCCTGTAAAGTACATTTCAAAATACTGCTTGTGATATGGAGGTATTTGGAAGCATGTCTTGTCTGCTATATAGTCGCAAAGGGCTTTACTGGAAACGGTGCATCGCAGTCGTCTCATTTTCTTGCAGGCAAGTGACAGTTCAGTGAATTGTTCAAATGTTTATTCCATAGATTTTTGCCTAAGGATCTGTCTTTACCAGCATAACTTTCTAGACAATCTGAGCTACCCTTGGTAAAAGTTTTTTGCAGATGTGCCTCGTCATAAAATGAAAGTCTTGGTAAAATGTTATCTGATTTTGACAGATGGTTTAATCGGCACATTGAACCGCCTTTTCCAAATTTCGAAATGTCACATCTTAAGCATGTTACTGAAATAGTACTTTATTAAATCCTCCCCACCCCAAATTTTTACATGCGTTAGGAAATGAGTGCTTTCCCAATTTTGATTTAATAAGTCGTCCTGGTTGTTTGAATTAGAACCCTGTATAAGTTCGTCCTTTTGATCTATTTTTGGGGCATATCATAAATGTATTGGCTCCATGTGATGATGGGAGATACCACGTCTCACATGGTCGGTCCTGCTCAGCAGATCTCCAGATGATCGACATTATTTCGGACATTCCTTTGTCTGTTACAAGGGCTTCATCGTAACCCCACATGCCACAGCGCTAAACCAGCGTTACTATCTCATGCTTGTTGCACTTTACGGTACATCTGCTTCTTGTTGGTATGGCGTGTTATACGGTTTTGTTTTGTTAGTATTTTTCGATATTTTTTTTCCCAAATGAGCTCCTTGCTTTTATGCTACGGTGTTCATATTACTGTGTATTATGTAGGCGTTTTTAATCTATGTATTTCATAAAAAAAGATGAATGTTGGCTATTTTGACACTGGCATTTTGCTTACAGCCGCTTAAATTTTTAAATCGAAGATAAGAAGAGATGAGCCTCGGTTCTATGAATTTAACTAGTGTATAGCGCCGTCGACTTGTGCGAGTGTGAGCATGTGGTAACCAAAAGGAAAAATAGTTTATGAATGCTAACATGCAACAGGAATCACACAAACCCGAATTAGGTCATGTTTGTTTGCATTTCACTTATCTGCTGGCACCTAAAATTTGGTGGTCAATTTTTGTTGGGTACACCTAGTACCCAAACAAATGGTACCAGTCTATAATAAAGGTTTCTTGTACTTCTGAAGGAAATTTAATGAAAATACAATTGTACTTCTGTGCCTCAAACTCTGTAAGCAAGGGGATTTGGTAAAAGCACTTTTGGTTTCATGCTGTTGGAGATGTCAAATTTAGAATAATAGCAGAAATGTTGGGAGAAGGTCTTTGGTCCAGCTTAAATTGGTCTCATCTCATTGAATTGAATGGTGCTTTTGCAAGGGTGTGTTCAAGATGACCAACATTTGGTTAGTTATATCATTTTCCACTAACTCTACCTTTTTTGTAAATTAATTGCTTTACATGTAAATCAATGTATAAAAAAATCTGTACAGCTCATTCAATAACTATTATAAGCTGTTGTAACTAATAAAATGTTGATTTTTATAATAAATGAATGCTGTTTATGATTAATCAGTTTGAAGTATGCTATAATCAAGAGATTTGCAGCATGAAAATTTTAAAATGTCTAATGTCCTCCCTAGTTCAACTGATCCCAGTTGTATATTAAACGCTGCCCGCTGTTAGTTTCCCAGAAACACGTACGGACGTCAGTGAATAAGTTGCACACTGCAGTTTTGTGCTAAGCGATCCCGGGTATTGAATCTATAGTACTGAGCTCTTGAATAACATGTAGAGGTGGCGGCTAGCAAGTATTGATAGGTTGCGCTACATGCAAAAGGCATTCTTTTGTGCAAAAGTGAGAATTCGTATAGGACTTAAAGTCGAATTACCGTGGATATACCGGCGGAGAGCTGCTCGAATACAGACTCCGCCCGCAATTCTTCGCCAAACACTTTTGTTGTAGTCGTTTGGCGACGTACTTCCGGTTCCATAACCCGGAAGTTGACGCTTCCGTTGACGTTTCCGCTGCGTGAGTTTTGGTTGGGAAAGTGTCCTGCTGTTAATATCGTTTACCGTATCCCTGATCATGCATTACGGTATTAATGAAGACGCTGCTTGACAGCTAAGAAAAAACGAATTTGGTTGTAACTCTAGAGCCAATGCCACTAGTGCAACATAGGTGAAAGGCAATTTAAGGTGGAGTTAGGGCTGTCGGCTTCCGTCTAGATGGTGGCTGGTAATTAACTGCATCAAGTGTAGCGGTAAAATTCCATCTTCAGAGAAGAGGAAATTCTGAGGTAGGGCTCTGTAGTTCTGTCTCTGTCAGACAACTATTTCGTAACGTTTAAATATTTGATAGTCATGCTTTTGAATGTCATTGATATAGCGATGATTGTAAGCTACGACGTTGCTTAGGGTAATTGAAATCAGGAGTGTTTCCATGAAAATTTTAGCTGTGAACCAGCCGTTATTGCTTTGTCCCCCCCCCCCGAAAGCTTGTTAGTCATATACTCTATTGATTCGTACTTTGTCTGGTTTTAGGAAAATTGCCTACAGTCCGCCGTCCTAAATGGGAGCAGAGCAGAGTGGAGATGCGGAGCACAAACACTCCGATTTCAACCCTACAGGTAGCACAAAGCGTCTGTTCACTAATTGTTGCTGCCTCGCTCGATTTAAGCTGGGAAAGTTTACACTGCTAAGTAACTGACGTCTCTGAATTGTTAGCGGTCGCCTCGCCTGCGAAGCAGAGGGCAAAAATGGATGACATCGTGGTGGTGGCCCAAGGAACGCAGTCATTACGCAACATCCACAACGACCCCGATGTCATTAAACTGCAAGAAATTCCCACGTTCCAGCCCCTGCTTAAAGGTACCCACAAGCAAACACGTGCATACATACTTAAACTTCAGATACATAACAAAGTCATTCCCAGTGGGCGCCATTTGATTGTGTACTGCAGATTTCAGGTCCAGAGAGTACTCTGTGACTGTGACTCTTTATACTCAACTGTTTGGTTGAAACAAAATCTTGGTCTGGATTTGTACTGTCTGGACCTGAAATCCCCACCTCTGGTGTACTGTAAGATAAGGAAAGTTTCTTCTGCAATGCAGCAAATCTATAAAATAATCTGTAAAGATTACTTAACACTGGTGCTGCATTTTGAGTGTGCATTTATTTGATACTGTGTGCCTGACCTTTATAAAACCTGAAACAAGACATACAGTTCTAAATATGCAGTACTTGTAATCGAAAGATTTCAGGTTCGAATCCCCCACCAGCAAGTCACCACTGAGGTACCCTGAGCAAGGTACCGTCCCCAATGCACTGCTCCCCAGGTGCTGAATTAGCTGCCCCCTGCTATGTCATGAAAGTCACATATGGGTTAAATGCAGAGGACACATTTTGTTGTTGCACACTGTGTGCTGTGGTGTGTTAATAATGACCACTAATCACCTAATTCTAATTCTACTTTGATGCTGTAACTCGTGTCATTTCCATGTGAAATTGTAACCACAAGAGGGCGTTGTTACTGCAGAAATTAAAATGAAATTGCACAACCGCACCCTGAACATTAATTTTCCACTGATATCTGTATGTTTTGTAACACCATACCTTCAATACACAGAATTACTTTCTTCACTTAAGACAGAAAAATTATTCAGAGTAAACTTAAAAATTAGCCGACAATTTCAGTTGCATATGCATAAATATCCACACTGCTATGTTTCAAAGGAAAATGATATGCACCCGCAAAGGCCGTGACTGTGCCCCCAGGTGCGCAAGCGAGAGATGGCCTGGGGCTGCTGCAGTATATGTGACCAGTAGTTCTACATCCCACTCCTCTTCCAGGTGTCCTGGGGCTGCTGCAGTATATGTGACCAGTAGTTCTACATCCCACTCCTCTTCCAGGTGTCCTGGGGCTGCTGCAGTATATGTGACCAGTAGTTCTACATCCCACTCCTCTTCCAGGTGTCCTGAGTGGCCAGACATCCCCTAGCAGTGGCCGCCTGGAGAAGCTGGACTCCCTGCAGGTGCTGCAGCTGTGCCTGCGCTATCAGGAGCACTTGCACCAGTGCGCCGAGGCCGTCAGCTTTGACCAGAACGCCCTGGTAAAGCGCATCAAAGAGGTAGAGGGTGGCTTCTTCCCCACATGCACCCGAGACCCGGTCATGAGACAGAGTGATGACAAGACAGACAGATGGCACTTTGTTTAAGGATGATCTAAGTTAGGGTGGCATCATAAACTGGCATCATACGGCTGGTCTAAAGTGATGTCAGGATGTCCGCAAATGAAAAGAAGCAGGCTTGATTACTGAGGGAGGAGGGAATGGTTGCATCCTACAGTGGTGGTCAAGGTTCAGTGTGGAAATAACGCAGCATCTGCACCCCAGGGATGTTGCGGCAGGTGGGTTAGATGACTGAACCCTCCTTTCACAGTGACGTGTCGTTTAGCTGACATCCATGGGGCAGAGGGTGGAGGTCAGCAAAGGGTGTGTTAAAGAGCCAAGGTGCCAACAAGCCCCTCTACCCACCTTTACGCAGCTGCCATGGGTACCGCGTGGTAAAGGGGGGCATTTATGGGTTAGATCACCTTCTGAATGGTACCAGTTAAACAAAAAAGAGCAAGATATATACTTTTTAGGAAAAAAACTGCTGATAGCTACACTTAAGATGAAATAAGCGTTGCTTTTAATCACGCTTAATGTGATTATGTTGGCACACTATTACATTTGTGCAAACTGTGTGAAATGTGTCAATGAGGCTGCCTCCTCCTGACGGGTCCCTTGAGAGAGGATTTTGGCAGGACAGCCTGATCCCAAGATGTGTGAACGGCAGAGGATATTAATAAATCTGTTAACAATACAGGATGGATTTTTATGGAGATCTTAGCTGAACATTCTTAGACAGTGAATCGCTGAGTCTTTTCTGACACAGACACAGAAAAGGTTGCATGGGAGGGTGGATAGATGTACTTTACTGATCTTGATGTATACAGCTCTGGAAGTCTGGAATGAAAATAAGAAACCACATTTTTTTTTTTAAATCTGCATTTTTAAATCCTGGTTCTGCTGACAGAGGCTACACTGTGAGGCAGGCTGCTTCCAGACTCAAAGTTTCTAAGACAGCAGTACACAAGAACAATGTGAAGCAGGAGACACTGGGAATGACCAGAAACTAGCCAGGTAGAGGGTGGAAATGACTGTCAACTTATTCAATGGTGCCTCATGAATCGGAGAATGACATCAAGTGACCTTCAAAAAGAATGGGAAGCATTAACTGCAGGTGTGAAGTGCACTGCTAAGACAGTTTTGGTGCGTTCCATTTGCTGTCGGAACTCGGATTCCGAGTCGGATTTCGAGTTTTGAAGCCAGAAGTGGCGACATGCGCACTGCCGTTTCTCTGAGATCTGAGAAATATCTCAGACGGCACAGAGGTTCTGAATCCAAGATTTATCCTGTTTAAGCACTACTTCTCATTTGTGGCTCATTAAATCGGTCACGCACACTATACCGTCCAACTTATCTGTGGACGTGTTGCTACGGAGCTTTATACATAAAGCAGCGCACGTAATGTGGTATCAACTGATACTGCTATCAATTAACCGGGCTAGAATTGGATTTCATGATTTGTCAGATTTAAGGTAGTTTGGGCTAATTGTAAGTGAATGAAGATAAAGGCCATTTAAACTGAGGCACCTTAAATCCGACAAGTTGTCCGGCTAAGCAAAAAATCTTGCTTTTTCATGTGAGACCATGGTATTGCTACTTCTGTGGCAAATGGAATGCACAATTTGTATCAGGCTCCTAGAAGCAGATGACCCATAAAGCAAATGGAAGAGCCAGGTTGGAGTTTGCAAAAAATTATATTCTTTAACACAGACACACACCCATAAATTGAGACATGAAACAAAAAATTTTGCTGTGTTCTCATGTTTTTTCCAGAGCTGTATATATAGTGTCATGCCTGACGATAGGCCAGATCTACACATAAACGTGTTAGTGTGTGCCGGAAGCAAGGAGCAAATATATGCACTGAAAAGCTGGAGTTTCATGTTTATGCCTTCAGGTGCTCAGTTTCCTGGTTCTCCTTTGCACTAGAATGGGTGTAAATGTCATCAGTCTCATCAGTGTAATTATTAAGGAGTTAGTCACACACATCATTGTTATTAATGACGGGTTATTGGCTGTAGGTATCAGCCACAGCTTATGACCGTCACGTCAGTAATGGGCGTGTTGTCTCTGTGGGCGGGTCAGATGGACCTCTCGGTGGAGACGCTCTTCAGCATCATGCAGGAGCGACAGAAGCGCTACGCAAAGTACGCAGAGCAGATCCAGAAGGTCAACGAGATGTCCATGATCCTGCGACGCATCCAGATGGGCATCGACCAGACGCTGCCTCTCATGGAGAAGCTCAATAGCCTGCTGCCAGAGGGTGAGCGGCTGGAGCCCTTTAGCATGAAACCTGACAGCGAAACCAAGTAGCCACTCCCACCAGCATTACATCATCTGAAGCTCCGCCCTCATGCAAACTGTTGCCCCACCCTTCTTCGTAAGCCCATCTGTAAGGGATTCAAAAAAAAACCTGTGGAAAACTGTTATCTTTGTGGGTGTCTGTGGTTCTGCTACACCTTGTGGAGGTATGTATAGAAACCTGAGCAATGGGTTCCTGCTACACACACTCCCTAAAAGCCAGAGGAAGTGACTGGTGTTATTTATGGATATCGAAGCTGAGATGCTCGGGATGGTCAGCCGATAAATCGCTGAACTCTACCGTATGCAGACTCGCTCGCTTCAGTGCTTGAATCGTCAGCTGGAGAGTCGAAACACACGTGATGTTTTAAAGTTTACTGTGATGTAATATTGCACAAAACCTTGCATCCAAATCTGTAATTTAAGACGAATTATTGAGAAAGTCTCACTTTTTACTTTTTTTGTTTTTACTGTAAAATGTTAAATTAAACCATTCAAATGTTTTTCTTGTAACTAACTATGATATCGTGAAATGTCAAGTGCTTTTGTTTTAGGCCCGATTCTTAATTCCTGACCTCATGTCAGATATTTGCATTTTGTAATACATATTTATGCCACCCAAATAACACAAACTCCTTAAATGTGGGGAAAAAGGCACTCCCTCTCAACACAGAATGTCATCCATCTTTTGATACAGCTTAGGATGTGGCTAATTGCAGTGTGTACATGCTTATATAATATATATACAGAATTCTGGTCATTGTAAGCAGCAGAGAATCAACATGGCTTCATCTATAGCCAGTCTCTAGAGTTGAGAGTTTTGCGAACGTACACGAAACAAGCGATGATGTTACTGACTTTGTGTCTGTACGTACAGGCATGACAATGGCATCGGAGGCCGAAGTTAAAAGCCACAGTTAAATCATAACCGTATAAACGCAAAATGTTAATAAAGCATTAACGGCAGTATGAAGCACCCCAGCTCTTCATGAGACCCGTAAGATGACGTTACCTCTGGCTCCCGGCACTGTCACCGGCATGCGGGGGTACAGCGGACCCCACCATCCTCCCTCCCAGTCTGCCACCTCGGCCTGGTGCCCAGTGATGCAGAGCGGCCCCATCATGTGCACGTTCTGTCGGCGCTCTGCCAAAGGGATTTGTGCTCCGTGTGCTTCCCCTGCCGCAATCTGCAGAGACCCGGCGAGCACAGAGGTGGAGCCGCTGGTCTGGATGGAGCCTTTCGTCCGACTCCATGGGCCTCCTGTCTTGCCGTGTCACGAGTCTGCGTGACACGGCAACTTGCAACTTTCTGTTATTTGTGCTTGGAATAGCAGAAAAAATGGTCTGAGTGCTCCATTCCACCTTTGTGCCTGTCATCAGAAGGTTGCTGGATTGAGCCCCGCTTTGACAGAACAGTCACATGTCTGTGGGCCTTAACCCCTAGTTCCATGGGCCCCACTGCAGGCTGCTGACCCTTCGCTGCCAGGTTTGCTTCACCTATTTGTATGTCATCGGAGTGCAAGATGGGGTAAAGCAAAAAGGGAATTTCCTCAGGGGGATCAATAAAGTGTCTATTATTATTATTACATGGAACCAATATTTAATGAGTAATAAAAAACAAAAACCTGTGTAATCAGCAAAGACTAATACTTAACATAAATCATTGCTGTGTGAAGCTGTAGTGTTTTTTGTTTGTTCAGTTTAATTTAAAAATGTATACATACGATGATCCGCCACAACATTAAAACCACCTGCCTAATAATATGTAGGTCTCCCTCGTGCCGCCAAAACAGCAAAGACCATAGAAGCATAGACTCCACAAGACCTCTGAAGGCGTCCTGTGGTATTTTTGCACCATAATGTTGGCAGCAGATCCTTTAAGTCCTGTGAGTTGCACTTGTCTCATATATATTATGGCACTGACAGATGCCACTGTAACGAGATAATCAATGTTCACATCACCTGCCAGCGGGATTAATGTTATGGCTGATCAGTGTGACATCACCTGCCAGTGGGATTAATGTTATGGCTGATCAGTGTGACATCACCCGCCAGTGGGATTAATGTTATGGCTGATCAGTGTGACATCACCCGCCAGTGGGATTAATGTTATGGCTGATCAGTGTGACATCACCCGCCAGTGGGATTAATGTTATGGCTGATCAGTGTGACATCACCCGCCAGTGGGATTAATGTTATGGCTGATCAGTGTGACATCACC